>VXBP01009277.1:0-19714 GCA_013400115.1 Rhinopomastus cyanomelas | reverse complement strand
CCTAGCAAAGATGATGGAGAGCGGCCTAGCAATGACTTCCGCCATCTCCCTTAGCACACGCGGGTGCATCCCATCTGGGCCCTTGGATTTGTGCACATCCAGTTTGATCAACTTATCCCTAACCCAATCCTCACCAACCAAGGCAGGCTCACCTGTTGCCTCAACCTCCTCTGTAGTCTGGGGTCTAATGTCAACACAACCCTTAGCAGTATAGACAGAGGCAAAGAAAGTGTTAAGTATCTCTGCCTTCTCTGCATCCTCTGTCTCCAGGGTACCCACCTCATTCTGCAGGGGGCCTACGCTGCTTCTACTGTTACTTTTACTTGCTGTATATTTGAAGAAGCTTTTTTTGTTGCCTTTGACCTCTCTTGCAAGGTTTAATTCCAAGGAGGCCTTGGCTTTTCTAGTTGCATCCCTACATTCCCTCACCAGAGCCTTATAATCATCCCTATAGATATCAATACACTATAGATGTATGAGTGAAAGAAAAGGCGAATGTCTGAAGCCATGGCTTCCCCTTCATAGAATTACCTGAATAGCAGATTCACCATGGCATCCACTGGCAGTGCTGGCTGGAGGGATAAAGCTGGTGGGGTCTGTTCTAAAGCCAGTTCATCGCAGACATAAGGAGCTACTATCGGAGACCGAGGCTACATGTGTGATAAAATAGCAGGGCAAAAATGGGCAGAGCAGGCATGTGATGCCCTCAAACTGGTTCCGTGCATTCACCTACTGAAATTATTCCTGACATTCAAGAGCTGTCACTGCTATTCCCAGTGCTGGGAAGAGGGCAGAGGCAGCTCCCAGGGAGTTAAGCAGCTTTGGTTAAGCAGCTGCACTTTTCCAGTTCGGGGAGCACCTGTGAGCCTCCTAAAAGGTGACCTACAGATAATTTATTTTGCATTACATTTTAATTAAGCATTAGTGCTCTCATTAGAATGATTCACAGTCCTTTTCTGGTTTTGTGTTATCTCAGCTGGTGGTGGCAATGGGATGGAGGGATTTTAATATCCCTTTATATATCTGACAGCTTATCTGCTCTAGCCTATCCCAATGGTCCTGGTCCAGCTCTCAGCTCTGCTGCCATCACTGGCACATCAAACACCCTTGGCATTTAGGGCCATATTTTCCTTGTTAGTGAGAAAAGTGAGGAAGGACAAAGGGAATTTTTTCCCTCTCGGTCATGTGCTGGTAGGTCACTGCAGACCAGAAGCCACATGGTCAACCCTGGTGCCAGTATCACCTCCTGAGCTGCTGTCAAAAGGACTGTGCAGCTATCCTGCAGGGAAAGGGTGGCCCCATGATGGTGCTGCAAACCATCCAGTACTGCCACCCACACCCTCATCCCAGGGATCAAGTAATTTTCTTTGCACAAGACAGTGTAACTGGAGCCGTAGCTGAAGAAAGCAGGTAGGCAGCAAATATTAAATTGCCCTAATTAAATAGTATCAGACCTTGGAAATGATGTGCCCAATGCCAGCGTGACATCTCACAATGGAAAATTTCAGGTTTGTTCTCTGGGTGAAACTGAAATTCAAGAACTAGATCTTGACCCTCCAAGGGAGCCCAAACCTGCTTGTCTACATCATTCCTGCAGTGATAAACCCCAATGGCATCATAGGTTTTATTAGCTAGCTCAGAGCTCTGTATTATGTCTGAGATTGCTGGAGTGCTCTTTCAACAATTTACTGAACAACTGAGTGGCTGATTTCTAGTTTGACCTTGAAACAAGCCCAGATGTCAAAGGAGCTTCAAAACATTTCAGGCAGGTCAAACCTTGTGTCTATGTGTCTTGGAAGTGGATGCTCACAGCTCTCAGAATAAATCCTTGTGGCTTCCTGCAGCTTTTATCCAAATCTCCCATCACGTAATATCTAAAGAGATGTTTTCAACAGGCTTTCTCTTCAAAACCCAAATAAAGCCCCCCAATGACATCCTGTAAGTATAACGTTTAACTGCAGAGCTTAATTTTTAAACTCTAACCGTAAACTGCAGGCAAATGCTGTAATTGGTGGAGACCCTTTGGTGTTCACTCTCCGATAGCCCTTCAACACACACCCTGCATGAAACACATACAGTTTTCAAAATGGATGCAGAAAGATTATAAAACATATATAAAACCTATATAAAACTGTAGCAAAATACCTATATAAAAGTTAGAAAATATGGTAAACTAAAATACTAACCAAAGTCCAAAGGCTAAGAATATTTAAGATCGCAGCAAAATCAGTAACATACTGGCATGGTTTAACCTGGCAGGGAGCTGAACACCACACAGCTCTTCTCTCTCCCCACCTTGCCCCATTCTCCAAGGTAGCGATCCCAAGACCACACAAGCACCGCTTTGGGTCACTGAAATACCATCTCCAAAAGTAGTCTACGCCAACGATCAGGAAGTCTCCGGGCTATTCACAATGGGGTGCTTTTGAAAGTCATTCCCAGTTAAGCTTACTCTGGCCCTCAGTACAGTTTGCTCCTGAGATTCCTGTCACTCTGGAAGCACAGATAGTTTCTACCCATTGAGCACCAGTGTCTAATGGAGCCTTATACTCTGATGAATCTGAGGCATCAAGTCATGGAATCCACACAGTTCAACAAATCTAGTTGTTCTCTTCCTGCACCTAATTCAAGACAGGACTCGTGTGGTCCTGGTCATAGTATCTGTTACTCATTTCTTGTAAATACAAGCCCAACATCCGTTTACTAAGATCACAAATAAGATCAGCCTATCTAGTCTCTGGGAAACTGCCCACTGAAAACCAGAGTAACAGTTTTCCTGAGAGAACCCTTCCTCTTCTTCCTTTTTCCTCATAGTTTTTTTTCAACTCACGTGCCTGGGCCTCTAGGGCCAAGGTAAGTTATCCTTCCCACTTCATAGAACTATTTAGGTCGGAAAAGACCTTCAAGATCATTTGAGTCCAACCACTGACTTAACTGTTCAATAAGGACAAGTGCAGAGTCCTGCATCTGGGGAGGAATAACAAATTCCACCAGTACAGGCTGGGAGGTGATCTACTGGAGAGCAGTCCTGTGGAGAGGGACCAGGGGGTCCTGGTGGACAACAGGTTAACCATGGCACAGCAATGTGCCCTGGTGGCCAAGAAGGCCAATGGGATCCTGGGGTGTATTAGGAGGAGTGTGTCCAGCAGATCGAGGGGAGTTCTTCTCCCCCTCCACTCTGCCCTGGTGAGGCCTCATCTTGAGCACTGTGTTCAGTTTTGGGCCCCCCAGTATAGGAGGGACAAGGATCTGCTGGAGAGGGTCCAGCGGAGGGCTACGAGGATGATTAGGGGACAGGAGGGCATGGCTTATGAGGAGAGGCTGAGGGACTTGAGGCTTTTTAGTCTGGAGAAGAGAAGACTTAGGGGAGATTTGATCAATGTTTATAAGTATCTGAAGGCTGGCCAGGAGGGGGGGACAGGCTCTTTTCACTTGCTCCCTGTGACAGGACAAGGAGCAATGGATGTAAGTTGCAGCAGAGGAGGTTCTGCCTCAACACAAGGGGGAACTTCTTTACTGTGAGGGTCACAGAGCACTGGAACAGACTCCCCAGGGAGGTCGTGGAGTCTCCTTCTCTGGGGACTTTCAAGGCCCGCCTGGATGCGTTCCTCTGTGATCTGTGTTAGATAGTTTTGTCCTGCTCCGGCAGGGGGGTTGGACTCTATGATCTCTTTGGGTCACTTCCAGCCCCTAACATCCTATGATCCTATGAACTGTTCCAAGCTCACCACCAAACCACATTCCTAACCATGTCTGTGGGTCACACATGAAACCTTAGAGTGGCCCCATGGTGTGCACCTTCTGTATCCTCTCTCTAGAATGGAAGAATGCCTATTCCTATCAGGTGGGATTCCGGAACATCCAAGTGGGGAGTATGACATACTCTCTTTTAGTAGCTAGAAACCCCGGGACAGTTTTTTGACAGGAAGATGAAGAGATACTTTCTTTACAATGCTGGAGTTGGCCAACCAATTCATCCACCATTTGTCCCTCTCTATCTTACCAGGACATAACTGCCACTGTGTTGGCATACAGCAATGGTGTGCTCCGTATAATGGTGTGCTTCCACCACATGGGCCATGTGCACTCGACCCACAGCTATGTCTTTGGGTAGCTGCTCTTTGTTCAGGTCATCACAAATCACCTCTGGCACACCTAATGCCCTCAGGTACTGGATACCCCTGACCATGGTGGTACATTTACCTGGGTGATATATAACATCTTCCTTGAAGGTACCTTTCCTTCATACTGGACAGGAGCTGCCTCCTGAGACCAAGGAATTGCACCCCATTTCCTATGATGTCTTTGTCAATGCCCCGTTCTGAATGCAGAAATCCCAGCTGCTTGGATTCTTTACCCTCCAATCTTAAGACACAGGCTCTGTTATCCCAGCATCAGAGAAGCCAGGTGACAATATACCCTCCTCAAAAGTGGATGAAATATCTCCACACATTTTGCAAGTCACTCAGAATAGGGATTGAAGGAAAAAAGGAGGGGGAAGGAGTGGGGGAAAGCATCTCCCCTCATCTTCCCCATAGATGGGCTCCCTGAGGAGAAAATAGTGTACTTACTAATAGTTTCCAAGTGATGGCTCCTGAGGGATGGAGTGTGCTGACTGCAGACACCAAATCAGTCTCACAGGCAGCAATTTTATCATATCAGAAGCCTGTATCACAAAGTACAACAGAATGATAACCTTAACCCAGCCCCCAGGGGTGCTGAACAGTACTATAGGGAATGCGTAGGCAAGCAGCAAGATGTTACACAACGCAGCTCTGAGAACAAGTGCAACAATCCTGAGGGTGAATAAATCAACATTGTGACCAGCAACTATTAAACTAATAAAATGAATGCTGATAACAAATGTGGATGAACACACCCTTGTCAGATCTGTCATTACCTCAGTGCTTCACAGTCCACACTGGGCTCCAAACAAAGTACTGGCGTGGTTTGACACGGCAGGTAGCTAAACATCACACAGCTGCTCACTCACTCCCCACTACACACAGAAGGATCAGGGAGAGAACTGGGAAAAAAGTTAAATATGTTGTTTGAGATAAAGACATTTTAATAGGACATAAAAGGAAGGGGGGTGGAAAATGATAAAATAATTAGAATACTCAAAACAAATTATATACAATGCGACTGTGAATCACCTGCTGACTAGTACCCGACTGGTTCCCAAGAAGTGGCTCCTGGCCAGCTTTCCTCTTAGTTTATCTACTGAGCATGATGCCATATAGTATGGAATATCTCTTTGGCTGGTTTGGGTTAGCTGTCCTGGCTGTGTCTCCTCCCAACGTTTTGTGCTTTCAGCCCACTCACTGGAAGGGCAGTGTGAGAAGCTGAAGACTTCTGGACCATCACTTAGCAACAATTAAACATCCATGTGTTATCAACGTTATTCTCACACCAAATCTAAACCACAGCACTATACCAGCCACAGGGAAGAAAACTGAGTCCACTCCAGCTAAAGACATTACACACTCACACAAAAGTGTTCAAGGAGGTGTTAAGGGCAGATTGGATGTAGCACTTAGTGCTATGGTCTAGCTCATGTGGTGGTGTTAGGTCATAGGCTGGACTTGATGATCTCAGAGGTCCTTTCCAGCCTCAATAATTCTATGGTAACAAACTGGATGGAAAAGCAAAGAAATAATTATCTAAAAGAGATTACAACAGACCAAAGGCAAGGAAGATGAATGCTTGTGTGAAGTTCACATTGTCTGCAGAGCTCACTTTGCATTTTGTCCCAGAGTCTATGCTTAGATGGAGCCACGTGCACATCTTACTCTTTCTACAAGAAGCAGCAAAAGCTCTGCTGACACCCTGCAGTCAGCAGCTACATCTATTTTGGGGCTCAGTGCAAACAGACTTTGTGAAGGAGCAAGGAGGAAGGGAGCAAGAATAAAGGCTATCACCTCCAAAATCTACAGACATTCAAGTGGGAGTTGCTGCACTAACAGCAGGAGCAATGCAAATCCCACCAGAATTCCTGGCAGTTCCTCTTACAAGTGTCCCTTAACCCAATTCTCTGGTCCACCTCCGTCTCCTTACCTAGGAAATATTTAGCAATAATCCAGTAGTTGTGGATCACACAAGCTCCTCACAGAGAATTTTCCATGCAGAAAACCCAGTGATAGTGCACAGGTTCATAGGGGATCACACTTTGCTCCTACAGTGAGCTCTAGTGAAGCCATAAAGTGAATGGCATGGCACTGCAAATGATCTAGCTTACCTTTAAGACAGGGGTCCTCAAACCCCGGCCTGCGGGCCAGATATGGCCCCCCAGGGTCTCCAATGTGGCCTGCTGGTATTTACATAAACACACACCCCCTGCTAGGTGTTGGGGGGAGGGAACCAAGCAGCTAGAGATGACTTCCTGCAGACTGCGCGGCCCAGCTGAGGAGGGGGCGGTGCCATGAGCAAGCTGGGTGGCTCCCCTGTCTCTCCCTCCCTCCCTCCAGCTCCCAGGCAGGACAAGCCAGGCAGCACAAACCAGCCAGCACCAGTGGGACTAACTGATGAACACTTGCATCACTTGCTACGAGTGGCAGTGACAAATATGGACCCTAACACTGACCATCTCATTAGCCAAAAGCAGGCCCATAGTCCACATTGAAATATTATTTGTTTTTGTTGGTTACAACTGTTCTTCATTTTAAATATTGCATTCTTTTTCCTGTTTTTTGTGCACTACTACAAATAAGATATGTGCAGTGTGCACAGGAATTCGTTCATTCGTTTCCAAACTACAGCCCGGCCTCTGACAGTGTCTGAGGGACAGTGAACCAGCCCCCTGTTTAAAAAGTTTGAGGACCCCTGCTTTAAGAAATCAGCAGTGACCTCCACTGCCAACACTGCTTAGGGAAATTCAGTGTAAACGAGGTACTTCAGAGTAATTAAGAGATGTGTTGCACCCCTGTGCAGCTGTGCTCAACGGCACCTCTAACTGCTTCTGGTATCTTCATATGTCAAGTCATACCAAGTGACCGGGTCCAGGAAGATTTTGCGACACCAATAAGCAGCAGCAAAATGAGCTGTGGAATGGGTAATATTCTGTTCTAGCTTCAGCAGAATGTTTGTTACAAAGAGAACATGAAAAAATTGGTGTCTAATTGAGTCACAAGGCAATAATTTCTTTTGCTACAGTAGTCAGTTTGAACTATGATGAGCGTAGGGCATAAATTATGATAGGCAGTCTAGGCTGTTGTCCCTGTATTTTCAGGAAGCACTATTTCCATTAACTTCTTGGCCACAGAGGAAATTCTTTCAGACCACTCATTAAATAAGAGAGTGTCTTCCATCTCTGTACTCTGGTAAGTACCAAGACAGCCAGTAAACTAAGAATTCAAAGAGACTAAAACCAACCTATGGTCTAAACATTTCTGAGAGTTCTCAAGTGATGGCACATCCGTCAGGAATGAGCCAGAGCCATGCACCCAACAGTCTCTGTGATGGAGGTGTGGTAGCTGCTGCTCCTGCAGAACCAGGTGTGTATGCGGGGACATCCCTGGATGACAATGCCCAGTGCTCCTGGCTGCGTTATGGAGAGCCACCAGGATGTTTCTGAGCTGCTTTAACTCAGAGCAAATAATCTCACTCTCAGAACAGGGATGTGGCCGCAAGGGTACAGCGACTGTGCCTTAATACATCTCTCTCTATTCTGGGGAGGACACATGCAAGTGTGAAACACTCCCTGGTATGTCCAGCAGTAAGTAAAAAGCTCTAAAACTGCTCACTAGCCCTGCAAGGAACCTGCACAGAATCACAGAATGGCATTAGCTGTGGCAAATGCTGACTCCTCATTTTGGGAGTGAAAATTCTGCCAGGGTTTTTTGGAAGGCTTTGTGGTTTCTACAGTTACGAGATCAGGTCGTGAATTGGTCTGCAGCTATTGTCAGAGGGCAGTGCTTTCCTCCCTCCCTGTGAACACAAGGCTTTTTGTTGCATTTCCAAAAGTAGAGCTGCTAAGCAAGGAAATCACTGTAAAAGCTTCCATAAGTGCTTCGAGTCCTGGGGAAATGACGGCAATCAGTCCAACAAATAAACATCACAGAAACTTACTAGTGACCTTGTGGGACTAGCTGCACACTGCCAGGGTTACTCACACTAATTCAGCACTGTTATAAGGCATCTCACCAGAATTTCCCCCGATTTTCTGCCGTCTGCCATTAGCTGATACAAGGGTCAGCTGGTCAATCCTTATCCCACTGGTCACACTGCTCCAGAGGGAAGGAGCAGACTCATTCGTAGAAGCGTCATAAAATGGATAAATTTGGAAGGGACCTAAGAGATCATTTACTCCAACCTCCCTGCCATGGGCAGCGATGTCTCTCAGCTAAACCTTGTTGCTCAAGACCTCATCCAACCTGACCTTGAACACCTCCAGGGAGGGGGCAGCCGCAACCTCTCCAGACAATTTACTTCAGAGTCTCTGCATGCTTGGACTAAAGAACTTCCTAAGATCTAGTCTAACCATACTCTCCTTCAGTTTCAAACCATTTCCCCTTGTCCTATCACTAGATCCCCCTGGGAAAAGTCCCTCTCCAGCCTTCCTGTAGGTTCTCTGCAGGTATTGGGACGCAGCTTTAAGGTATCCCTAGATTCTTCTCTTCCCTAGGCTGAACAACCCCAGCTCCCTCAGTCTATACTCACAGCAAAGATGCTGCAGCCCTTGGATCGTCATTGTGGCCTCCACTGGACTTGCTTCAGCAGTTCTATATCCTTCTTATGTTGGCGACACCAGTAGTAGATGCAGTAGTAGGTGGAGTCTCACAAGAGCAGAGCAGAGGGGAAGAATCGTCTCTCTTGCTCTGCTAGCCACACTCCTGATGCATCTTAGAATACAGTTGGCCTTCTGGGCTGCAGAAGCACTGCCAACTCATGTTGAGCTTCTTGCCAATCAACACCCCCAAGCCTTTCACTTCAGGGCTGTTCTCAATCCACCCTGCACCCAGATTGTACCGTTAGTTGTGCCGTTAACAATGCAAAAATCCTAGAGGAAGCAAACTGAGAACTGCAACTACTAACTTCTCTGCTACAGTAATACAAATGCATATAAATCTAAATCTGGCTTGTAGCCACTGGGGAAATGCTGTTTGCCAATTCTGCCAGCAACACGCCAAACCTCCTAAATTTCCAATCAGCACAAAATAATCTAAACTGTAACAACAGGAGAGACCAGCAAAGAGTTTCTGTAGCTGCATGTGGGCAAAAGGGACAAGCTGGCATCACCATCCAGAGGATCAGCACGGGGAGGCAAGCAGTTGAAAACGCAACACCAGGTCTAGCACACAGCACAGAAGGTAATAAGAGGCTGAAGCAGCACAGAAGGAAAATACCTCATAGAACTGCATCAATTCCCTTCAGATTCATGTAATGTGTAGATTACAGCAGAGGCAGTTTCTATTAAGGTCTGAGTTTTTTTCATCACTGTAGTTTCCTCTTTTTAATGGCTTTGCTTTATTGGAAAATTTCCTATTACAGTCTTTGGTTAGAAAAAAACAGTCAAGTATGCAAGGCAGGAGGAACACAATGTCCCTACATTAAATAGGTGGGTGGCTAATCAATGCATTAGGGTTGAGTCTTCAGCTCAGGAATACTTCCCAGTCATGGTTATGGGAAGCTCAGCCACAAATTTCTGTAACATGTCTTCAACCCAGCTAAAACTTGTCAACAGCAAGAGGTGCTAAGGTTGAGATTATAAAACTGATTCATAGAATCATAAGGGATTGGAAGGGACCTCGAAAGATCATCCAGTCCAATCCCCCTGCCACAGCAGGCTCACCTGACTGGAGAAGCCATGGAATCAGAGTCACTCAGGGTAGGAAGGAACCATCATCCAGTTCCAACACCCCCAGCATGGGCAGGGAGACTCCACCCTAGACCAGGCTGGCCAGAGCCCCATCTAGCCTGGCCTTATACAACTCCAGGGACGGGGCTCAGGTGGTTGGAGACAACTCATTCCAGGCCTTCACCACTCTCACGGTGAAGAACTTCCTCCTCACATCCACTCTAAATCTACCCATCTCCAGCTTTGCTCCATTCCCCCTAGTCCTGTCGCTACCTGACATCCTAAAAAGCCCCTCCCCAGCCTTTTTCTAGGCCCCTTCAGATACTAGAAGGCCACAAGATGGTCACCTGGAAGCCTCCTCTTCTCCAGACTGAACAGCCCCAACTCTCTCAGGCTGGCCTCACAGGAGAGGTGCTCCAGCCCTCTGATCATCCTTGTGGCCCTCCTCTGCACTCACTCCAGCACATCCACATCCTTCTTGTAATAAGGGCTCCAGAACTGGACACAGTCCTCTAGGTAGGGTCTCACCAGAGCGGAGTAGAGGGGGAGAATCACCTCCCTCGACCTGCTGGCCATACTTCTCCTGATGCAGCCCAGGACCAGGTTTGCCTTCCGGGCTGCAAGTGCACACTGCTGGCTCATGTTGAGCCTTTTGTCCACAAGCACCCCCAAGTCCTTCTCCCCAAGGCTACTCTCCAGCCACTTGTGCCTGTACAGCCCAGCCTGTACTTGGTCTTGTTGAACATCATGAGGTTGGCCTGTGCCCACTTCTCCAGCCTGTCCAGGTCCCTCTGGATGGCATCCCTGCCCTCCAGCGTGTCTGCTGCACCACACAGCTTGGTGTCGTCAGCAAACCTGCTGAGGGTGCACTCAATGCCCTTGTCCATGTCACCGACAAAGATGTTGAACAAGACTGGTCCCAGGACCGATCCCTGAGGGACTCTGCTTGTCACTGGCCTCCACTTGGACATGCATCAATTGACAACCACTCTCTGGGTGCGACCATCAAGCCAGTTCTTTACCCATCTAGTGGTCCACACATCAAAGCCATGGTCCACCATCTTGGAGACCAGAATGTGGTGCGGGACAGTGTCAAAGGCTTTGCTCAGGTCCAGGTAAATGACATCAGTCGCTCGCCCCTCATCCATTAATGTTGTGACCTGTTCATAGAAGGTCACCAGATGATACCATCTGTGGCGATATACCAAATGGACTCTACACGAATCAATATGATTTAACGTAGTAGCCGTTTTATTGTTAAAACTTAAGAAATAAATACTCTCTTACACAACACTGATTGGTCCATTTAAACACCAAAACAACCTATGCCACAATCTCATTGGCCACCACAGCTGTCTGTGCTTTATCCGCGGCAATGTTGTTGCTGCCTCTTGTTTTTTCTGCCGGTGGTTACGCCTTAGACCAGGGGTCCTCAAACCCCAGCCTGTGTGCCGGATACAGCCCCCCAGGGTCTCCAATGCGGCCTGCCAGTATTTACAGAACCCCCACACCCCCGGCCACACCGGAGGTTGGTGGGGGGAAACCAAGCAGCTGCAGATTACTTTCCTGCCGACTGTGCGGCAAGGCTGAGGAGTGGGGCGGCGGCATCAGCGAAGTGGGCAGCTCCCCTGTCTCTCCCTCCCTCCCTCCAGCTCCCAGGCAGGACAAGCCAGGCAGCACAAACCCTTCGTCTCCATGAACAGGACATACAGCTTTGCCGGAACCCATTTTCTGTTGACATTGAAACTGTTTACTGGATTTACCAAACGGAATTGGCCGAACTACAGACTTTTGACTCGCTGAAAGATGCATTCAAATCAAGCAGCCTTCCTAATTTCTGTGCGTCTCTCCCCTCAGAGACCTATCATAATCTCAGGAACCATGCACTCAAAATTGCAACCATCTTTGGCAGCACGTATGTCTGTGAGCAGACTTTTTCCCAAATGAAACATCTGAAATCTCCAATCAGATCCAGACTAACTGATGGAACACTTGCATCACTTGCTACGACTAGCAGTGACAAATATGGAACCTAACACTGACCATCTCATTAGCCAAAAGCCAGGCCCATAGTCCACATTGAAATATTATTTGTTTTTGTTGGTTACAACTGTTCTTCATTTTAAATATTGCATTCTTTTTCCTGTTTTTTGTGCACTACTACAAATAAAATATGTGCAGTGTGTATAGGAATTCGTTCATTTTTTTCCAAACTACAGCCCGGCCCCCGACAGTGTCTGAGGGACAGTGAACTGGCCCCCAGTTTAAAAAGTTTGAGGACCCCTGCCTTAGACACATACCACAACTTGTGCTAATCGCCATACTTAATCCGACTATCAACATTGATTCACATGTTAAAATGTTCCAATTGTCCTTGCTCTTACAACAAAGATTCCACAGAACCCCATGTCTCCACAACCATCACCCATGGATTTCAGTTAACCACAATGATCAAAAAGAAACTTCTTAGTACCTTGGCTTTTTTATTTTCCTTAGCACTGAGTAATGCTGTAAGAATTCTTTCCTAAAATTGGCAGAATCAACTTCTTCTGACAGATGGTGTAAATTTTTCTGCCCCACTGATGCTCCCAAAGTAGAAGAGGGTGATGCAGGAAGTGGTTTCTGACAGCTGAAGTCACCTGGAAGAGCAGGTACTATGTGCTGTCCTAGCGCTTTGGCTGTTTCTATTTTCAGATATCGCAGAAACATTCTGGTTGGAAAAGACCCTTGAGATCATCAAGTTCAACAATAATCCTACTCCATCAAATCACCACTAGACCAGATTTGTAAGCACCACATCTAAATGACCTCTAAACACATCCAGGGATGGTGACTCAACCCTGACCCTGTTCCAAGGCCGGAGTTCCTTTCAGTCAAAAAAGTTTTCCTAATGTCCAGCCTAACCCTCCCCTGGTGCAGCTTGAGGCCCCTCCCTCTTGTTCTGTCACTAATGACCAGTGAGAGGAAATCAGCACCCACCTCTCTGGAGAAAGATTGGTGAAATCAAGAAGGAGACTGCTGGAAGAGCCATCAGAGATTGGCAGCAGTGTCTACTTTGACCAAGCTGGAGTCTGCCCACAGGGCAGAGAGAGACTGGACTGAGAACGACTCAAAGAGACTCCAATGTTTGTTAAACCTTCAGAACTGTTCCACTTGTTTTCAAGCAGGATAGAACAGCACTGGTCGATGGAATGGACTGCTCTGGTGAGAGGGTGGCTTTTAATCCGACAGTGTTAGTGCTGAATTGCCTTGCCAGCTCTGGGTTAGTGTCTGGTACAGATGCAACTCTCTAAAAATGGTGCAGAATTAAGTCAATACTAGCAGAGAATAGTCAAAACCCTTGTTTAGCAGCATATGGCACAGCTCCCCTGCCAACTTCAGCAGCCAGGGCAGCAAGGTGTGTGGGTTCTGACCTCCACACAGGGTTACAAGTCCCTTCCAACCTGCCTAATGACAAGAACTTAGTCTAGAATACTCCCAGAAAAAAAAACCACTAAGTGTGATTGTGCCATTTCTATGGGCCTAATTAGCTAATAAAGGTCAGTCTCATTAGAATCTCTTCAGGGAAGGATCCACTGAAAGAAATTTCACAGTAAAAGATTTTTAACACGCTGTGCTCCCTTGCCTGCATCACATAATTCAGTGATTTGGTAAGAAACCAGATTTCTTGCTGGTGGAAGGTGTGGATGCGCAGGCAGTCTGGGACGACAGAAGTGCATTGCTCAGTGCCACCATGATCATTCACCACCATGCGACGAGGTGTTGCTTACTCTCTGCACAGGAGATGCTGACTGCACTGGGTCCACAGATCAAGCCTGCCTCTGAACTACATCTCTCATTGTCTCTTTACACTCCAGCACCTGGAATCCCATTTCCCCACCTTTCCAGGACAGCTTAGCTCCTGAGCAGCTGCCCGATAATGCATTTCGTGTGGTTGCAGCACATGCCGCTTCCTTTAACCATGGATGACTAAAAGTGACTGACTACTCACAGGCCTGCCACCCTACTGCTGGAAAAACTCCATTCATGTATTAATTCACTCCAGTAACCACCACTCAAGAGCTTTGTCTGCCTCTTACTTCCCTCCTCAGGAAAAGCTACCTCCAAAAGTCATAATGTGTCTCAGTACAAAAACGTGCAGCCAAGTTAATTAAAATATTCCTTCAAAACTTAGAGCAGACCCCTGCCATGGGCTCTTACTTTGGCGACCCCAGCTAAAGAAACACTTCCGGCTTTTTCCCTGCCCTGCAGTGGCTGAGGTAAAAGCTGCAGGTGGAACAGGTATCTTCCCATGGTACTAGAACTTCCTGCAGTATAAAAGGGGTAGGGGTAGGTCAGGCCAATTTGGAAGCAGAATGTTTAACTGAGAAAGGGACTGATAGTTCTCTGGATGAGTAAGTGGAGGAGTCAGGGAGCTATAAAGCGAATAAATGAAGCAAATCTTCTAAATTCAGACCTTTAAACTATTTCCTGTCTTAGTGCACATCAGTGCTTTGATTTCCTCTGTTTTATTTACTTCTTAGCTTGTTATTAAACTCAAAGTTTAAAAAAAATCCCTAAATATTCACTTTAATAGCTAACTTTTACAGAAAACTAGTTGGGTTAAACTGTCTTAACTAGCTTTTTTCTGACTCATGCTCTGCCTTATTCCTCGAGCCCAGTGAGTGACTGCTGTCATGAGGATTTCAAAGGCAGTATTTGGGAAGACGAGCTTTTATGTTTGCTCATTTATTTTTAAAGAGATTTAAGAAGCTCTGTGGCCCAGAAGTGGCCCCTGAAGCAATTAAGCAATAGCCGTTCATGAAGACTGATTTTATCCACCTCATTTGAATACAGAGATATTTACTAGCCTCTTTGTCTGGAAAAATCCAGCTTTGTCCATAGCAGGCCAGAAGCAGCTCTTCTTTCATTGTTGCCTTGCCCCTTTTCCGGAGCTCTTCTCTCCTTGGCACCCCATCCTTTCTGGCCAGCAAAGCTCTGCTGGCTCCTAAAAAGCAGGAAGCTGCTCCACCCAGTGGGTGCAGGCAGCAGGCACCATCATGGGTTTCCTCGCAGAAAAGGGAAGAAAACCCAAAAGAGTGGAGGACTTTGAGTGAAGAGTGTGTACCCCTGACCCTCAGGGCAAGAGCTATCCCACCTTCCAGCTGCTCCAGCTCAAAGTGGCACAATGCACCTGGGAAATCTGGTGTGACCCCACAGAACAGTTGTACTCAGTACAATTTATTACTGGTAATACTCCAGTTGGATGCTGGTTTATTGCCTTGGGCCTGACTACAAAAGCAGGCCAGTTACATGGACTCCTTGCCAGGTGGAAAAAGCTGGGGTCCCCAGGGTCACACCGGTGTGTCAGATGTCCCAGATGGGAGCACATGGGGTACCAAGTCCTGGCAAGGGAATAATGGGGCTACCACATCCAAGAGCAGGCAGAGCTCATTACACCAATAGCAGCACAGTGCAAACATCTGCTAGTCTGACCTCACAAAACCTGGTGCAGATAAAAGCAGACCTTTCTATTAGTAGTCCAGTAGATCAAAGCTCATGTCTTAAATACACATCCCCACATAGCATAATGCAGCACCTCGACAAATTGCTTCTGCCCATGGCCTGGCCTCTCCCCTACACACCTAGCACTGGGCACAGCCCGGCAAGTGTTGGTACCAGTCAGCACATGCAGCGGTATGGAAAGGTGATGTGAAGCCTAGGCAGAAGAGCTCCTGCTCTGCTGATTCGCCTGGGTGAACAGTCCAGGTCACCCCCCGTAGTGTCAGCTCTGAAATGTTAGAAGCCAGGTCCCTTGGGAGGAAGAAAATTCAGAGGATAGACATGGCCAGGGCACATCCAGGATACAGAGAACCTTTCAAGTTGCAATATTAATCATAGTCCTGGTATAGAGGCAGTAAGGTCAGACAATAAACCAGTGAACACTGGGAGCTACTGAAAAACAGTTCTGGAGCTGAGTTTCTGCCCTTTCTGCAAAGGGATAAAACAAAAGGGAGCAATAAAAAGCACTTGGCAACACAAGCAGCCTTGGACAGAAAGAGATGTCTGTGCTCCTCACATGAGTGTGCTGCTTGAGCCTTGACCCTCAGATGTACTTTGCAGGTGGCTAGAATGACACCAGGCCATGATGAGACAAAATGGCTCTTGGGTCACAGAATCACAGACTGGCTCAGATTGGAAGTGTTGCAGTTTGAGAACTGCCAGAATTTTCAGAGGTGCTTTCATGAGGAAGAAAAGTTGTGTTGTTTCCTGGGGGACCTGTCCCTGGTTGCACAGGTCCCAGGACCCTGCCCCGGAAGGGTCTGTCCTGGGACCTGCCCCGGAAAGGCTGGCTAGGAGCCTATAAAAACCGGGGCAGGGTCTTTGTTCGCCCTTTTTGGGGGCTGTGGCCCTGAAGGGAGCACCCCTCACCGCCCCGGGATCGGGCGGTGGGAACCACAGCTCCAAGAGGGACCGCGGCTCCGAGGAGGACCATGGTTCCCAAAGCAGCTGCAACCTGCCGCGGCTTCCGAACCAGCCGTGGCCCTGGCCTGACCCGACCGCCGGTGCGCACCTGCCACTGCGCGGTCTGGAGGCGACTCTGGCCGCAACTTGCCGTGGGTGCACAGACCCGAAGCGATGCTGCCGCTGCTGTGAACGCCGCCGCATTGCGGCCCCGGACCAGAGAAAGCCGCAGACGCTGCCGTGCCCTGGACCCAAAGCGGCGCCTCGGACCCAAAGCAGCGCCCCTGCCGCGGCAGCATGGTGCCGCCGCTGCTCGCCACCGCACAACGCTCGGACTGGAGAAGCAAGACTGGTGCAGATTTGCCATCACGACCCCTCCACCACGGACAGCCTTCAGCATCAGTGAGCTGGGCTACTCCTCTTCCCCCTGGAGCTGAGACAGGAGAGGGAGAGGAGAGGATCCTTGGAAGACCCTCTCGGCCACGTGTGGAGTGTGGGGGGGTGTGGCCCTGCTGACACCATGCGGTCGGTCTCCATGTTGGACCCCACACGCGGCTGGGGCCATGTGACTGGGCCGCCGCCATTTTGGAAGGAGTGATCAGTAGGAGGAGAGGCTGCTTGTCGTTTCTGCCGCTGAGAAAAGACTGGCAGAGCTTAAGGTTTGGGGAAGAGCTCCTTTGTGCTTGGCTGAGGAAAGCAGAAGGACTCGGGAATCCTTAAACCTCGGATATGAAAGACAGAGACTGGGTCCTTTGAAACGCATGCGGCTGCACAGAGGGATGCAGGTGTGGGCGCTGATCAGTCAGGCCATCCCTATGCGTTGAGCTGGAGAAGCCACGCTGAAATGCATGCGGCTGCACCGAGGGACGCAGGTGTGGGTGATGAGAAAGTCAGGCCATCCCGGACTGACATGCTCTCTTTCCCAGGTCTCTAAATTGTAAGAAGATCCAAGGCCCAAACTACAGTGATCTCCCATTATGTTTTTCTCAGGTTGTGTGATGGCATTTATGACACAGTTTCTAGTTTGTGTGCACCGACTTGTGTAACCTTTTCTCCCATTCTGTATATAGTTACAGTGTTAATAAACCTTTCTACAGCTTCCCTAAGCCATCGATTGTCTGACAAATTTATCCGAGATGCCTTCGAGACCTCACTGTTTTGCTTTCCTTTCTTTTATATTGAGTTGTGGTCCTGAAACCACCACAAAATTGGTGCCGAAAACCCAGGAGCAAAGCACTATGAGTTTCAACCTGCTACAGGAAGGCACCTTAGAAATCACCTACAACAACCCCCTGCCACGGGCAGCAGCACATCTTAACTAGACTTGGTTGCTCAAGGCCTCATCCAACCTGGCCTTGAACACCTCCAGGGAGGGGGTAGCCACAGCCTTTCTGGGCAATTGATTCCAGAGTGTCCCTACCTTTGCACCGAAGAACTTCTTCCCAAGACCTAGTCTAACCATACTCTCCTTCAGTTTCAAACCATTTCCCCTTGTCCTATCACTAGATCCCCTTGGGAAAAGTCCCTCTCCAGCCTTCCTGCAGGTTTCCTTCAGGTATTGGAAGGCAGCTCTAAGGTTCCCCAAGAGTCTTCTCTTTCCAAGGCTGAACAAGCCCAACTCCCTCAGCCTGTCCTCTCTGTCATCTTTGTTGTTCCCTCTGGACTCACTCCAACAATTCTATGCCCTTGTGGTATTAGGGACACCCAAATGGATGCAGCATTTGAAGTGGGGTCTCAGAAGAGCAGAGTAAAGGGGGAGAATCCCCTCTCTTGCTCTGCTGACAACACTTCTGATGCATCCTAGGATACAGTTGGCCTTCTGGGCTGAAGGAGCACAGCCAGCTCATGCTGAGCTTCTTGCCCATCAACGTGATCCAATGAACTTGTCTTTTACTTTCAGGCTAGAGTCTGAAACAGTGTACTGTGTCCTGTGAAATGTCAGAGTGCTGCTATCATTGTTGCTGGGTACAGTCACACTGCAACAGCTGCTGGAGCATCAGGAAAGTTTGTCTAAATTCAGCAAGGCAGTGCACACTTTCATAAATGATGGTGCCTCCAGCATCCTACAGCAGGCAGGTAGGTCAAGGCTTTGCTGAAGGTGGTTCAGGTCCGGCTTTGGTGCCATGGTCTAGCCTTGAGCTCTGTGGTAACAGGTTGGACTTGATGATCTATGAGGTCTCTTCCGACCTTGGTAATACTGTGATACTGTGAAAGCAGGTCAGGCAGTATTCTATGCTGACCAGAGACTGAGATTGGAGAACTTTGATGCCTTATACCTTCAGGCTTGGGTGTTTGGAGGTCTTGGCAATATCTGGAAACTTCTCTGCTCTCCCTGTTGCTCCACCTCATGTCCCTAAAGGGTCATGGGGAGCACTGGAGCTTGGGATCATTCAGGGTTAGATTTTCATGGAGAACAGACTTTTCACCCTGAAGAGGACTTGGGCCAGAGGAAGAGGGCAAGAAGTCATAGAATCACTAGGGATTAGAAGGGACCTTGAAAGATCATCTAGTCCAATCCCCCTGCCACAGCAGGATCACTTCACTGGAGAAGTCGTGGAATCAGAATCTCTCAGGGTTGGAAGGGACCACAGGATTATCCAGTTCCAACCCCCCCACCAGGCTGAGACACTCCACCCTAGATCAGCCTGGCCTTAAACACCTCCAAGGACGCAGCCCCAACCACCTCCCTGGGAAACCCATTACATGCCCTCACCACTCTCATGGTGAGGAACTTCCTCCTCACATCCAGTCAAAATCTACCCATCTCCAGCTTTGCTCCATTCCCCCTAGTCCTGTCACTACCTGACATCCTTAAAAGCCCCTCCCCAGACTTTTTGTAGGCCTCCTTCGGATACTGGAAGGCCACAAGAAGGTCGCGTCGGAGCCTCCTCTTCCCCAGACTGAACAGGCCTTTGTCCATGTCACCTGCAAAGATGTTGAACAAGACTGGTCTCAGGATTGATCCCTGAGGGACTCCGCTTGTCACTGGCCTCCATGTAGACATGGATCCATCAACAACCAGTCTCTGGGTGTGGCCATCAAGCCAGTTCCTTACCCATCTAGTGGTCCACCCATCTAAGCCATGTTCCACCAACTTGGTGCGGGACAGTGTCAAAAGCTTTGCTGAGGTCCAGGTAAATGACATTAGTCACTCACCCCTCATTCATTAATGATGTGACCTGTTCATAGAAGGCCACCAGGTTTGTCAGGCAGGACTTGCCCTTGGTGAAGCCACACTGATTGTGCCCAATCACCTCTTCACAAATCTCCTGACTCAGCAGTGCCTTCAGGAGGATCTGCTCCATGATCTTACCGGGCACAGAGGTGGGACTGACTGGCCTGTAGTTCCCTGGCTCCTCCTTCCTCCCCTTTTTGAAAACAGGAATGATGTTTCCCCTTTTCCAGTCAGCAGGGACTTCACTAGACTGCCAGGACCTAGGGAATATAATAGAGAGGGCTTTAGCAACCTCATCT
>VXBP01009276.1:1387600-1581073 GCA_013400115.1 Rhinopomastus cyanomelas | reverse complement strand
TCAGCGCTAGCTCTGTTAGCAGTTCTCCTACACTTGTCCATCAGTGAGAACGAAGACCGTGTTGGTTACCTGAGCCAGTATCTTCCTGTGCAATTACTATGAAGATGAGAAGACTGGTTGTAGATTTGGGGAGTGAAGCCAACAACATCTGCAGATTTTGGGTCAGGTAAAGATGAAGATCTTAGAGGTTTAAGATCTGGAGGACTTGGAGACTTTTCAAATAGTGCAAGAACTATGATTAAAGAAGATAGATGGAGAAATGAAGATACCTGTGCTGAAACTTGGACTGAAGTACAGTTGGGCAGTTGTGCCGCACAAGAACATGGGCTCCAGATTTCTCATGAAAGGAAGAGAACAATTTCAAAGTGAATGGCTGCTCAGTGTTCAGAGCAGTAAGAACCTACAGAGATGAACTGTGGTTTGGCAGTTTGGAAAGGAAGCAGAAGAATGAGTGGGCCAGAAAAGAGAACTATAGTCATGAATGAGGATTTAAGACAGGAATCATTGAAAGACATTTTAGCAGGTCGTGTAATGAGAGGCAGTGAAATGCTTAATATGAAGACAGTAACACCTCAGATAACTCCGAAGTGTTAACACCAAAGTGAAAGGCAGGACAGCAGAACTGCCAGTTTTAAACAAACAGAAGTGGAAAAGGAGAAGGAAAATTGAGACATCATGACCTGTTAAGAAAGCAACGGGATAGCTGTGAGGACCTGCGGGATCAGAGGGCTGGAGCACCTCTCCTATGAGGATAGACTGAGGGAATTGGGGCTGTTCAGTCTGGAGAAGAGGAGGCTCTGAGGTGACCTTATTGTGGCCTTCCAGTATCTGAAGGGGGCCTACAAAAAGGCTGGGGAGGGGCTTTTTAGGATGTCAGGTAGGGACAGGACTAGGGGCAATGGAGCAAAGCTGGAGATGGGTAGATTTAGAGTGGATGTGAGGAGGAAGTTCTTCACCGTGAGAGTGGTGAGAGCCTGGAATGGGTTGCCCAAGGAGGTCGTTGGGGCTCCATCCCTCGAGGTGTTTAAGGCCGGGCTGGATGGGGCTCTGGCCAGCCTGATCTAGGGTGGGGTGTCCCTGCCCATGGGTGGCGGGGTTGGAACTGGATGATCAGGTGGTCCCTTCTAACCCTGAGTGATTCTGATTCTATAACTTCTCCAGTGAAGTGATCCTGCTGTGGCAGGGGGGTTGGACTAGATGATCTTTTGGGGTCTCTTCCAATCCCTAATGATTCTATTATTCTATGAGACGTGAGTGTAAATTTGTGTGTATGGCGGCCCTTCAGCCTGATCATCATCAGTAGAAGGAGGTGAAGGTGCTCTGACACCGTCACTACGGCTGATGGCAGGAGAGGAACCCAGGACAAATGCAGGTAAGGGATCCCTGCACTTGATGGGGATGCGGTGCGGCCACTTTAATGAAATTCCATTTGCCTTGATTTGAAAGAATCCAGCGAGTCAGGCGCAGTTCATGGCTGACCATCCGAGGCCATCGGCGCCGTGAACATTTCCAAAGGGGTATTTGTTCTCTGCCTGCGGCTAACGAGCTGAGCAGGGGCAGCTCCCGGAACGCTCTGCTCCCGGAACCTTCGCACTGGGGGCGGGAACCGGCGGGCGTCTATCGGAACTGCGCATCACTCTTGCGCGAAAGGAATCCTTCCGCTGGGTCATTTAGTCCCTGCGCACGGCTCTACCTCCTCGTGTCACTAACGGGTCTCGCTCCGATCGCCGCCGTGTCGGTGCGGTGCACGCTTCTGGCTGCCTGGCCGCTGTGGTTTTCGCATCTGCCCGGTCGTGCCGCGGGCAAGGAGGGGAGTGTTTTGGCTACTCGGATCCTTCCGCCTAGGTGAGTACTGCGGTCGAGAGCTGCCATTTTGGGTGCTTGGTACTTGCGCGGAGCGGGGTCCGGTGAGTGAGAGGGCTTGAGGTTGAGTTGAGGGCGGTGGGGCGCGCTCGGTGCCCATGAGGTGTCCCGGTACCGTTGCCCACTGGCGGGGCTGGACGAGTCCGGGCCTGCTCCGCCGCGCTCTGGGGCGCTTCCTGCTGTCTACTCGCTGGGGACGAGAGGGAGTGGGACAAGAGGAGAGATGGGCGTGTGTCCCCACTTCAGCCCCGCCGGTGCAGCCGGGTCGGGTTCCCCTCGGTGCCCTCGCCCTACCCAGCGGGTTCGGGCACCCGGCCACCGCCCTGGCAGTAGTGCCGAAGCGGTGCGGAGACGGGTGAATTCGGGCCTGGTCAGAGCAGGGAGGGACACGGCGGAGATTTGCGGGCAGGAGGGGTGGGATCACTCTTTCTCGGTGGTGCTCAGCGGCAGGACAAGGGGCAGTGGGTACAGACTGAAACACAGGAGGTTCCATCTAAACATAAAGAAACACTTTCACACAGTGGGAGTAACAGAGCACTGGAGCAGGCTCTGGAGAAATTCGGAACCCACATGAACGTGTTCCTGTGCCGTCTTCTCTGGTGGATCCTGCTGTAGCAGGTGGTAGGACTAGACGGTCCCTTCCAACCCCACCGTTCTGTGGTTCTGCAGCAGGCTGCCTGAGAGCCTCCTACAGGCAGTGGGGGCCAAAGAACTTCATGGAATGACAACAGTATGATTGTGAAAGAATGGCTGTGAGATGCCTCTTTTGTAGTGGTGTTTGAAATTAATCTGTTAAACCGGGTTCATGTTCATCAGAATAATGATGTAATAGGGATTTTTACAGAGACACAGCTTTCATGCTGAAACTGTTTCTTGCAGCACTGTAAAGAGATTTTAATGCTGTGAGGGGATGTTCCAGTTACAGAAGAGAACAGTTTTTACAGCTTCACATTTACATCACATGTGTTTATACAGCAGTGTGATTTTTTTTTTTTAGTTAGGTTGGTTCTCTGCATTGCTAAAACAACTGTATTGCTCTGTGACTAGATCAGTGCATTTTGCTCTGTCTCAGATAGATCCATCCACTCTGAATAGTGATAAGTCTTATGTAAAACAACTTGCTATGCAAAGGGTTTCACAATGCAAAACTCTGCTCCAGTGTGTTCTTCAAGTACAAGCCAAAGTCTTCCTATGTGGTAGCTTTTAAGGAACCATTTCTTGGCAAACAACTGTGACTATTATAACAGCATAACAAAGTCCTGTAATAAAAATGTCTTGAGTTAATTTTGTGTAGGACTAGTGCATTGGACTGTCTCATGAGAGGATAGAGAAGCACCAGAGCAGTGTTAGATAAGCAGGAGGAGGGGGGAATGTAGAAAGCAAATGTTTCCCTGCTGATGACAGGCCTGTTACAACCTCGGTTTGTAGAGTCCCTGGGTTAATTATGAAGCTGTTTTACAGTTTGCATCTTAATAGGACAGACGGTGGCTTGGTACTTGCAGTTGACTTTCATGTTTTTTTAGAATGTGCTTTTGTTAAATAACACAGAGGATTTGGCTCTGTGATCATTGTTGCAGATGGCATCTTGAGGCTTTGGTTTACTTCCAACACCTTTCTAAGTAAGGGCATGAAAACATATCTTCTTGTAGCTGTGCTGGGTTTTTGTAACATTGGGGGGGTTTTTCCACTTGGGCTTCTCATGGGAAGGCACGGCATCTTACCACAGCTCACTGGATTGAGGCAGTCACACTTTCTTAGCCCACTTGTGGTAGATGTTTGTCTAGCATTCTTAAAACTCTACCATAATGTCATAGTCACATTGGTAGCCAGTGTCACTTACGTAGGTTAAATGCACCCAGGCTTTTAACTTCCTTGTTTAGGTGTGTTTCCTATTTATTGAATAGTCTTGGTTTTTTATTGTCTTTTTCTGTTTCCGGGGTTAAGCTTCAGTCTGTCTGAGTGGGAACATCCAGGAAGTTTCTGTTCCTGGTTGGCCTTGGTTAGTTGCAGTGTTGTAAAGTGGGAAAGGGAATGATGGGTGCTGTATTCAGTCATTTGTAAATAACCACATTCAGGAGTAATAGCTCAGGGCTGTTCCCTGTCCCCCAAAGTAAAACAATGACTGGTGTTTTTAGGAACAGAGCTCAGTGACCTTCCCTTCTTCTCCCACAGAAAGTGTTTGTCATGTTGGGCTCTGGGTTCAAGGCTGAGCGCTTGAGAGTCAACCTGCGACTTGTTATCAATCGCCTAAAGCTGCTGGAGAAAAAGAAGAGTGAGTATTTGAGGGGCAGGTGTGACCTAGGATGCCCATGCTCAGGAGACTCGAGGAGAACATTTTTCTGGAGTTGGGGTACTTTGATGGGCTGAATATGGGGTAGTCTTTTGTTGTTCCTTGCTGGACCCAGGCCTTGCAGTCCGCCTTAGTATGCAAGTACCCAGAGGAGAGGCTGGCCATGACCTGGCCTCTGCCCACCTTCCTGGCATGTGCCAGAGTACAGTTTATGGGTTGGTAGATGTGGACAGTGTATAGGGATGACATGCCAGATTGCTCTGGGAGGAGGGATTTCTCCTGGTCAGTCTGTGCTCCCAGTGTAACGGGGAATTTTCTGAGTGCTGTGGGAAGCTCTTCCCCAGCTGCACTGTCCTGCCCAGACACAGATAAGATTCAGGGTTTTGACTGACTCCTCAGGGAAAATGAAGGTGTAGGACTGTTTCTAGCAGCTAGCAGCCCACTCATTCTCCTTTCTCCTGTGAATTAGTTTGATAGGACCTGGGCACAAAGGCTCCACTGAGCCATGGTTGTGTTCTGCAAAGGCCTGATAAAGAGAGAAGCTCACAATGGCTTTCTGTGTGTTGGGGACTGTGGGTGGGTGGGACGCAGCAGCCTGTGCCAGCACAGTGACCAGCCTTTGGGATATGTGCTGTAGCTGAGTTGGCCCAGAAGGCAAGGAAGGAGATTGCAGATTACCTGGCAGCTGGAAAAGATGAGCGTGCCAGGATCCGTGTGGAGCACATCATCCGTGAAGATTACCTTGTGGAGGCCATGGAGATCCTGGAGCTGTACTGTGACCTGCTGCTAGCCCGTTTTGGCTTGATTCAGTCCATGAAGTAAGCCCTGGTCTGGAGGGTATGCTATGGGAGAGGGTCCGGGGCCCCTGGGCTCAAGGAGAGGCACTGCTGGGGCAGGCCTGTGTGGCAAAAAGGCACCTATGCGTGTCTTGGGGCCTCCAGAGGCCTCCCCCAGGCTGTAAAGACTCTGGAGCCCAGCATGGTGGATGGGGACTTTAAGGCTAAGCAGATTGGGGAAGGACTAGGTGTTTGGTGTGGGGCTACAGTTGTTTTCTGTTGTCCTTAGGGAGCTGGACTCTGGCCTGGCTGAAGCAGTATCTACACTAATTTGGGCTGCACCACGACTCCAGTCAGAAGTGGCTGAGTTGAAGATTGTGAGTAGGGTTGTGCGGGGGCATTACATGCGCTGGGTGGGGGTGATGCTGGTGGAAGCCTTTGTCTGGGGACTCTGTCATTAAGTCAGATGACGTATTTTTATGGGCTCTGCAGATGGAGACTCCAGATGTTCCTGGAGCATCAGGGCTGCCTAAGTCTGCTCAGCTGTGGCTCTTGGTGGCAGAGATAAGGGTGGTCTGGGTGAGAGGTGCTGGCAGCTGTTGGTCCTACGGCAGACATGCAGAGTGTGCTGGGGGAAAACGGAGCAAGGCTGCGTATGTTCCTGAGTTTCTCCCGTGTTGCAGGTTGCTGACCAGCTGTGTGCGAAGTACAGCAAGGAGTATGGGAAGCTGTGTCGGACAAACCAGATTGGGACAGTCAATGACAGGGTAATGAACTGGTGGAGCTGGCAAAAGACATGCCCGCTAGGGCTTTCTGCCCCGTTTTCCTGTGGCCAGCTGCTGATGCCTGCAGCTCACTGCAGAGTAGGGTGGGCCGGCTGTGCATGGGAGCACAGTGCTGAGGTCCCTGGCTGCAGATGGAGGGGAGCAAAGTGCGTGTAGCCCTGGCCATGGCTGCCAGCAGCCTCCTCTGCAGCAGCATATTACTAGGAAGAAAAAAAAACCCTCAACTTGAGCTGAGCTGCACCTCCCACCACCATGGCCCTAGCCAGGACAGAACTCTGTTGCCTGTTCCTGCTGAGTGTCTCTGCACTTTTTTTTTTTCCCCAGCTGATGCACAAGTTGAGTGTGGAGGCACCACCCAAGATTCTGGTGGAGCGATACCTCATTGAGATTGCCAAGAACTACAATGTTCCCTATGAACCCGACTCTGTGGTGATGGTGAGTGAGGCACCTGCCAGCCCAGAGCTCCTTTTTGTGTTTCAGTGGCTGAAATGTCCTGTTAGTGTGCGCAGGGCTGTGGCATTGCAGTGCACACACAGTGGTAACTGTGCTCTGATACCTTCCAGACAGCTGTAGTGTAGCACAATTGCCCCATCTTCCCACAGCCCTGCAGCGTGTGCTCACACTTAGTCATGCTATAGTGGGGTTCCTTTCCCATTCCTATTACCACTGTGCAGCTGCTGGCCTGTGCTCATGTTGTCCTGTCTTGTGTGGTGACAAAAGCTGCATCTACCTCTGTTCAGCAGGCTGTGATCAGATTAGAGATGTGTTGGTGAGCAGACTGCTTTCATCCTCTCCAGGCTGAAGCCCCTGCAGGTGGAGAGGCAGATCTGATCGATGTGGGATTCACAGATGAAGTGAAGAAGGGTGGCCCTGGAGGAGGAGGTGGTGGATTTACAGCCCCACTCATGGGTCACGATGCATTAGTACCCATGCCAGTGATGATGCCTATGCCCATGCCAACACCGAATCCGCCCTTCTCTTATCCACCTCCAAAGGGACCCGTAAGTGCCTTTGCTTTGACTGTTCCTTTTATCTGTGGAAGACTGATTGTGGTTTTTAGCCCTGTGCCTGCTGACTGGAAGGTGTCTGTACCTGATTGTGTGATGTCTCAGAAGGCCATCTTGTTAGTAGAGAGTACACGGAATGGAAATTGTTGTTAGTGCTGCTGAAATTTCATGTTGCTTCTTGAATGTGGAGGTTCCTACTCCTGTTCTCCAGCCAGCCCTCTGCCCTCAGGGAACAGAGGAGGCCAGACATAACTCCTGAGGCTGCTGACTGCCAGGCTTTTGACCGGAGGTTGGAGCTGCCCTTTGAAGTTGGTAGGCTGGTAGCATGCCAGGATTCAGTCAGGAAAGTCACGCAAGATTTGTGGGGTGGGAACAGCACTGAAAAATGCAGAAGTGCCTTGCCTTCAGACCTGCAAGGGCAGACAGGCAGGCCAATGTCTCTTGGAGATATTTGTTGCAGGGGTGGAGTGTGGGAGCTAAAAAGAGCGCAGTGTTCTGTATCTGGTCAGTATGGTGATGCCTCTGTATACCAGCTGGGGAGTGGCTGGGCAGTGGGATGGTTTGGTGTCTTAACACGGTCCCAGCAATGCTGTAGTGTGTTTTGTGGAAAATCTGGGCCAGTTATCATCAACTGTCAGTTGGCCCAGGCATAAATAAAGCTAAGGACTCATGCCAGGTCTGGGTGATGAAAGCACTGTTGTGATACAAGGGGTGGTACAAATGTCATGGGACTCAGAGACCACTGCCCGGTTTGTGATGCACTCGGGAGGAGTGGCTCTGGTGTGCTTAATGCAGGGTGTTCCCTCTTCTGGTGCTTCTCATGCCTTGAAAGATGGCATGAGATTGAATAGTGCTGGTTCTTCAGGCCAGCTAACAGGCTGGCGCAGGGTGACCACACTTGACCTACTACTTGAGAATCTTTTCCTAGTAAATGTAAGCTATTGGGTTGGATATCTGCTTGCACTACTTTCTCTGACTCCTGTAGCAGCTGTAGGGGTTTATATCCCATGCTGGCTGTCCAAGGTGAGTAGTCTGGTGCTTGACTGTAATCTTTCTGTACAGGAGAACTTCAATGGCCTGCCAGTTGGGACCTACCAGCCTTTCACTAACATCAATCCACCACCAATCCCAGCAAACCCCCCAGCATACGAGTCTGTAAGTGTCTGAGCTAAGTCATCATTGTAGGCAGCAGAGGAAACCTCAAAAGAGTGTACTGGTAGCCACAGACAAGGCAAACATTCATTAAGCACACTACTGGCAACCTTTGAAGCCTTTGGGCTGGTGCTTGGCATTGCTAATGGATGTGGTGAGTCAGTGCGTGTGACGGAATCATCATCATGTGATGGGAGAATAACTGGTGAGAAGTTCTTCCTTCAGCTCTGTTCTGGCTGCATGGGAAAGCGAAGACTTACTCTACTATGTTGTTAAAATTGTGGTAAACAGTAAACATGCAGAGTCCAAAAATTCTGGAGGGTTTATCACCTTCAGTCTGTTTAATTACATGTTTTGGACTAATTCACAGTGAGCTGGAGTGGCAATTTTGGCTGACCCAGATGTTTCAGCTCTCTGTTTTTGACTTTACTTGGTCCTTGGGAACAGCAAAGGAGAGGCTGGTGCCTTTTCTTTCTGTGCTTGACTACATTTTTGTTGCTGCAGTTCAAGATCCAATCTCCCATGTTGCTTTCAGTGACGTGCCTCTTGTATCTGCAGTATTCTGAGAGGACCAGTGTGTGTTGGCACCTCATAGGAGCTGCACAGCAGCAGCCTCTGAGTCCAGGAGGTGCAGATGAAGCAGTTGGTGGTGGGGATAGATGACACTGTCTGCAGCCCATGGGGAATGAGGAGTTAAACCAGCAGAAGTGACCATACTCTGTGCCTTTGTCCCAACCAGACCAGGATATGAGTCACTGTAATTTCAAATCTCACCACTTGTTACAAGGACCTTTATGTTGTTGATGAGGGAAAGGAAGCAGGAGCTGTTGTTATGTGGATGAGGAGGGCAGACTTCTTCCTTGATTAGTGTTTCAGACTTGCTTGTGGAGGTGTTTTGTTTGTCCAGGTCCAGGAATAGCCAGTGAAGCTGCTTCAGTTGATGGTGGGGAGGGGGAAAGTCAAAGCTCTGACACCTGTTCTTGAGAGGAGAGGTAGATTCTTCTGAACTGGCCACTGGGACTGTGGGCGTGCCTGGGGAGGGGTGGGGTGTGCATGGCTGTGCTTGGGTGTGGCTGCTGTAGCCTCTGCACATGCCTGTGATCCTGTGCCTGATAGGAGAGACCTGTGCTAACTGAGAATCTTTTTCAGATCGAGGAGCCTAGTGGTGACAAGGACACTTCTGCACCAGCAACAGGTGAGTGTACCATAAGGTGTGGGGGGCTGAGGGCAATCGGGATGTGATTAGCTGGGGATCCTGGTGTTGCCAGGAAGAAGCTTTCCATGGAGTAGCAATGTCTAGAACTCAGCGTGTCTTGAGAACAGGAGTTTGAAGACAACTGACAGAAGTGGAGAGTATCCTCTCAAAATGGGGAGGATCTGGACTTCCACAGGGAAACTCAGGTTTGACTCAAGAGTTAGTACTGGGTCTCCAGCTTAAGTTGTTTTGTCAGACCAAGTACAGTGCATTGCAGGGTAAAATGTGAAAGCGACAGCTCTAAGTGGTGTAGATAATTGTTCTGCAGCAACAGAGTGAAAGAAGTGGGCACTGAGAGGATGGGTAGGTCTGTTAATGTTGAGTACAGCAGAGCAGGGCTAGTGGAGAAGCTGTTATCCATTGGGCCATGCTTTGTGTATCCTAATTGGGTCATAGCAGAGTTGTGCCTCACACAGTGCAGGTTCTGCTCTGTGTTTTCAAAACATTTGTTATCTCTAGGACTTGGTAAGGGCAAGAGAGTTTTTGGAATAAGTAGTCCTTGCCAGCTCCAGCAAGGATTTCTGGCTGGGGTGGTGTCCCCTGAAGTGTAGGTGATATGTACTGGGGCTGTGGGTGCATGGATATGGCTGTGTGTCTTAGTCTGACAGTGGGCGACTTCAGGAGGTATTGGAGTGGAGAAGATGCATTCTTGGAGTCGCCCGATGCAGTCCAGCCCATGTAGGCTTGTGGGAGCTGCAGTCCACCCACAGCTGACGATAGACCACAGAGAGGGATCTTGTCTGGCACAGCCATGAGGATAGGGTCTGGAGCTGCCATGGCTGCCACCCATTGCATCTGTGTGCACCCAAACCAGGGTACATTTCCCCACCAGTTGAAGGTGGGTGGGCAGTGGCCTGGTTCAGACAAATGTGCTGATGCTGCCCCTGGGTAGACCTTTCTTTGTGTGCCTCTGACCTGATGACTCTGGTGGTGGTGGTGAGATGAAACAACACTTCTCTTGTTCTGAACAGGGCCTGGGCCCAAGTCAGAAGCTTCTCCTAAACCGAAAGTGGGAGCTCCCAGTACTGTTGATAACTTTGTGCTGCCTGAATTGCCATCAGTACCAGACACGCTGCCAACAGCATCTGCAGGTGCGAACTCGTCTGCTTCTGAAGACATTGACTTTGATGATCTTTCTCGGAGGTTTGAGGAGCTGAAGAAGAAAACATAAAATGGACTGGGCTGTCACCCCAGTGTGAGGGGCATGAGCTCTGACAGCTGCTTCTTTCTGAAACACACTCCCCTTGAGACTGGTTTCCTCTCTTAACCTCAAATGAACATGCTCTTCTTTTTGAGCTCTCTTCCTGCTGTACTTAAACCAGGTGCTGCTGCTTTCCTGATCTTTTTTGCTCCTGGAGGTGAGCTGTAGAGAACCATGTGAGGCTGGAGCTGGAAACAGGCCAGTCAGGCTGGACGTTAGGGGTGCTGTTCCTGGCTCTACCCCCTCCCACAGGGAAGGAGGGTGAAATCAGAAGGGACTTTCTCCTCTTGTCTGGTGGGCGCAAGACCAGCAGCATCCATGTGCTGCCCTGCAGGGTGGTGTGTGGTACATAAGGGTGGTTCAGTCCCTTTGGTAAGACCATGGTTTACCCAGTGCCCTCTTTGGCTCCCTCTGGACTCTCAGGGCCACCCTCAGTGGCCATCACTGTGTTCTCAACAGGGTGGCACAGCATGGTGCCCACCTGAGCCCTCTGGCTGTGTGAGCTAGTGGGTGCAAGGGCTGTCAGAGTGGCACAGCGGGGCCGGGTGCACCAGCTGCAGTCTCACCAGGCACTGAGTGCATTCGGAGAGCTGAGGATGTGTGGCAGCACCTCTGCATTCCCTGCAGCAAGGGGTCTGGCCAGGTGCCACTGCACAACTTTTCTTCCAAGTTTTTGGTCGATTTGTATCTTTCTGGGTTGGTTCCTAATAAATTCGAGGCCTGTGATCAGCTGTGACCGCGCCTTGGGGCTGGGCGGGACCCCGCTTCCCTCTCTGTCCTCTAGCTGCCCTCTCGCTCCCCGCTGCTTCGGAGCCCCGTGGGGCGGTGTCGGAGACTCCTGCGGGGGCGGAGCTTGCGGGATCCTCTCGCTGGGCCCCACCTTCACGCGTCTCGCGCCGGCAGTTTGTCCGAGGGTCCGTCTGCCCGCCCCCAGCGCTGCTGCGGTCCCATTGGCTAAGAGCGCTCGGCCCCGCCAATCCCCGGGGCGGCCGCCCGGAAGGGCTCTCCGCGTGCCGGGCTGGGCGTATGGCGGCGCTGCTGCGCGTGAGCGGGTCGCGGCGGGTCCTGGGGTGGCNTTGGCTAAGAGCGCTCGGCCCCGCCAATCCCCGGGGCGGCCGCCCGGAAGGGCTCTCCGCGTGCCGGGCTGGGCGTATGGCGGCGCTGCTGCGCGTGAGCGGGTCGCGGCGGGTCCTGGGGTGGCGGGAGGAGGCGGGAGCGGCCCGGGACGGGTGTGGGGAGTGGGGGCGGGGCGGGGGCAGAGGCGGCGGATGGGCCGATGTGAAACGCGGGGGCTGGGCCAGGCCGAAATGTGGTTTCTGGGGTGGGATGAGGTGCGGGGTGTGAGGGCCGGTAGGGGTAGTTGTGGGTCAGTACTGGTCCGAAGGTCTGGCGGGCGGGACCCGGTGCCGGTGCGAGCTGGGTATGGCGCTCTGTGTTCTGACGATGTGTTACAGGGGCGGCTGCGGGTGCTGGCGCTGGGCGGCTGCGGGCTGCTGCTGGGCTCGGTGCTGGTGGCGCGGGACGAGCGACTCTATGCGGTGGCCATGCCCGCGCTTCGTGCGCTCCCGCCTGAGACCGCGCACGGCCTGGCCCTGCGCGCCGCTTCCCTGGGGCTGCTGCCGCCTGCGCGTCCCGATGGCCCCGCGCTGGTACGGCTCTGCGGCGGGACGGGGTGGAGGGTGCAGCGGCCGGTCCGCGCGGGCGATGAGCTCTGCCTGCCAGCCGACGGGTCCGGGTGGCTCCTGGGGAGGGCTAGCACCTAAAGAAGGGAGAGGAGGTGGCCGGGTTAAGGCTCCTGGCGTCGGTCGGCTCTGTGCCAGTCCCCAGAGTGTTACCAGCCTCTGTAACCACCACCACCAGGAGGTGCGAGTCCTCGGACAGCGGTTCCGCAACCCGCTGGGGCTAGCAGCCGGCTTCGACAAGCACGGCCAGGCTGTAGATGGGCTGTACAAGATGGGCTTCGGCTTCGTGGAGGTGGGGACTGTCACACCCCAGCCCCAGGAGGGAAACCCCAAGCCGAGGCTGTTCCGGCTGACAGAGGATGAGGCAGTCATCAACAGGTGGGCTCTGACAGGGCTGCTGTGCCGTGTCCCTCCAGCGGCCTGCTCGAGGGAGAGCAATTCATTTAGGTTCATTTGGGCTCTGCTCTGTGCTGTGGCGGCTTTTGTATTGGATGCGCTGAGCAAAGCTGCAGAGACCATACATCTCACTCCTGCTTGGGGCTTGTTATCACCAGCCCTGCCCTGAACCTTGATGTTCTGGTGCAGGTATGGATTCAACAGTCACGGTCATGCTGCAGTGGAGCGCAGGCTGCGGGCCCGCCAGGAGACACAGCTCAGGCTCACGGGTGGTGAGACAGGCTTACAAAACTTTGATCTTGTTTGAGGCTCTCTTAAGGTAGCCGTAGACCAGAAATGATGTGTAATACCACCATCCAGGCAGAGGGGCCCTGGCCAGAGTAAAGTGCACTGGGACAGCAAGAACCCTCTGGAGGGGGTAGTCTCTCCCACTTGGGACTGTGATCAGGTACCTTTGTCCTCCCATTTTTGTTTGTAGTAGAGGCTCTGTTTGCTTCTTGGGCAGGACATGGCTGCTGACACTATCCAAAGCTAAGGAGACCCCAGCTGAGCAGTTTCCAAATCTCCACTGGGTAGTCAGGTTAGAGGCAGCAGTGCTGGAAGGTGCTGAGCAGGACAGCTGTAGTGATGCTTCTGTGGCTGCAAGACAGGCCCAGACCCAAGCCTATAAAACATGGGCTGCATATCCTCACCCTGATTCCAGCTGGTCCTGGGGCCTCCCTTATCAGGCACTCAGGCCCCTTGGGTGGTGGTTTGTCCCACTGCCGTGGTTCAGCCATGTCTCTGTTCCAGCGGGGATGCCCCTTGGAGTCAACCTGGGCAAGAACAAGAGCTCTACCAATGCAGCAGCTGACTATGTGGCTGGGGTGCAGATGCTGGGCCCTTTGGCTGACTACCTGGTTGTGAATGTGTCCAGCCCAAACACTCCAGGGCTGCGGGACCTGCAGGGGAAGGCTGAGCTGCGGGACCTCCTGACCCAGGTGGGTGACCCTTACAGCCAGCCTGCACTACAGCTACCGAATGCATCTCACTAGTGGCACCCTGAGGTGGTGGGCAGGGCCACTGGGACGTTCCCTGATCCTTTGCTGACATGGGGTTGCTGGGGCACAGTACTCTAGTAAAAGGCACATGAGCAGCAAGGCACTGCCCTCCACTCAGCTCATGCAGCAAGACACCCTCCCCATGGCATTGGGAGTCACTGTGGCCCTGTGTAGGTTGTGTGCTGAAGAGTGCCCATCCCATCAGTGGTGCCATGTAGGGAGAGCAGGGCCTGTTTTGGTGCTGCCTGTGGCAGCAGGAGCACATCTCCCTGGTCTAGTGTAGGAAGCGTTTCCCTCACCACACACACTGCTCTGCATCCCCACATATCCCACTGCAGGTGCTGGCAGAGAGGGACACACTGCCTTGCGAGCGGAAGCCAGCCGTGCTGGTGAAGATTGCTCCTGACCTCAGCTTGCAGGACAAGCAGGGTAGGGGTAGTTTAGTGTGCGAGGTGAGGAGGCAGGATGGGGAGGCTGATGGGGAACTGGACTGGTATGTCTTCTGCCTCACCTCACACAGCACTGGGTAGGACTGCAGTGCTCCTGGCAAGTCAACTGTCTGAGGGGACAGGCAGACCTGCAGCTTTCTGGATGCTTTGGGAGTTTCTTGGGGCGCACAACAGTGTGTATGTGTCACCCAGATCTTGGGGACAGGCCAAGCAGTGAGGAGCAGCTGCTTTGTCCCTGGACATGTTGCTGGGACACTTGCCAAGTGGGGTTCCAGACCTGGTAATGAGAGTGGGGGCTACTGGTGGTGGCTGTGTCCTCACACCACTGCCTCCTCAGCTAGGTGTGGACGGACTGATTGTCAGCAACACCACCGTGAGCCGCCCCAGCAGCCTCCGGAGCAGGCAGCGCACAGAGCCCGGGGGCCTCAGTGGGAAGCCCCTGAGGGAACTCTCCACAAAGACCATCAGGGAGATGTACACCCTCACCAGAGGTGGGGGCACGTGGGGTTTGGGGTGTGCACAGGTGTCACCCATGCTGTTCTGACCCTCTGCCTGCCCACAGGACAGGTGCCCATCATCGGTGTGGGAGGGGTGAGCAGTGGACGTGATGCCCTGGAGAAGATTCGTGCTGGAGCGTCACTTGTGCAGCTGTACACGGCACTCGTGTTCCATGGGCCGCTGGTGGTGGGGACAGTGAAGCAGGAACTAGAAGAGCTGCTGAGGTGAGGAACCAGGCACTAGCCTAGGGTGGCTCTGGGCAGCCACATCACATGCTGCCCAGACAAGGAATGGTACTGCAGGGCTGAGCCACAATGCCAAGCTGGCCCTACTGTCCTACACTGTCTCTGGTTAGGGAGCAGGGGTTCAAGAACGTCATGGAGGCGGTTGGAGCAGATCACCGGTGCTGACATGCTACAGAACCAAGGCTAGCTGAGAGGAGCTGTGGCCAAGCAGAGACAGGTCTGACTTGAAGTGCTGGGCATGCTGAGGCTCAGCCCAGATCCTGGGCCCTGAGAAGGGTCCATGGCAGGTGAATCTAGGGCTGTACTGGTAGGGAGTAGGTTTGGGGCCTCCATACTGGGCTTGCTGGCAGAAACCAGTGTTGGGTGAGTCTCTGCTAGGCAGTGAGAAAGGGCCCTGGTGGGGACACCACTGTAGGCACGGATGTGTTCTGACTCCTGCTGCAGTGCTTCCTTGGGAAGGGCACCCATTCCCTGGTGTCCTGGAACTGTAAGCCAAGTGGCACACGTGGTGTCCCCTCTGCCATGGATCCCACTGCCTGCTCTGAACAGTGTGTGATCTTCCTGTGCTGCAGCCTCTGCAGGAGGCTCTGCCCAGCTCCTCTCCTGTAATGGTCCTGATGGCTCTGGGCCCTGTCCTAGTGTCAATAAACGTTTGGTTTAACTGGTCCTGTGTGCTACTCTGGGGACATCACTTGGGTCAGAGGGATGCCATCCTAGTCACACTTCAGGAGGCTGTTGGTTTTTGTCTTTGGGGCCACTGCTTTGTCTTGGGCTCCCTGCTGTTATCTCAGTCTTTTCTTGAGCAACACAGCTTGGCTCAATGAGACACTCCCTCTGCAGCCTCTCGAAATCCACCCTGCAGAGCAGGATTGTGTCACAACTTGTTTACCAGAGGAGTGGGACTGCTGACTGCTCTCAGTGGCCTTCTGCTCACATCAGAGCTGTTGCCTGCCAGCTCCCCTTCTGCACCATCCTGTCTTTCCTGGAGTCTGCTTCAGACAGTGGTGCTTATTTCTGCTCTAACTAGGATGTGACCTGGCCTGTTGGCCAAGATTTTGATGGACTTCCTCTGGAGAGATCCTGGGATGCTCCTACTCTCCCAGTCTTGAAGGTGGCTGCCGTGACTGGGAGCGTGAGCTTGTCCCGTGGTACTTTTCTGTGCTCTGCATTTGTGACTGGCTTGGAGACGTTCAGTGCCTGGCACTGACATGGCAGTTGCTGGCCCTGTGCTGCCATAGCCTGGTGTATGGTCCTCGGGCAGAGCAGCTTCCCCCACTTCCTGCAGACCGTCCCTCTGTCCCAGCTGTGACGCTTTGAACCAGGGCACGGCTATGTGTTGCTTTTTCTCCTGCAAAGGGACAAGCCTGCTGCTCTGTGACAGCTGCTCTGCACCTTTCTAGGTGCTGGAATGCTTCATGGATTGGAGCCACCAAGCCCCACTGTACCCTTGCAGAGCTCCAGCCTGTGTGTCGGGTGTGGTTTCATGAGTACAAGGGCTGCTGGGCCAGATGTTCAGCTCTGCGTTGTTAGTGGGGCATGGGTAGCCCCAAGATGAGGAGCGGTTTGCACAGGATGGGACAACCCAGTTCTGGGACCAGGCACAGATGTTCCTCCTGAGCCTGAAGGGCTGGAGCAGCTGAGAAGCAAGAGGGGCCCTGGCCAGACCCCAGCAGCCTGGGCTTTGATGGCTCAGGGCTGGGGCTGGTCCGACATGGTCCGGATGGTTGTTGGGTGGCCTCGATGCAAACACTTGTGCCCTGGGGTGAGTAAGAGGGTGGGTGCAAGTCCTCTCCCCTTCTGCTGCCCCTTACTTTTGCTCCACTCATGGGACCAGTCTGCTGTGCTCTGCCTTGTGCTCTTGCTGCTGGCCGGCAATGTCCAGCTGGGCAGTGGCCAGCTACTGCTGCTACCAGTTCCCGTAAGGCTGGGCTGGGCCATGCTGGTGCTGACAAACAACCTGTGCCCAAGGGGCTGCTGGAGCACAAGGCTGCACCCCACTGAGCGGGAATGGGTGGGTATTTGTGGGAAGAGATTGGCTTGGCCACAGGCCCCTGGAGCCTGCAGCAAACTGGCACCTTATACACCATGGCCCCTGGCCAGCCAAGCTGGGGCTGCCCAAGGCACTGGTGGTGCCAATCTCTGCTGCAGCCCAGCTTCGCAGGGATCTCCCTGGCTGTGGGCAGGGCCATGCATGAGATGGGGATGGAACTCTGGTCCTGTGCCCTGGCTTCCCGTGACAGCACTGGAGTGGCTGTCTGTGCTCTGTGGGGCTGCAGGGATGGCTCCAGGTGGTGGCAGGGGGCAGGGTCTGGCTGTGCTTTCTGTGAACCCCAGTGTCAGGGCATCAGTGTTTGCAGACACATGTTTTAGCTGCAAAATCCTGGAAACTCTTGGCACGGTAGCTTGGCACCTTCCCCAGAGCCGCTGCCTGACAGGCTCTGAGCCAGATGGGGCTTTTCGTGCTCGTCTTGCTGGGAAAGGTCCTGACTACACACAGCAGGGTCAGGAGGTCTGGAGCAACAGGGGCTACATGAGGTGAGGGAGGTGGCAATAAAAGGAATGAGGAGGAGCGGCATCGACCTACAGAAGGAGGCTGCTGTGAGAAGAGAGAGCTACAAGCATGGGGTGAGTAACACTGGTGTGTCTCTGCACATGCTCTATCTGTCCTGCTGACAACCTGTTCCTGCCATGAGCTGTGGCAGGACCCGTGGTGGGCCTGTACACTCTCTGGGTCTCACACTGCAGCCTTGTGCTCTGCAGCAGCAAGGGCCCGACCTGGCCCAGATGACTTCTCCAGGTTGTGTGTGATGGGCAGCCCCAAGGCTGCAAGGTCAGCTCTGCACTGCTGAGAAGGGATCCCAGGGGCTAGGCAGTGGTGGCTCTCACAGATGGGAGCCCACTGCTGAGTGCGTCCTCTCTTCCCTGCAGACCTACCGTGCTGCTGATTTCTGGCCTGGCCTGGACTGTGCTGGCGACTGCAACAGCCACTGGTATCTTCCAGGGCAAGGGTGGGAGCTCTGGGGCTTGGATGAAGGTGGGGCAGTGTGGCAGGGAGCAGGTTTAGGGCAGAGACAACAGGAGCAGGGAGGGATGTGACAGAGATGGGGGTGATGTCCTGGACTGGGTTCTCTGGGCCAGCTGAGCATCCTCTACCTGCAGAGTGGAGCTGCACAAAGCCTGTGGAGATTGAACATGGCTACGTGGAGCACCTAATCAGGTATCGCTGTGAACCCTACTACCAGCTGCGTGGCTCTGGTGACGGTGAGTAATGTGGCACAGGCACAGCACCCAGGGATGGGGCTTGTCACTGGATCAATGCTGGATGATGCAGCCTCTATATCTCTGTCTTCCTTGGGGGTACAAGTGGCTCCTCCTGCACACCCAAGGCCTGGGGAGGTACCTCTGTGCTCCCCCAGCTGTGGGGCCTTTGCCTGTTGCTGACTCTGGTTTCCCCCTGAAGGCACGTACAGTTGCGAGAAGGATAACGTGTGGGTGAGCAAGGAGGTGCCTGTCTGCGAGCCAGGTGAGAGCAGAGCATCAGGGGCTGAGGCTGTAAGGGGCAGAGCTGGAAGCAGCCTGTCTGAGCAGCCCTGGGGCTGCAGGGGCCCCATGCATCGTGTACTCCATCTTCAGTACTGCTCCCTGGGGCTGCTCTGGGCCAGGAGGCACCCAGTGCTTACCTGCCTCAGGGTGTTCACTGGGGCCCTGCTCTCCCTGTGCAGTGTGTGGAAAACCAAAGAACCCCCCCAGGCAGATGCAGCGAATCATTGGGGGGCTGCTGGCTCAGAAGGGCAGCTTCCCCTGGCAGGGCCGGCTGGTGACACGCAACAAACTCACTGTGGGGGCCACGCTCATCAGTGACCAGTGGCTGCTAACTACGGGCAGGAATGTCTACCTGAATCACAGTGAGGATGCCACACCAGAAGAGATCGCCCCAACACTGCAGGTCTTCCTGGGCAGCCGGGAGCAGCATGCCTTGGGCATTGAGCACGTGGTACTGCACCCCAGCTACCCAGAGGCTGTGGATCTGGCCCTGCTGAAGCTCAAGGAGAAGGTGTTGCTTGGAGAGGAGGTGATGCCCATCTGCCTACCCCAGAAAGACTACGTGCACCCGGGGCGGGTGGGTTATGTCTCTGGCTGGGGCCGTGGGGCCACCTTCGCCTTTTCTGACATGCTGAAGTATGTGATGCTGCCGGTGGCAGAACGTGAGAGCTGCCAGCAATACTACGAGGCACGGAATGCATCCTACTGGGTCCAGCCCATCCTCAGCAATGACACCTTCTGCGTGGGCATGAGTGAGCTGCGTGAGGACACATGCTACGGGGATGCTGGTGGTGCCTTTGCCGTGCAGGACCCCGATGATGACACCTGGTATGCAGCTGGCATCCTCAGCTATGACAAGACCTGCACAGCCTCCAAGTACAGCGTGTACGTGGATGTGCAGCGTGTTTTGGCCTGGGTCAAGGAGACGGTGGCAGCTAGCTGAGTTTGGGTCGAGGGGGGAATAAAACTGTCCTGCACCTGACACGTGGCTCTGTCTGTCTGTCCATCCGTGCACAGTGGTGCAGTGTCAGCAGTGAGGGGCGCCCGTGGGGTCCCCCATAGATCGCTCAGGTTGGAAGAGACCTTGAAGACCATCAAGTCCAACTATTAACCCAGCACTGCCGGGTCACCACTAACCCCTGTCCTTAAGCTCCACATCTCCGTGACTCCCGGGAATTGTACCACCACCTATGGTGGAGGCACAGCTGCTTCCTGTGAGGGTCTCAGGGCTTCCCTGGGGCGGGGAGTGGCTGAGGGCCCTTATCCGCCGCCTGGGGCTCGGGCAGTGCTTCCCCGTGTTGGGGTGTTGCGGGGCTCTCCCTTCTCCGTCAAGTCTGTCCCAGAGGGTCCCTTCCACCCTCTTCCAGCCGCGCTCGGAAGTTCTCTTGTGGCCACGTGACCCTGCAGCGGAAGTTCGCGGGCCCGTCTTGCCCAGCGGCGGTCGGCTCTATGGTGCCCCCGTGGGCTCCGGCCGCTGCCTCTGTGGTGCGGGTGGCTAGAGCGGCCGCTCCCGCGGGGCACTGTGGGACGGTTATGGCGGCGTTCGGCTGGCGGCGTTCGGGTCGCTGAGACAACCGCGAGCGAGCGAGCGGCGGGGCTGAGTGGGGTCGCGCTCCCTCCTGCCCTTCCCGGCGCAGCGATGGCAACGGCGAGCGAGGAGTCGCTGCACCGTCTGGCGGGGACAGGCGCGGAGGCGGCGGCGGGCGGGCTGGTGCCGCGGGCCCAGAGCGAGCAGCAGCAACAGCAACAACACCACCAGCACATCTTCAAGGCGCCGGCGCCGCGGGCCTCCCTGCTGGGCCTCGACGTGCTGGCGGCACAGAAACGGCGGGAGCGCGAGGAGGAGGCGACCGGCGGGAAGCGGTCCCGGGTCTCCTCGTACCGCGACTGGGAGGAGGGCAGGGACGACGCGGACAGCCCCGAGGAGGATGAAGAGCAGGAGAGCGGCCGGGACGGCCGGAGCTCTCGCAAGAACAGGTGGGGTGTGCTGGGGGGTCCTGTGCAGCCGCCGGATCCGCGCCCGGGAACAACTGTTAGAGGGGCTGGGGTGGCGTGCGGAAACGAACTCCAACTCGCAAAGAGAAAGAGCAGGTCTGTTTTATTGCAGCGCTGGGCACACGGGGGAAAATCCTCCGAATCGTGTGCACTGAAACGCAGATTTCATCAGGTTATATACAGTCTTTTCATATGTTTGTGTAAGCAGGAGGGGACATTACAGTTAATTGTTATTATGAACCCGTCCCCGGTTCGCGTCTGCATGGTTGGTCATGAGATCTCTTGACTGACACTGAAAATCTTTTTCAGAGTGAGTCGACCTTTTTGGCAGGAGTTACAGGCCATCAGTCCCAAGGCTGGGAAAATAACCTTGAACATCTCTTATCCGTCTGGCTCTGCCATTTGGAGATTAGTAGTTCTCGCCGCCTTCTCTGTGCTTCAAGGCTGGCAACACATGCTCATGCCATCTACCAGATGCTTTTTGTTTTACTAACCCCCCCCCCCCACCATTCTTCACATTCCCCTTAAGAAGTCTCAAAACACATTTCCCCAGTAAAGTAAAACTGTGTTTCACAGCACATCCCTTCAGCAAAGCTAAACCTCTGGTCCTAGGGTTCTAACCGTCAGTCTCCTTATATCAGGGGGGTGCTGCGGGGCTGCGACAGGTGGGGCTGTAACCTCCTGTGCAATCGGGAGCTCTCGATATCTTGGGGGAGGACTGTGTGGCACCTCTGTGGATCTGCGTGGCTCCGTGAAAAGCTCTCCCTGAGGTGTTGCAGACATTGGTGTGTTTGGGTGATGCTGGGCCTTCAAACACCAGGCTCTTTATGCCTAGAGGAGGTCTTGCTTAGAAGTGGCTGCCTCACAGCATCAGCAGATTTGGTGGGCTGTTACCTAACGAAGACAGGAGCTCTTCAGCCATCCACTAATGCTGTTGCAGAGGATAGAACCATGGTAGTGTGAGACTAGTTAAAGACTGGCTGTTCCTCAGCATGTTTGAGCTTTTCTTCTCTCTTCTTTGACTTCCCAGGCGTTACCGTTCTGTTCATGTAGAAACACCTTCCTACACTGGGGGTGTCAGCGAGGAGTTTTGGGAACGCAACCGGCAGCGGGAGAGGGAACGTCGGGAACATGGTGTCTTTGCCTCTTCCAAGGAGGAAAAGGAGCGAAAGAAGGAACGCAGCAGGGACCGGGACCACGATCGCAAACGGGACCGCGGTAACTACTCTGAGACATTTTTGACTGTTATGTAGGCTTTGGGCTTGTCCCTCAGCATGTTGGTAGTCTTTAGTCAGTGCCTGTGGTATTTGCTGTAGCAGACTTGTGAAATTTGTGCACTGGGCTCCTGATCTTACTTTCTTTTTGCAGAGGAGCGGGACAGAAGTCGTCACAGTAGCAGATCAGAGAGAGATGGTTCGTCAGAGCGGAGCAGCAGGAAGAGTGAACCAGAGAGCCCCAGACATCGGCCCAAAGGTGAGAGTGGGACCCAGGAGAGGACTAAAGAGGAAGGAGCTTGTTCTTTTTCTTGCTTCCTGCTGTTTCTGTCAGAACAAATGTGGGTAGAAATATCTGTGTCTTTTAATGTCAGTAGTTAGGGCAGACATCTCTTGCCCAGGGTCTGAGAGCTGACTGTCACCTCTGTGCGTGTGAAAATCTGTCTGATCTCTGCATCATGGGGTCTGCTCTGGGTCTCTGTAATAGTAATATGGTCTTCAGGAAATTTTCCTTGGAATCAATGGGTCAGCCCCATCTCTTAGAGGGAAGGCAAATGCATATCCTCCCCCTATGCTCTTGCTAGAAGGTGTAAGGTGGCTTCACATTACCTGGGGTCACTGTTTGAACATCAGGTGCCAAACCCCATCTCCTCTGCTAGATGCAGCTACACCATCTCGCTCCAGCTGGGAGGAAGATGATAGTGGCTACAGCAGCACCCGCCGCTCACAGTGGGAATCTCCGTCACCTGTGCCTTCGGAACGCAGCCACCGGGCATCATCGTTACGGGACACAGACCGGAGAGATCGGGACAGGTACTGCTGTGGGAGGCTGCAACTGTGAGCTGCTGAGCTATGGGAAGGGAGTTTGTATGTAAGAGTAGTGCCTGGCTGTGGGCGCTGATTCTCCTTGGTCCCGTCTTTTCAGGTCTGTGAGGAGCAGGTACTCAGATAAGACGCCATTGCCCACCCCGTCGTACAAGTACAACGAGTGGGCTGATGACCGGAGACACCTGGGATCCACACCCCGGCTGTCCAGAGGAAAAGGTGAGGAGCTGGAATGAGCTGCTGGAGCTGGGCAGTGGCAGAATCTCTGTCCCCTGTACTGCACCAGGTTGGGCTCTGTGAGATTTCTGATGCTCGGACTGACCAGCTCACTCCATCCAGGGCGGCGTGCGGACGGGGAGGAGGGCATCACCTTTGAGACAGAGGAGGAGCGGCAGCAGTGGGAGGATGACCAGCGGGTGAGAGCCTGAAGGCGGGCAAGGAGCAGGGCGGACGGTGGGCTTGGGGCTACGACAGGGAGTGGTGGGCAGAAACCTTGCCTGCAGCCGGACTGGGAGCAGCAGGAGGCCCATCCCAGCCATGGGTGTGAATTGCAGGGGCTGCCCAGCCCAGGCTGCTGCAGGGCTGCTGATGCTCACAGTCACATTTGTCCACTCCCAGCAAGCTGACCGGGACTGGTACATGATGGATGAAGGCTATGACGAGTTTCACAACCCCTTGGCCTACTCCTCTGAGGAGTATGTTAAGAAGCGGGAGCAGCACTTGCACAAGCAGAAGCAGAAGCGTATCTCAGCACAGCGGCGGCAAATCAATGAGGTAGGAGCAAGATGCAGGGTGGGCTGGTGGGCTGCTCTAAACTTGTGGGTCTTGCTGCCCTTTGAGAGATTTATTTACTGTCAGTGAAGGCTAAAGCCTTGATTTCAGGCAGTGAAGGACAGTCTGTGTCCTGGCCCAGACTGAACAAGGGCTCATAGAGAAACTTAAGTTCTTCTGGAAAGCTGTGTGGGATGGGATGCACAGCTGATAACTGCTATGAATCGCAATGTCCAGGGCAGCGTGTGTGCCTGCCCTTTTGGAGTGTGATTTGTGTGCCTCACAGGGTTATCTAGTGGTTTTTGGCAGCTGCTACCCTCAGCACATAAGCAGATTTACATCCACACTTCCTGGTGTTTTAGAGTACTGCAAGGGGCAGTGTCTGTCGTGAGTGTCCTTGGACAGTTGTGTTGACCATGTGCTTAAAATGGCCAGTCTGTGTTCCTCTTACGCTGCTGTTTTCAGTCACTGTTTCATCCCTGAAGTGTGCTTTCAGGTTCCCCAGACAGGAACTTTCAGGTTCATCTAATTGTCAGCGCAGGGCCCAGAGCTGAACCTAATCACACCCGGACTGATGCGATCGCTGGGGCTTTCTCTGTGGCTTGTGTGTATTTTCTGCATTCTATATTCCTGGCAGGATAACGAGCGCTGGGAGACGAATCGCATGTTGACCAGTGGCGTGGTTCATCGGATTGAGGTGGATGAAGATTTTGAGGAGGATAACTCTGCTAAAGTGCATCTCTTGGTGCACAACCTGGTGCCACCTTTCCTAGATGGAAGGATTGTCTTCACCAAGCAGGTAGAGACTGCATCTGATGGTGCTGGTGGCAGGGAGCCCCATAAACTTGAGCTCTCTGTACTGAAGTTTTACCTCTTTCCTCTAGCCAGAACCTGTCATCCCTGTCAAGGATGCCACCTCGGATCTGGCCATCATAGCCCGGAAAGGCAGCCAGCTGGTGCGCAAGCACAGGGAGCAAAAGGAGCGTAAGAGGGTACGCTGCAAGGTTTTGGCTTGCTGCTGTGCTGTGTGCATCACGTGGTGCCTCACAGCCTCTGTCTGGGTTCTGCAGAGTGTAGGCTTTGGTGGCAGTGATGGTAAGGAGTTAATAGTTACCATCCGGGATATCCTGGCAGCTGCGCTCATTGCATTGTCTTGTGAGCAGCTGCTGTGGTGTGACTTCCTCAGGTGCTGCCTGGGACATAAATCAGTGGGCACTTGTGCAGTGGAGTCTAGTCCAAAAGACATTCAGATCATGGGAGAAGAGTCAGCAGGAGGTGTGTTGTCGCCTCTGAGCAACGAGTTGTGAGGAGGATTGTGCTGTAAAGTGACACACTAATTTTTGTGAGTGTTTTCTAGGGACTTTCTCTAAGGCTTATGTGGTAGCAGTGGGGAAAGCACAGACGTGTTCGTTGTAAATTGGAATTGAGCTGGATTTAACTATGTTCAATGAGTGTAATGGGAGCTGGAAGCTAAATTGATACCAGAGGTGGTAGCGAACAGGAAGGTGAGAGAGAGACCAGTGAGTACGTGTCAAGAGCAGGAAGACGATATCTGGCTCCAGTTTGTGTAGGTTTAAGCTCAAATTTAATGGAAGGGTCAGCAGTAGGAACCATTTTCTTAGGATGCAGTTAGTCATCCTGTGCCTGAAGTCTCTGTATCCAAATCAGTGTCTAAAAGCTCTGCTCCACTTCACTTGGAAGAAGGTGACTTAGTGTAGGAACAGGGTGTGTTTTTTGTGCCGTAGCATTTGGAGATTGTGGGGCTAATGTGCATTCCTTGTCTTAGGAGGAGGATTGGATAAGGTCTGGGCTTGCTGTGGCAGTTTTGCCTCTCTGTCCTTCCAGGCTCAGCATAAGCACTGGGAGCTGGCAGGCACAAAACTGGGAGACATTATGGGCATCAAGAAAGAGGAAGAGAAGGACGATATGGTGACCGACGATGGCAAAGTGGATTACAAGTAGGTGTTTGTTTTGAATTATTCCAGCTCAGCCAGTGACACGGGCTGTAGGCGCAGCAGAGTGTGTGGGGGTGCAGCTTCAGGACTTTTGGTGTTTCCTTAGGACAGAGCAGAAGTTTGCTGAACACATGAAAGAAAAAAGTGAAGCCAGCAGTGAGTTTGCCAAGAAGAAATCGATCCTGGAGCAGAGACAGTATCTACCCATCTTTGCTGTGCAGCAGGAGCTACTCTCCATCCTCAGGTATGGCTTCCAGGAGCTGGTCTTAGGACAGGGCATTGGCCTATATCTAGGGAAACCAAGTGAGAAAGCCTGCTAGATGCACAGCCTGTTGGGTAGCTGTGCCCTCAGCAAACAAAGGGCATCGCTCGGTGTGGTTGTCTGCAGCTCTCCTGTCTCAAGGGTGACACTTGAGTGGCTGTGAATGCAGAAGCCCTTCTTTGAGGTGCATGAAAAATGTTTTTTCCCTTTCTTCAGAGACAACAGCATTGTGATTGTGGTTGGGGAGACAGGGAGCGGGAAGACAACTCAGCTGACACAGTACCTCCATGAGGATGGCTACACAGACTATGGCATGATCGGCTGCACCCAGCCCCGCAGAGTTGCGGCCATGTCAGTTGCCAAGCGGGTCAGTGAAGAGATGGGGGTGCGTCTGGGTGAGGAGGTGAGTCTGGCAGGAGGTGCAGGGTATAGCCTGGTGACAGTGAGGGCTGTTGGAAGACTGGTGTCTCCGCCCTCCTAGGTGGGCTATGCCATCCGCTTTGAGGACTGCACGTCTGAGAAGACTGTGATCAAATACATGACAGATGGGATCCTTCTTCGTGAGTCACTGCGGGAGGCTGACCTGGACAACTACAGTGCTATCATCATGGATGAGGCTCACGAGCGCTCGCTCAATACTGATGTGCTCTTCGGCCTGCTTCGAGAGGTGCGTGAGCCTGGGCTGGAGGACAGCAATGCACAGCATGTGAACTGCCTTACGGTGGAATATTGGCAGGGACAACTCTTCTCCTCCAGGCCTGGGAGAGTCAAGCAGATGTGCAGCATCTCTGCACTTGCCTTTCCAGCATCCTGCTCCCTGATTCTGGCGGGCTAAATCTTCTCTAGTGCCTAAGTGCTGCTGATGCGGTCAGAAGCTATAGGTCCAGAGATTGTTACTGGCTTAAGAACTTTCCTGGGCCAAAGTTGGCAAGTCTTTTAACTGCACAGATCATAGAGCATCTGTGTTCCCTGGCATGAGTGGTCGATGTCGGTAGAGTTCAGCAGGAGCTCTGTTCTGTGCTCTTGCCTCAGTAGTAAGGGAAGCAGCCTGCAGCCATGCACAAATGCTCCTTCCTTATGGTTCCTTTCATTTGCTCTTCAGGTGGTGGCCCGACGCTCAGATCTGAAGCTTGTTGTCACCTCGGCCACCATGGATGCAGATAAGTTTGCTTCATTCTTTGGGAACGTCCCGATTTTCCACATTCCCGGGCGCACTTTCCCTGTGGACATCCTTTTCAGCAAGGTATGGTCAGTGTGGCAGAGGGCTGTTCTTTGCACCGAGGGGGTTGTGGCGTGGCTGTGCTGTACGCTTGTGGACGGACAGAGGAGGAGTAGCTCCAGTGCAATCTTGTAGACAGGGTGGGGCAGATGGGATTATTCCTGTGTGTAACCTGGGCTCTACTTTACAGACCCCACAAGAGGATTATGTAGAGGCTGCGGTGAAACAAGCCCTGCAAGTCCATTTGTCTGGTGCTCCTGGAGACATCCTTGTCTTCATGCCTGGCCAGGAGGACATAGAGGTGAGCTGGAAGGGCGGGTTCTGGCCAATTCCCTTCTTGTTTCAGTCTTATATTTACACCTCTCTTTGTATCTAGGTGACCTCAGAGCAAATTGTAGAGCACCTTGAGGAGCTGGAGAAGGCACCTGCTCTTGCTGTACTGCCCATTTATTCTCAGCTACCATCAGACTTGCAGGCCAAGATCTTTCAGAAGGTGCTGACATGTGCTCTGTGACAGGAGGGGGTACGGGGGGGCTGGTGCAGGGAAGGTGACTGAGCATGAGTGAGATTAGTATTGCATGTGGAGAGTGAGAGAAAGCATGTGGCACCCTCAGCCTCCCAGAGTCAGCCCTGTCCTTCTGGGTTCTGTGCTGCTGTTCTGTGTTCCTCCTTGGTGGTGCAGAGGCCCATGCCCAGGGATCTGACTGATGTGCAGTTTGCTTGCAGGCTCCTGATGGGGTCAGGAAGTGCATTGTTGCAACTAACATTGCAGAAACCTCTCTGACAGTGGACGGCATCATGTTTGTGATTGACTCTGGCTACTGTAAGCTGAAGGTAAGCGAACGCTTCCTGCACTGCTTAGGCCTGTGATCTCTGGGGTTAGGTTGAGGGAGTTCTGTGGTAGAGACCCAGCCTTCCTCTACATCAGTCTGTTCTTCTTGTACCCTGTAGGTCTTCAACCCCCGTATAGGAATGGATGCACTGCAGATCTACCCCATCAGTCAAGCCAATGCCAATCAGAGGGCAGGCCGAGCTGGCCGAACAGGCCCAGGCCACTGCTTCAGGTGGGCAAATCACTGATGATTCTGTTCTTGGTGTAGCTGCAGCTTAGCATCACACTATATATAGTCTTTTTCTTATTGGAGCTGTTTGTTATCTTGAACTTCTTTGTGTTGAGGTCAGTGGGTTGTCCTTGAGGCCTTCTTTTCTGCACCCACTGTCTCTGCAGGGGAAGGATGTTCTCCAGTTCTTCCCTTGCCCATCCTTACTTGCAGCTGTTTGCCCTTGATGCTGTCAGGGTAACAGCCTAGCGAGAGGCAGCTTTTCAAAGCTTTTCTGCTTTGAGCCTGGTCTGACCCAGGAAAGGGCTGTGCTCAGGAGGGGTGTAGGCTGCACTGCAGCTCCGGCAAGGTTGTGCTTTGGCCAGGTGGAAGTTCTTCCCGGGTCCTGGCCTGACTGAATGTGGAGTTACTGCCCTGTGCTGTGTCTGGCTGGGTTGGGCAATAGTCAGTGGGTCAGGAAGGAATACAGTGGCCTGAATGGGGGGAACATGCTCTTGGTATCTGTTCCCCAGGCTCTACACTCAGAGTGCCTACAAGAACGAGCTGCTGACAACCACAGTGCCCGAGATCCAGCGCACCAACCTCGCCAATGTAGTGCTTTTGCTCAAGTCCCTGGGTGTGCAGGACTTGCTGCAGTTCCATTTCATGGATCCACCACCTGAGGACAACATGCTCAACTCCATGTACCAGCTGTGGATCCTGGGAGCCCTGGATAACACAGGTACTGAGTGCTGGGGCAAGCAGTCAGCCCATGGGCCTAGGACCTGCCCAGCTCCTGATCCCTTTGCTGTCCCTACAGGTGGGCTGACTTCAACAGGACGTCTCATGGTAGAATTCCCCCTGGATCCTGCACTCTCCAAAATGCTCATTGTCTCCTGTGACATGGGTTGCAGCTCTGAGATCTTGCTCATTGTCTCCATGTTGTCTGTACCTGCCATCTTCTATCGGCCTAAGGTACCTGTTTGTTCTTTCAGCAGTTTTAAGTCTTCTCCTGCCCTTTGACTAACCTGTGTTTGTTACTCACTCTTCAGGGCCGAGAGGAGGAGAGTGACCAAGTGCGTGAGAAGTTTGCTGTTCCAGAGAGCGATCACTTGACTTACCTGAATGTTTACCTGCAGTGGAAGAACAACAGCTATTCTACGCTGTGGTGCAACCAGCACTTCATCCACGCCAAGGCCATGCGGAAGGTGAGGCTGGGGCAGCAAGGTGGGGGGGAAGGGTGCCTCAGGTGGGATTAGCATCCAACTGCTACCCCACCACCTTTGCAGGTGCGGGAGGTGCGTGCCCAGCTGAAGGACATCATGGTGCAGCAGCGGATGAGCCTGGCTTCCTGTGGTACTGACTGGGATGTGGTCAGGAAGTGCATCTGTGCTGCGTATTTCCATCAAGCTGCGAAGCTGAAGGTGACAAGTGTCTGTGCTAGGTGGGGGCTGAAAGGCCCAGTGGGGAACAGACGGGCTAACCAGACTTCTCTTCACAGGGCATCGGCGAGTATGTGAACATCCGTACAGGCATGCCCTGCCACTTGCACCCCACCAGCTCTCTCTTCGGCATGGGCTACACACCAGACTACATTGTGTATCATGAGCTGGTCATGACCACCAAGGTGAGCTTGAACTGAGGGTGAACTAAAAGGGAGAGGGGTTCTCCAAGGGAGATCTGGGAGCTTGACTGTGAAGCCAGGGTGTATCAGAAGTGCAGTTCTCGGCCTTTGTCATCTCTACTAACTAGGTGCATCAATGTCATCTGCAGAGTCCTGTTTGTCCCTTTCCAAATACCTTTTACTGGCCCGTGTGGGATATGGTTGAACCTCTTGGCAGTCTCCCCAAGTCCAGCCCATTGCAACTGGCACAAGGGGTTGTTTAGAAGGGGTGTAGTCTCAGCCTGAGAAGTGCCTTCAGGAAGTGGGGAAGTGAGCTGCCATGGATCTAGAAGGGCTGCCCAGGCCCTGAGAGCATCCTCCTGCTGATTTTTCGTGTTCCTGCAGGAATACATGCAGTGTGTCACTGCTGTGGATGGAGAGTGGCTGGCTGAGCTGGGCCCCATGTTCTACAGTATCAAACACGCTGGCAAGACACGCCAGGTGAGTCTCCTGTCCAGGATGAGCTGGTGGATAGTGGCCCACAGCAAGCCTGTTCTAGTGCACTGGGTGTGTGTGTTTTGACATGGAGGAAATAGGCCTGTGTGCCTGTGGACTGCCTGCTGCTGGCCAGCGCTCTGCCTGTCCCTCACTGCTACTACGGCATTACTCCAGGAGAACCGCCGCCGTGCCAAGGAGGAAGTGTCAGCCATGGAGGAAGAGATGGCTTTGGCTGAGGAGCAGCTGCGTGCTCGCCGGGAGGAGCAGGAGCGTCGGAATCCACTGGGTAGTGCAAGGTGGGTACTGGCACTCCTTGGCTGTGGTCCCCTCCTAAAGAGCAGTGGGAATGAGCCCCATGGGGGACTCCTGCTTCCCCACAGGTGCTCGGAAAGCTGACCTGTTCCACTAATCCCCCATGTCCTCTCCTGGCAGATCTACGAAAATCTACACCCCTGGGCGCAAGGAGCAGGGGGAGCCTGGGACACCACGACGCACTCCAGCCCGCTTTGGCCTCTGAGGTGGCAGTGCCCGCTGCTTTGAGGCTTAGGGGTGGCTTCCAGGAGCAGCTGAGCCTTGGGAGAGCACTCAGCTCTCTGGTCACTGAACTCTGTGAGGCTCTCCACAGCTTGTAGCCCATGAAGGTTGTGGAGCTTGGCACCACTTTTTTAACAGAACAGAGAGAACTTTATTTGTTTAAAGGCTGTGTCAGTGCAGTCCTTTGCTTTGATTGGTGCTGCCAGTTGTCCTGCAGGTGAGTGAGAGCTGGGAGGAGGCAGCTTTGTGGAGTGTTTTTGCCCTGTAGAACCTGGGACAAGACACAGCAAGAGAAGAGACCACATGTGAACCAGCATGTCCCAGCCCCTGTGGGCCCAGGACTGGAGAAACCAGGCAGCTGCTGAGACTCTGGTGCTGCCCTTTTCTAGGCTACACCTGCTGTGTTGCCTGGCTGAGCTGTTCTCTGGGGAAAGCCAGCTCCACCTTGCAGACAGCGAGGTCCTCTTCAGGCTGAGCCAGAGCCGCCTCAGTGCTCTGGTCGAGCCACTGCCAGTGCTGAGCTTGGCTCTGCTGCTCCAGCGGCCCCCTCTGGAGGGAAGGGACCTAGCAGTGACACCGAGCATCAGTTAGGGACAGTCTGAGCACTGCTGCCTGCTGCTGCCCTCTGGGAAGACGGGACACTCTTATCTGCTGCTGGCTCTGCTCCAGGGCATCCTGCAGCTTCCTCAGCTCCAAGTGGAGCTGCTCCCTCTGCACCTTGTTAGCTGCAATCTTCTGTTGCAGCTGAGCTGTCTCCTGCTGCTCTACTTGGGCCAGCTCTGCCTGCACTGTGGCCATGTCCTGTGTCTGCAGGCAAAGTTGTGGGGTAGGGAAGGTGGTTGGGAGAGTCTGTGGCTGCCCACCAGGTCTGGCACCAGCTGCAGGCATGGCACTTTGCCTGCATGGTTGGATCTGAGGGGACACGTGGGCGAGGGTTGGGGAGAGCCTGACCTGTGGCCGTTGGTGTGCTGCTGGGAACTTGTCCTTCAGCTCTTGGAACTGCTCTGTTGGGAGAGCAGAGTCCTGCCGGTTCTGCTTCTCTTCTTGTTCCTGCTGCTGCAGGTGGACCAGCCACTGGTGGTTCATGGCCCTGCAGAGGCCCACGTCTGACTGCAGCGCCTGTATTGTGGCCAGCATGTGTGCCAACTCCATTTCTTTCTGTGGAGCGTCACAGTGTGCTTGGGGCTCCCTTTGCCATGGCTCCAACCCTGACCCTTTGTCTCTGGCCCTAGGACAGAGCATGAGCAGGATGTGCCTCGCTCACTGTTGTGGCCAGCCCATGCTACAGTTCCTGCCAGGTGCTGGGGTTCACGACCACGCTGGCAGGTTTTGGTCAGCAGCAACAACGCAGTGTGTCACTGACTGGTGGCTGCAGACCTGTCCCCATGCAGCAGGCCAGTGTGTGTCCTCTGGCAGCAGCCTGGGCTCAGTAAGAGCCAAGCTTCCACCTCTGCTGGCACTCAGCACTGCAGGGCTGCCAGCATGAGCTGTGTCTGCACTGCAGTTCCACTGCCACCTTTCCCTGCAGCAGCACTGGACAATCCCGAGCTGTTGTGGTGTAGTGGCAGAGGCGAGGGCTGGCCCTGGGTCATAACTGCCATCCAGCCACAGGGTAGGGTAGGGTAGGGTGGACACTCTTACCTGTGGCTGCCAAGTCTTCTTCCTCCGAGGCTGTTGGATGTGGGTGCTTGGTGCCTGTGTTGTCTCTGCTTTTCCTGGCAGCCCTGCAGAGGGACCCTCTGGCCAGTCCAGATGTGCAGGATCATCCTGGAGACACTGCAGAAGGAACTACACCATGGGTTGGGTCTTTCCTCCTGTGAGGCCAGTGGAAACAACCCTTGGTCCCAGAGAGGTCTTTCAGCCCTGCCTAGGGCAGCCTCACTGCCATGCTGTGGCCCCAGCACACTGCAGGCCTGCAGCCAGAGGCAGATGCTGATGGGACTGGTAGCGCTGCTGTACTCGGGGCCATGCCCCTGAGGTAGTGGGGGACAGCTGCTTCCTGTTCTGCCAGCCACGTGGCAACTTTCCGATCTCACGCGTAAAGTTGGCAGTGACCGCTCAATCAGCTCCTTGACTGTAGTTTCTTCTTTGATGCTGTTGGGTTGGGAACAGCCGGCTCATTTGTCACAAGCTGTGCTGGCTTGGCGGGTCCTTGCATTTAATCGCCACCCCTGGACATGTAGATCCAAAATGTGGGGACACGGTCTGGTAGTGGGCTTGGTACAGTTGGTGTCACCAGTTGACACATCCCTGGTCAGGGCTGGGACAAACTAATCACCCTAATTAGCAAAGTGCTGATGAGCTGAAAACAGCGGAGAGGGCTAATTTGCCATTTGGGGTAACTTGGATCTGCTTGTAACAAGCAGCCCCCGTTTCCCAAGTCATCTTCCCCCTGCCATGCACAAAACCAACCGGCTGCATATGACAGCAACCAGGGGGAGGTGAGGAGCCCTTTGAAGAGTCCCAGCTCTGCAACCTGCTCCCAGGGGACCACTGCCCAGACACAGGCCCTTCCACAGCCCCTCCCTTTCCCAAGAGACATTCCCTCTGACTCCCTATGCACGGCAGGGGTTTCTAAAGGTAACAGCCCAGCAACTGCTCCGGTGTGGGGCTGCTGGAAGTTGTGGTTTTTAATTTAGAAGTTGAGGTTTGCCCCTGCTGGCTCTTCCTGCTGGCTTCTCTGTGTGTGCGGGACTCCGGGACACCTTTGCTCAGCGATACCTCTCACCATGTTCTTTGTGCTATCCACAAGCTCAAGGCAAGGCTCAAGGGCTACGAAGGGAGAAAATCAGAGAGGCCACAGCTCAGCTGGCACTGCATCTGGCCGTACGAGCCGGTCACAGCCCCACATATGAAGCCACAGTGGGCAAGGGTCTGTCACCACAAGCACCACAGCAGGGGCGAGAGGTTGGCACTGAGGGTCACACCAGCAGCAGTACTTTGTCCTGTTACTCCAGGAAAGCCAAGTCTTGGTGCGTCTCACATTCTCACTCCAGTGGCTGCTGCTGGAGCAGCTGCTTACAGTTCCTGCTGCTTCTGGCGTTGTGCTGCCTCGTTCTGTGCTCCATCACCCGGCTGAGCTGTTCCGTAAGGAAAGCCAGCTCTGTGTTTGAGCTCCTCTGCTGCGCACACCTCGTATGGGGTATGGCTTGAAGGAATCACGACAGGGGCACATCTCAGTAGGGCTACAGGCCACAGGCCCCGGAGGAGGCAAAAAGAAAACTGGCTTCTGTTGAGATCACTGGCTGGTGAAAAGGGGCTGCAGTGCCTTAGCTTGGGGGCTGCTGGCCAAACTCTGCACCCCAGGCCAGCATGGTAGCTGTGGGTTGGGGCCTTTCCCACTAGGGTTCACTGGCTCTGGGCGGTGTGTGGCTCCTCTGCCCGCTCTGCATCACCCCTTGGTGATGCTCAGTGCAGCCTTGCAGGTAGCTATTTTAACTGGAATTTTCCAAGGCCAAGCTGGGCCCAGAAGGTGAACGCAGATGTACCATAATAGAAATCATCGGTTGCCATGACGACCTGCTCCACTAGCAGGTCGCAGCCACAGGCGGTGGGAGCCGCAGCACCAACAACCCTGTGAGCCCAACCACTTAACCCCCACAGCGCACAACACAATTGAATTTACCCTTAATTTTTGACAGTGTAAGGGAATAACATTTCCGTGCAGATTTCAATCTTGTTCGGGCAGTGGCAACCAGGGCATGGAGCCTCCATGGGTTATGGAGCCTCCAGGGGGTATGGAGCGCCACGGCTGCCATCCTGTGCCTTGGTGCTCCTTCAGGACTGTATTACTGCTCTGATTAAAGGCAGTTGCACTTCTCTGGGCAGTACCCTGCACGTCACAGGCTTGCTGAGACTGTGCTGAAAGCAGCCCACACAGCTCAGTTTGGCACAGTTCTGCCCAGCACATGGTGGCACAGCTTGACATGGCTTGGCTCAGCTGTCCAGCAGCCATTTGTAGCCAGAGCTGCAGCCTAGTAGCACTGCCCACTGCCAGGCTGGTTATATCACAGAATTGTTTTGGTTGGAAAAGACCTTAAAGACCATTGAGTCCAATCATTAACCCAGCACTGCCAGGTCACCACTAATCCATGTCCCTCAGCACCACATCTCAACATCTTTTCAATCCTTTCAGGGATGGGAACTCCACCACTGCCCTGGGCAGCCTGTGCCAGGCCTTGACAACCCTTTCAGTTCACTGCCATGAGGTGTGCTGAGCTGTGCAGTGCCAAGCTGCACCGCATCGTGCTACCTGTACTGAGCCGTGCTGCGCTGCACAGACCCAGCCACCTGCTCCGGAGCGGGGAAGCAGTGGGGCTGTGCATTGGGCCACTGAGTTTGGAGGTGTCCATCGGTGCCCGTGCATATGTGTGTCTCTCCTCTCCTCCCACTGCAGTGCTGCCCATTGCGCTGCCCCAGGGCTGGCTGCAGGCAGTGCCCACCCTGCTCCAGCAACTTGTGGGCCTGTAGGGCAGCCCCACAGCTCTGACCCACAGCTGCCGACCCATGCACGCCTGGTGCTGGGACGATGGGGAAGCCGAAGCAGACCCTCTGTAGGGTGAGCTGGCACCATGCAGTGCTGGGGGTGGGAGTTGTCTCACTTTAATTACTGCTGTAATGTTATTCTTTTCAGTGCCACGTTAATTGAAATTAAACAGCTGCCATGTTCTGACTGGGACAAAAGTGAATCCTTTTTCATTTCCCTCCAGTTTAATGAAGACTGACGTGCTGAGGGAAAACAAAGGCAATCCAGCTGCTGCCTCTCACCGGCAAACACACCAGCAATTACTGGGGTCCCCGTGAGCTGGAGGAGACACCCTGGAGCACCCCAAAGCCACTGGCCCCAGCAGCTTGGCCTGTGTGCCCTGGGGTTCTGCCCAAAGGGTCTGGCCAGGGGGGATTGGCAGACAGGGCACCCACAGGGTTAGGGATGGGCATGGGGGTGTGGGAGAGAATCATGGCATGCCCAAGCACTGAAGCCAGGTTTTGATCCTGTCTGTTAGGAAGTGTCCGGATACTGGTTGTGCCCCAGCATAGCTCCTCAGCTCTCCCTGCATTGCCCTGTCCCAGGTGGCTTCAGCCCTCTGAAGTTGCCAACCAATCCATACAGCCTGAGAGCCCAAGCTGACACAGCAGCACTAACTGAGGAGGGTATCTTGCTCCAACCTTAAGCTTTTTTCTGTTTTCGGAGTAGGATCTTGCTTGTGACGCCTTTCAGTACTTTAAAATATGCAAAATGAGGCGCTGGTACAAACCTCATTAACACCCGCCTCCAACATCATTAAGATGTTTCCAAGAAAATTAATTGAGAGACTCATTAAAAATAAATTAAGAAAAATGTGTTGCAGAGCGCCTGCTCCGAGCTCGTAAATCACGGCTCAAAGCTCCAGGCCGCTGCACAGGCAATTAACGCCAGCCAATTTGTTTTATCCTGACTGCGAAAATTAGAAAGCAGACATGGAGATTAGATTAGGGATGTCTGTCAAGCGGAACTCGGAGTGAATATTTTAGGATACAAAATGGAAATCAGGAAAACAAAGCTGGGACTTCATTTGGAAGAGCTGACAGGCAGAGGTGGCGAGGGAGGAGAGAGATTTAGATGTTTTCTCTTTCAAGGAGCAGCACCATGTCGTGTTTAGATATACGCGCTTCCGCTACCAGACAGCTCTCCATTTTCATCTGCGCATCGCCAGTCCTTTGCGGCTCTGTGCGCAGATACCGACTGCCCCTTTCGGGAAGCGCGAGCTCGTATTGAGAGCGCGCTTTGAAGTTCTGTGCATTACACAGCCTGAACCGACACGTCGTCCATGTATACGTCGATTACACACTTGGATTAACAAACACAGTACAACTGGGTGAGCCCACTGCTCGGGACTTAGCTGGCTTTGTGCCATTAGTACCCCTTTGTCCATCTCTAGCACCTTCCATCAGAGGATCTCAAACTACTTTATATTCATGAACTGAACTGCAGAGCCCTTCTGCAAAATGAGCAAGTGTTATTATCCCCATTTTGCACAGAGAGGCTGAAGCAGAGATAAGTTCAGGTCTTGCTTGTAACTATGTGAATGCATAAATAGCTCGTGCGGCAGCAGGCATTGTATTCGCACATACCGGCGCTGGGTCGGACACACTGATGGCTGCTTGAGCAGCCAGGTGTCCAGCCATGACTGCAGCAGAATCAACCATGATGCACGGGATGGGGATGTTTGCAAATGTCTACGCAGCAAACTACACGCAGGTCACAGTGTCCTGCCTGTGATCAGCTCTGTAACAGGAACAGATCTGGGGTGACGTGGCGGTGTGGTCCTGGAGCAAACACTACCTCTTCTTCCTTGGCAGACCTGGCATCAGGGGAGCCGATGTGTACAGCTGAGATGCTGCATGTTGCTTGTCAGATGTTCTCAGAGTAAACCAGTGCTGGCTTCCTCCAGAGCTGGGAATAATTTGCTGGGGCATTCTGTACGACCAATTTTTAGAGAGCAGTGAAACATGCTTTTGCAGGCAACAGGAAAATCCCCTTGACAGGGCAGACTTTAAATTTTCTTTTGTTCTGGTTTCACTGGGACAGACCTCCAGGCCTGCCATGGTCTGCAGCTGTCAGCAGTTTAGAGTCAGCCCGGTCACCTGCCCCCAGCTGGCTACAGGTGTATCCCAGACCAAAAACCTCACAGCCAGTGTAAAGCAGGAAGTTTAGTGACAACGAGGAAGGGTTTTCCTGGGGCAGAGGATTGTGTTTCTTGAGATCATTATGTGTGTTGGGGTGAGTACAGCTTCGTGTAGTTTACTCTCTATATTGGTGTTTGTTTGTCTCGTTAAATTAATTTTAATACCAACCACTGGGTCTCCTGTCTTTGATTTGCCTTCTTGGCTGGGGAGGGGCCATCAGGTGATGAGGCAACTGCTGTAGCTCTGCCCCACATACAGGCTGAAAGTAGACATCCTTGCTTTCTTAATTAATGCTGTATAGGAAAAAACCGTTTGTAGAAGATGCTGGATGGGGTTGCTTTAATATGAGGAGAGAGGCAGAGGGTGATGAACTCCTCCAGCAACTGCAAGCACCTCTGTCAGAACAGATAGTACTTTTTATCCTGCAAATTGAAGAAAATACCCCCAATGTCTGATTACATCATGAATGCCAAATTCATGTGCGTAGAGACAGGGGACAGCAAAGGATGTGTCTGGCCACTAGGAAGACCCCAGATGCAGTGGTGTGCCAAGTGCAGGCAGATGACATCAGGTAACTGCGAAGCGTCGGATTCTGCTTTGAGGAGCAAAGCACAAACGCTGCTTTGGCAGTGCAGAGACCTGTTCTGGGAGTATGGGCTGGTCTTGGAGCGGCTTGTAGGAAGGTGCAGGCTAACAAGTCAACATCTTACTAGGTGTCCACAGCCCTTTTAGTTCCCTGTGCCAGACACCCATCACTGAGGGTGTACTGCTGACTTTCTGCTTAAAATGGCATCTGGTCTCTGGATGAGCCACTGTAGAACTATTTAAAGAGGTCCTGGGCCAACAACATAGTTTGGGTTTTTAGTCATGTTAAGTAGGGCTGTTCCTGCGCAGCCAGAGAGTTGATGTTACCTGTGCATCAGTGTTTGCAGCCTGAGGATACTATGGATGTGTTCACGTCGTGCTCTGGCTGAACTTCTGAAACACCTCTGCTTTGCAGCTAAAAATTTTCCATGTTGAGCCTTTGCATGAAGATGCATTTAATTCAAATGTTTGGTTATCCTCCTTTCAACTATTTCTGAGTTACTGAATGAGTGGAAAAATACTTGCATGTAAAAAATTATCAGTGTTAAAAATAATTCTAGCCACAGGAAAAATAGCTTTTTTTTTTAGCTTAACCAGACTTCATCCTCCTGTGGCTTAACTCCTTCCAGAGAAACACACAGCTGCAACAGAAATGCTTTTGAGCGTGCTCTGACGGTATGTGCTAAGGGGGGGAGAGGGTGGTAAGAAGGGAAAATGGATGTGGAGAAGGAAAATAAGAGTAAAAATTAAAGGGATCTCCAGTCTAATCCTGCTGTCCTCCTGTTTCCTGCAGCCTGATCATGGTGTGACCTGTGGATGTCACTTGTACAACAGACTGGAAAAGGAAACCTTAAAATAAACTGGCATCCCCCTCCCTTTCTCCATGTTTGCACCACAGAGGATCAAGCATGTGCCCAAGGGCTGATAAAGAAGATGACAGCTGTAGGAACACCCCACGTTGTGCGAGTTAGAGGCTTTATGTTGTTTTTTGATGGTGCTGCAACTCTTTGGGTGTCCTTGGTGCGTGTGCTTGTTTACTGACACCTGACAGAGTCCAGCCGTGTCTCCTCAGGACACCGGTGCCCTCCCACCCGTGAGACCTGCAATGCAGAACACCACGAGCTTTGTTCTGGGGTGCAGTAGGGGCACCCAGAGGACCCAGTCTGCCCTCACCCCAGCAGATGCATCCCCAACTACTGGGACTGGGGTGGATGAATGGATCAAGGGGGCTGTGTGATGGCTGGACTTGACTTCTTAGAAATCTCTTCCAATCTGTGACCACCAAGTGGTGGCCCACTTGAGAAGGTTACTTGCCCAGGAAGGCTTCTCAGGTTATTTGTGGTTGCAGCACTTGGAGCACAAGGAAAAAGGGGCTGCTGGGGAACGGCAGGATTCCTCCAGCAGGATCTAGCGGGGAGTGTGTTTATTGTCTGCTCCAAAAACAGGAGACAACTCACACCTAGAGAGCTCTTCCACCTTGAGGGGCCGGAACAACGCAGGAAACCACAGGTAAGACACGCACAGACAGCCCCATGGCCTCCAGTGCTGAAAAAGAATGAGTGAGGGCTGAAAAGAAAGTAGGACGGAGGGAAAACAAGGTGGAGGCCAGAGCTGCTGGAAAGGGTTTCGGGTGCGGGGCTGACCGAGACGTGGGCAAGATCCCGCCATTTCCCGCCCTGCTGAGGCGCCGCCGCCCGGCAGGGGTCGCCCTCAGCCCGCGTTGAGGCGCTCGCCAAGATGGCGGCGGCAGCGGCGGCTCCTCCTAAAGGCCGTCGGGCGCCGGTGCTGGAGGGGCGGCTCCTCCGNTTTCTCTGCGGTTTTCTAGGGATAATTTCCAGTTCTGCGTGTTGGTAGGATATCCGTGAGGCTAATGGCGTTTGGGTGCCGTCTGGGGGGCCCTGTCTGTTTGGTTGGGGGTTGTGGGGGGTGTCAACGGACATAAATTATCGGTACCACGGGCAGAGTCTGTGGGGGGAGAAATAACAAGCAGGGAAGGCTTGCATGGCTTTGCATTCGACAGTAGAAATGATCTCATTATCCTTTCCAGGGTCTCAGCCAGCTACTTGAAAAATTCTTATTAAAGAAACATTGCGGCTCTTGGGAAAGGGTCCCCTCTGGAAAAGGGAGAAAGGAAGAACCAGCTCTGTGAAAAACAGAACCGGGGAAAACGGCTGTGGTGGTAAAAAACAAGTAGGAAGCAGGTCTGTGGCATTTTCCTACAGACCTAAAGGTGTGAACCAGCCTGGTGGGGCTGCCCAGTGCCCAGGTTGGCACTGCCTGCCACTGCTGCCCTGCATTTACTCCATCATGGCAACTGCTGCTGCTGCAAGCCATGGCTTGGTCTTGTGTGTCTGGGGGTAAGGGTGGTTAATGGTTAGACTCTGTAATCTTAAAGCCATTTAGGTTGGAGAAGATCTTTAAGATTCTACGATAAGCTGCATAGGAGCTGGCACAATTTTCTCTTAAGGAACCATGAGCTAGAAAACAGCAGAGGTTCTGCTGTGGCAGAGGGATTGGACTAGATGCTCTTTCGAATTCCTTTCTAATCCCTAATGATTCTATGATTCTGGAAGGAGTGATTGAAGGAAAAGAACTAGCACTCGGGTCTGGTCACAGAACTCTGTGTCTGGTAGTTCTTGCAGGTACTGCACTGAATCCCATGGTGATTGATGGTGCACGTGGGCAGTTCCGTGGGTACGGATTCTGGGGGCCTTCTCCACAGCAGTGGCAACAGCAGATGGGAAGAAATAAGGGAAGGAGCCTGAAGGGAGACCTAAACCAGGCAGAGCTGTGGAGGGGGCTGTAGGGAGAACCTCCATAAGTGGGTGGACATGGAAATGCAGAAATAGGATAGAGGATCCTCATGCTCTTCCTTTTTTTTTTTTAATGCATAACCTTAAGTCTCTGGCCAAATAGAATTATTTTAAGGTGCAGAAAAGACAAAGCATCAAACCCAGGAGAAAGAAGGCTGAAATCTGTCCTGGTTCTAGGGTCAAAGGACCATAGTGTTGCTGCATAAAAATCTTCATTGACCATATTGGCACAGCAATAATCAGAGGAAAAAATAATCAGTAGGAGTGATGCAAAAGGATTGACTGCTAAGGGAGGAAGTAGTGCATTTACCATCTCTTGATGTCTTCAAGTCCAGTTGAACGCCCTCTGAAGCTGCCTTTGTCTGCCTTTGTCAAACAAGTTATTGAATTCAGTAGTAACGTGGTGAAATTTTCTTGACTGCAGGTACAGAAGGTCAGATTTCATGATCCCTTCCTGCTCGCTCTGAGAATCTACAGAAAGAAAATGCGAAGGACTAAGAACATGCCATTATTTGTGTTCTTTGATAGTGACTTAACATCATCATTTATCTGCAGGGGCTCTAGCTGCATTTGCTGGTCAGGTGTGCTTGTGCTGGTGGGCAGAAGATCAGTGAGAGCCACCCTGCAGAACTCTTGAGCGATGAAGCCAGCCACTCTTCAGCATTGACCTGCACGTGCTGAAGTGTGTGAGCCTGTCCCTGTGCCACGTGGGCCACTGGCAGTCCTGTGGCCTGTAGAGCAGCAGCCTTGGTGCTTGGTGTGGTAAGTGAAGGAGGGATCCTGGAAGGAATCCTTGCAGCAAGGTTGAAGGGTGACCACATTCGAGAGGTGCAAGTGTTTTGTTTGAGGGGTTTTGGTGTGCAGGTGCAGGGTGAACATGGGCTGTTCCTCATGGTTCTGCCTGACCTGATCCTGAGATTTGCTTCAGTGAAGAGCAGGCTTCTGAGCCCTTCCACAGTGTTCTGCAGCCACTTAGTCAGGTCTGGTGCTTGAGGGTAGACATACTTGGAAGAGCGCAGGGCTGCAGCTTTGTGAGGCTAATCTTAACTCACCATTTCTTGTTTTTCAGATATTTAGCAGCTGTCTCTGATCTTGAAGGTACAAGATGCATCCAGGTGGTCTTAACCCTACAGAAGTTCTGGGGCATTTGTGCTTCCTTATGAGATTTCACTTGCCATCCCAGCTGCTGCAGCTCTGTTCCCTCCTCAGGAGCGGGGCCTTGGGGCTGTACTAGATAAAACCAGATAGAGATGGAGAGATGGTTCCATGGAAACATTTGCTCAGTGCCCGGGAGCAGTCCAAAAGGCAAGCTGGCTGTTAAGAATTATTGGGAAAATAATGGAGTGCAGATCACAGTTACACCACTGACTAGATCCATAGTGGAAGCTGCACTGTGGTGTTTACCATATGCAGCTCTGATCTGCTCCTCAAAAAAAACCAAAACGGAGCTGGAAGTGTTTCAGAGACAAGCAACGAGGATGATAAAATACAAGGAATATTTTCCATGTGAGGAAAAAGTAGGTAGTCTCTTTAATTCTGGAAGAGAAATGACTGAGGAGGATTATAAAACAAAGCTTGGCGTATAGAGGCTGTCTTCAGTGTGATTTCTCATAGTCCATTCAGCGTAAGAGCAAGCAGCGCCCTGTAAACCAGTAGATCAAAACTACAAAACAAAAAACAGGGTTTTTTTTAATGTCATGAATGTCATGTATCATTCTACTTCACCCTGGATATGGTGGGCTCCAGAAGTTCACATAAATTCAAAAATAAACATTTTAAGGGGAGAGCACCCAGTGCATGCACTTTGATTAAATGCAGGAGTCTACTTCTGTTTCTGAAGGCTCTCAGCTGTGGAGCACCCAAGGCTGGCAGAGTATTTTGGGCAGCATCATGGTATCTACATCCTTTTCTCACACTGACCAAGAGAGCGGTTCCAGGCTGCTACCCAAGATGAGACTGAGCTGGACATGCTTCCAGCGGAGGCAGGATTTTTCCTGTGCTGCTCCAGGTTCCTTTGCAGTGTCTGGTATTGGCCTGTCATTTTTTTAAGAAGCTGGTGGCTTCTTAAAAAAATTTTAAGTGGCAGGCTGGTAACCCTGCCTCTGCACTGCTGTGTCAGGAAACAGGTGAGGTGTGATAGTCTACGTTTAAATATCACTTGCCCTTAGCAGTGGCAAAACTGGTGGCAAAGACAGCAAATGTCCCAGCCCTGACATCTGCCAGGCTCTAGCAGAGTTTGCTGTTGTGCCAACCTCAGGGTGAAAACCTCTGTTTTGTTCTTGGGAGAGTCCTTGAGTGGGGTGAACAGCATTTTTACTCCTGCAAGTGAGGGAGTCCCTCTTCTCTCAGCAAGCTTGCAGAACTGGTGTCTGAGTGGGCTTTGCTGAGTGTTGAGGCCCTTTGTGGTGTTAGGGGATACCCACTGACCTCCTAAGGGTACTTGGCAGTGCCAGAGGAGTCTGAGTAGCACTGTGGCCCCAGCTGGGAAGTTGCATGCTCCCATATCTGTGGTACACTGGCTCCTGCTTGGCCTGATGGGTCTGGAACATGAGATCCTGTCTGAGGCAGCCCCATGAGGTGCTGCTCATGTGCCTCCAGAGGACAGAGCAGGAGAGACAGTGCTGCCCTGGTGCTGCTGCTCCACAAAGGGAATGCGGGGTCCCAGAGGCACCTCAGCCAGCCAGAGGTGAGGTATGTGGTCACCTATGCTGAACGAGGAGTGTTGCAGCCAGCACACTTGTGAGTCCTGTCCTCTGGAGCAGGACGGAGGGCAAGGTGTGATGCTTGGGCAATGGTGAGCAGGGATGGAGTGTCAAGAGACACCAGCAGAGAAACTGCAGTAGCTACCAGGGCTGTTCAGATTTGCTCTGTGGACAGATGCACTGTTACCGGTTAGGGCTGATCACACCTGAGTTGGCTGGAAAGTGACCATTAATGTTTGGTTCACAGCCATCTGTAGCCATATCCAACCAATGCAGAATTCCAAGTGTTTGCCATGGTACATGTGGGAGAGGCACCTCTCCAAGCACTGCCTGCTGGTATTGCACTGTCTGCAGTGCCAGCCCTGCAGAGGTTGCTCTGGTGGCCAGAGCAGGTCTTCCTGCATCTAGGGAAGGGTGGATTGCTCTCTTTCCTTCTGGACTCTACAGCTGTCAGCCCTCTCCTTGCTTTCATGTATGTCTCCACCAGCAACAGTTCATACCTTTTCAGGGATGAGGGAGTCAGGCAGAGCCTGCTCAGTTGTATGAGCCAGTGCCTGGTTCCCACTATGGGGATATGAGAGCCCAGCTTAGGTCTTATGAAGAGGAGTGATGGGACCTGTCCTGTGTAAGGTGAGGAGATGGAGTGTTGGAAGATGTGGGCAGAGCTGTGCAGCCATGCACTGATGTGGGCCCCTGCATGTACCTGGATTGCTCAGCTGGGAGTTTGGAAAGAACTGTAGAGCTTTGCCTCCCATCAGCAGGATGAGGGTTGACTGAGCCATCATGCCAGTTGTCTTTATCATTGTGCTTACTGCTCCAAATCTGTTCTTCTATCTTCATTTGCATTTCAGCCAACCTAAGGAAAGATACACAGTGTGAGCTAAAGGAGACCCTCACAGCTGTTCCAGCTCTGGGCTGGTGGCTCCTGCAGACTGCTTGGCAAAGTCCCACTCCACGCTGCTCTGAGCTCTAACCTGCTGTGCAAGGGTGCTACTCCTTTGGTCAACTGGAGTGCTGGTATTGGCCACAGCCACTGGTGTCTGTCAGGAGCTGGTATAAAAACCTACAGTAAGCTGTGTACAGCAAGAGGGATCCCAGTGGCTTCGTGGTAGGTGCAAAACTGTGCTGTTATTTCTGCTACACACAGTACTGGGCTCTCTGTCACATTTGTCATCTTGATGTGGAATTTGTCTGGGCAGTTGCCATTCCCACAAGACAACTTCAAATGAGCCGAATGAATGACTGTTTTTCATATTACACATGATTCCAAATGCCCCAGTGCAGAGGCACTAACCAGATTCCAAGGATCAATCACCAAATTGCACCCTCTCCTTCTGGAACAGGCTGCCAGTGGAGAAACTGAAAACAGGGGTAGTTTTGTAGCTACACTGAAATGTCACTGTCAATTTTAAGCCTCTTAGGCAGTATAATACTGAATACAGGCTCCTGCTGAGTGCTATCGACTTCCTATGTGCCAAGCTGCAGGGAACACCCCGTGCCATGCCCGTATGTGACAGAGTGCTTCCCTGCACCAGCAGAGCGGCTCAGATCAGAGACCAGCTTCCTGGGACTCCCCAGCAGCATCCTTTAAAGCTGCCATCCAGCAGATGGGATCTGTGCAGCCACAAGGTTTCTGCCACCAGGAAACAGCATCATCTTCAAAACACACAAAGGGATTAGCACAGTCTGAGAATAACAACATGCTGCCCTCTCCTTGGGGGTGGAGACTGGGACCCTGGGGATGGAGGAGGCCAGCCCTTCAGATGTTGCCTTCCTAGGTCAGGTGTGCTTGTACATGCACATGGTGTCAATACTCGCACCTTCTAACCTACCTTCTCTCCAAACATCTGCTCTCCTGCCACCACAGTGCTAGAAGATGTCTGCATGGTGGAATGCAAGGATATACCTTCAATACTAATTACGTACGGTGGTGTTTTGCTGCACACTGAGGCCACAGGTAATTCACAGCCCCTCTATGTTAGAGCACAGCCAGTGTTCAGTGCTGCAGCACTGGTGACTGATGTCCTGTGAGTGTGTGCATTCATGCTCCTCAGCCTATGTGATTCGTACTGGCCAGCGTGCTCTGCGCTTTTATCCCATCTCACACCCACCTTCTTCCACAACTGCTCCAGTGTGTCAGAGTTACATAACGACTCAAAATATATTGACCTGACGGGACAAATTGTAGGTGTTCTCAAAGCACCCAGATGGGTGCTCTTTCCTACAGCTCTCCCTGTTACAGCGCAAGAAATACAAGTCACAGAACCCAGGGTTATTTCCCTCAGCACCACATAGAAGAGCCGCTCAGTGGGAAGTTACGGGCAGGCTGCCTGGGGACAAGCTGCTTGGCGCGGTCCTGTTGTCACTTTGAGCATGCCTCTGCTTTGTTGCACACTCCCTAGTCTGCTCTATGCAGAGACCTAGCAGCTGCAAATCCTCCATCTTTTTATCGGGCAGTGATTCCCCTACACCAGTATTTTCTTATATACCTTCCACTGCAAAAAAGAAGATGCAGACACTGAGCTGCAATGAAGGTTCAGCCAGCAATTCTCCTTCCTGGTAATCAGCCACGTATCAGATCAGAAGCATGATTTCAGCAAAGCAATACCCAGGCTGCTCCAACATTGTCTTGGTTTCACTGGGACACACCCCCAGTCAGCTGTCAGCAGTTTGGAGTCAGCCAGGGCACTTGCTCCCAGTTGGCTACAGCTGTATCCCAGACCAGAAACTTCACACCCAGTATAAAGGGGAAAGTTCATGACAGAGGAGCCTCTGGTCTGGAGTCCCCCAGTCCTGCTGTTTGGGACTGTCTGTCTGTTTATTGTGGCCACTGTACATTTGTTGGGGTGAGTACAGCCTTTTGTGCTTTAAACTGGTGTCATGCTTTGTCATTAAATCCTTTTTAATTTCAGCCTGTGTGTCTCCTCTCTTTTTCCTGATCCTCCTTCTTGGCTAGGAAGGGGTCACAGGGTGATGGGCCAACTGTTCTGGTTTAGCTCTGGATGTGGGCTAAATGCAGACACGCATGAGAATCTAGAACCAGTGAGTGAAAGGGGCCCCGATCTAGTCTGGAAATGGTCCCCTTCTTGTGGAGTTTGTTAGTACAATAGCAAAATTACGGACTACAGCACTTCCCATTCCTTTCTTTCATTCTGAATTAAAGTCCATCTCCTGGAGACTCTCACTTCAAAACCCAGCCAGGCACTTTTTAATATCAAGCAAAATGCCTGAAGAATAAATTGCTCCTATCAGAAATAAAGCATTTTAGTTCTGCCACAAGCAGAGAGATCTGTGTTTATAAGTCTCTCCAAAGGCACCTCCATCTTTCCTGCTTTCCTCCCATTTTCTTTTGATGCACAAAGCCCGCACACTGCAGTGCTGTGATTGGATTCAGCTTTGGAGCAGTGTAATTGTAAATATTCATTGGAATCCAAGGTAGTTTTCCCAAGCCTCTCTTAAAGGCTCTGCAGCTATACAAACAGCCGTGGCTCTGCATTAGCCTCACAGCCTGGAGGCTGCGTATTTCTCCACAGCCCCAAAGACTGCCCCTTCAGAGGCTGCATGGAGAGAAATCAGCCTCGCCGACCATTTTAGTCAACGCTCTATTATTTTCTTTATTCCCTCTTTAATGTCTGTGTTGTAGAACTGGCTCTCAGACCCTGGTACCCAGTGGGGTTCCTCACCTATGTCTACACAACTAATACACTCCAGCCTCACTCACAGTTCCCGCTGGCAGTCATAGCTCTGTGTGTGTTTCTAGCTCGGTCCATCTGTTGATGGTGCTGGGATGTCTCTGAGCTGCTCTGTGTCCTTCTGTATGACATGTCTAGGTGCACTTCACCCTCCCACTGAGGTCCCATAATCAAGCGAGTGCTGCTTAGCACTAACATGGCTGCTGCTCAGCCAGTGGCTGAGGACTGGTGAGTAGGTGACAGCTCACTAGAAGCTGCATCCCTGTTGGTTACCAAGAAGAAATTAGATAGATCCACCACTGATATCCAGGCAGTTCTACCTGTCCATCTGCTGGAGTTCCATGGCTGCGCTCAGTAGGAAGTAGACAAAGGGCAGTGCACTCTGACAGCCATTGAGCAGAGGTGAGACCTTTCCATTAGTCAAAGCCTGACCTCCATGCTGCTTGGGCCAGCCACTGCACAGCAAGACTATGTGGCATCAAGCTGACCTTCCTCTCCAGGTGGTCTCTGACTGATAGCCAGGTCCTGCACAAGTCACTTGCAAAGCGGCACACAGAAGAAACCACACACAGCTAATCTGCTGAGAATGGAAATTGAATCCAAAAGTTCTGCTAGCCAATCTACACTCTCATCTCTGCCTCATCCACTCTTATGTCTACCGCCAAGGGTGGAACTGCAGTTCTGAGGCCAAAGCCCGAGGCACAGCAGCACATGTCATACAGATGGTGGTATTGGAGCCTTCATCACCCACTGACATCTTCCAGGCTCTGCTTGTTCTTCCAGCATATGTTAAAACGCATGTTGTGGCTACTGGGTAACCTAGGACCAGATAAGTAGGTAGTAAAGGGGGCAAAATCCATCTTTCTTTCCACATGCCAGTTCCTGGGTGCCACGCAGCAAACAAGGTGCCTTCCAGTGCCAGCTGAAGCACTACAGGCTGCCGGAAGGGTTACCAAAGGAGCAGCTCAGGGGCTGTTGGCTGCACACGTCTACCCTTCACTGCACAGCACTGCTGCTGGGGCTCCAGTGCCAGATCTCAGCCAGCTGTACTGTGGTCTTTGCTCATTCAGCCCAGTAGTATCCTGTACATCAGGGTCCTCAGGAAGGCACAAATCAAAACACACTCACCAGCCCAGTATATTCAGGTGAGCGCTAGGGCTCCAGTATGAGAGATTAGGCAGGTCCCCTTACTTGTCCTTCCAGAGAGCTTAAAGGGCAGAGCCTCTTCTGTGCCTACAGAGACCTCCAGTCCACAGCACTCAGCACAGAGCCCTGTTCCATGACAAGAGCTGAAGGAACATCACTGACAAGGAAGGATGGATTAAGCTGAGGGGTTGGGCTAGGTAACTGTTGAAGGTCCCTTCCAACCCAAAGCATTCTATGAATGTACATTTACAGGGGAAAACACTACTATGTACTCCCCAGCAAGCTTCTCCTACGAACAAGCCTGCAGGAGGAGAACACTGAAGTGAGAGAATGCTCCCAAACCCCAACACTGCAACCCAGCATGGGAACGCAGCCCACGCCACTGGGGATGTGACTCCACCTGAAGCACAAACCTGGGACTAAGTCTCGAGGAGATCTGGTGAAGCACAGCACACAGTCAAGACTGCACAACACAGTCTCTTTGCTAGAATCAGCCTGGGAGATGATGTATTGGTGGCAGAAGAGCATTAAAGGAGACTGTACCGGAGCTCTGAAGAAGGCAGAGCTGCTCAGGGTATGAGCAAGGAAGGATTTAGGAAATGAGCAGGGCTCCCCTGATGCATAATCCTTGGGCCTCTGGCAGTCTGTTTGTGTGCTTTGTTCTCTTCCCCATTAGGAAGCTGTTCCTAAACTGAGTCTTTCTTGATGCAGGCTATGCCCATTAGTTCTTGTGTGTTGCTTCATGGACATGGAGAACAGAAGGCTTTGTTCCTCTTTCCAGGAGTTTCATATGTGCAGCTGGTGGAGTGATTTTCCTCAGTCATGCAGGAGAAAAAAAATCAACAAAACAGTCAGATGAGAAAAACAAGAGAAAAATCACTGCCACACAGAGACAGCAGCTGAGTGTCCTCTGAGAACAGATAAAGTAATGAAGCCTTTATAAAGGCAACAGCTCCCAGAGTCAGAACAGCTTTGTAGAGAGAAATGCTCTGCTCCAGTAGATTAAAATCTCCTTGTGGTAGCCACCAGACTGTCCTCTTTTTACATCCTTTCCCACCACTGATGTAGGTAGCTCAAGGCTAGCTGCCTTCATTTGCGGTGAAGAAGATGACTCTAGAGGAAGTCCAGCCTTCAAAGAGAATGACCACAGAAGACAGTGTGGACACGAGTAGGGACCAGATGGTGAGACGTATCTGGTGGCCGAAGGAGCCAGTACCTGTGGTTGCTGTGGAAATCCACAGGTACAGCTCCTCTCCCAGATACAACGTGCTGCTGCTTTCTCCCACCCACAGCGTAACACCGTGCTGCTCTGGCAGCAGTCAGGGTAGAAGTGTGCCACTGGAATCATAGAATCATAGAATCATAGAATCATTACGGATCGGAAGGGACCTCGAAAGATCATCTAGTCCAATCCGCCTGCAACAGCAGGATCACCTAAACCAAGTCACACAGGAACCTGTCCAGTCGGGTCTTGAACATCTCCAGAGAAGGAGACTCCACAACCCCCCTGGGCAGCCTGTTCCAGTGCTCCGTCACCCTCACTGTGAAGAAGTTCCTTCTCAGGTTGATGCGGAACCTCCTATGTTCCAGCTTNCCTTTGCAAGTCTCTAGGACCTGACAACCTGCATGGCTGCTGGCGTGAACACACCTGTACCACTCCTTTTGCTGCACAGCCCTGGTGCAGAGAAATCTTGCCGGCATAAGCTGGACACAGAGTCTTTCCCTTCCAGCTCCATTTTGCAGAGCGGCGAGCGCGGTGTTCTTTGGCGCTCCCGCTATGATGATTTATCCGGGTCACGGTGAGGACAGCTGGCTAACTGAGGTTAACAGCTTTCTCGGTTTCATTTCAAAAAGACATTAGCATGGGGGCTGTATTAAACAACGATATGCCAAATCCTGATTCATTCGCCAGGAGAGCTCATGATCAGGTGGGGGACTCAGCTGACAGGCAGGGCTGTGCTGCTAGCCTTTCCTTAAAGGGCAGGACCATAACTCATACTCCCAGAGCTAAATTACACCTGACGCTCCTTGCAGAGGGCTTCTGGGCTGTGCAGCCTGCTACTGGCACCCCGGGACTGCCAGCCATCGGAGCCCAAAGCCCCCAGAGCAGGAGATCTATCAGCAACCGTAACTGGCTCAAAAAACAAAACCAAAAATCTTGGAGCCCTTCTGTGTAGAAAGAATATGACAGAGGTCTTTAACATCAGAACTGTCACAGGGAAGGTGACTAAGGATTTGTTGTTCATGGTCTCTTAAAAAATACACCCACCCCACCAAGCCAACAGAAATATTTAAACAAAAGCAGGTCTCTGCATCCTGCCTGTGGCTACACAGTGAGACTTGTGGCTACAAGACACTGCAGAAACTGGACAACATCTGAGTTAGTTCTAAAAACAGTTTGAAAAGTCGTAGATGGAAACTCCTCAAGAGTTGTTAAACAGAGACTCCCACTTTGGCTCAGGAAGCACCACAGAGGGTGGGCGAGCATCTTGGGTCAGTACCACCAGCTTCCCCTGGTTTTGCCAGGGGAAAGAATTGCTCTTTCTCAGGCAAGAGCACAAGCTGGTGCCAGACACAGAGCCAGGTAGGTCACTGACCCAGAAACATATTTTTATGCAGCAGGGCTTGACACACTATGCTTGTGAGTTTTGTCAGACAAAGTTTAGAGCTGGGCTGCTTCTTCTGCCAGCAAAACCAAGCAGCTGGGCTCAGCTGGACTCGGTCTTTGTGTATGGAGGGATGGGACTAAGACCCAGTAGTCACGAGACGAAACGGGAGCGCGCTGCCCACCCTGCCATGCTGCCCTAGCACAAATCACAAGCACCTGTATCTGTATGCCAGCACACGCTGGCACACTCACAGGTTCGTTTGTCCTCCTCCAGTCACACACTCACAGACACAAAGGCACACAAACTTCCCGCAGCAGCCCTCACCGGTGGCCAGTCAGGAAATGCGCTCACAGCCTGCAGCACAGCCCACACCCTGCGCTCTCCTCCCCAGCACAGAACAATGGATGACTTGGCGGCGAACAGAACAGGATCTCGTTACTTCCCTCCAAGGGCAACGAGCATCATCATTGCATCATATTGCTGTATGATGCAGGCACAAATCGCCCGTCTATGCTCACGTCCACATGGACATGGTCATCCCCAAATTTAGTGAAATGAAAGGTTTCCACTTGGACTAAGAAGGGACTCATCCCCGGTTTGAAAATGCTGGACTGCTGCGCACACCAGCCGTGCTGAGCTCATTCCTGGTGGTACCTGGCACACCAGTTACCATCTGGCTAGCGAGAGGTTTCTGAGACTATTTAACTGTCAGGTTCAGCAGCAAAACAGGCATAATGGTTCTGGCTCGTGAGGTGCCAAAAGAGATTTGAAGTGGGTGCTGTGGGGGGCAGGCGCAGGTTCAGTGAGTGCTCCAGCAGCATGCAGCGGCAGCAGCTGCACGGGTTTTCAGGATCAGGTCCCTTCACCTGTTTGCCATGTGGGTCTGAACAACAGCTTGTGCTCAGACCGCTCACGGCTGCAGCTGCCTCCATGGACATGGGGCAGACAAGCCTGTGGCTGAGATGGGGAGCAGCACACGCTCCCAAGCCAGAAGGAAAATGCTGTTGAAGCCAACAGTCTGGCTCCTGGCAGCTTCTGAAACACAGGGACCAGAAGAAAGGAGCTGTGGTGGGGCAGCGGCAAAGGGCTGGTACAAGCACTGCCCAGCAGGCCTCCAGTCCACAGGGTGATGAGATGAGAGAGCTCCCACCCTAATTACCTGCATGTCCTGGAGCAAACTGAGGGTTCATCCACAGCAGCACAATTGAACAGGGCTGAGCCAGCCTCATCTCCTGGCTCACCACACGTCACTGTTGCCACCAGCCAGGACAGCGCGGTCCTACAAGGCACTGCCTCTGCCCACCTTTCCTCTCTCCTAGCAGGACAGCAGCAGAAGCAACGTCCAGGACATCTGACCATTCCAGCAGTCACACCCTCAAACCAAGTGCCACCTCACCACCTATTTACACACAGCAGAGCCATAAGAGTCTCCCCAGTTCCCTGGACGTTCCCTTCCTCACTGGGAGCGGAGAGGCTCAAGTTTCACATCTTTAGCCCTTCCTTACGCTGCCACGTAAACAAGAACAGTAGATTTTTCTCTATTGCTGTGAATGCACTAAATACAGTTCCCTTCCCAGCCTGGGCTGCCAAGCTAGGGTGGACTGGCACCTTCTCCTACCTGCTTCGGAGCTTCCTCCTGCAGCTGGTGGCTGGCCTCCAGGTCTTGGCTGAGCTGCTGGGTCCAGCTGCATTTCTGCTCCAGTTCTGCCTGCCTCTCCCTCTGTTTGGTCTGCAGTTGATAGATCCTCTGCTCTTGAGCATCCAGCTATTGACCCGCCCAGGGAAAGAAAGAAAAAATGGAAAAAAAAATCAATTAATACTAAACGGCTTAACAAAACCCCGAACAGCACAGGCCTGATGCTGCTGGGGGTGGGGATTGTCTGGAGGAGACACCCCCCCGCACACATTAGCTGCAAAAGCTGATGTTCTGGGGACAGGAAGCCAATATGGTAGGTGTGATCTGACACACACGCCCGCGGCAGCAGCGATGTGTCCAACTCGGGGCTGGCAGCGACTCTGCCGCACCAGGGTACCTGCCTCCTCCGCTCACGCAGGGGCGTCAGGCAGGCTGGGTGAGGGCAGCAAACAGCAACTGAACCAACCCAAAGTTATTCAAACTAATAGCTGAATAACCAGCTCCCGATCAGGCTGAGTGCTGGGCTCGGAGCTCTCCACCCTGTGTCCACCCTAAGGACTCCTTCAGGCATCTCCCCTGTGCCCACCATCCACAGCTCTGGCACCCTGTGGCTTGGTCCTCTGTCCCCCTTGTCCTTGCCGAACAGGAGCAGGCTCTGAGCATTTTCTTGGCTGCAAAGAGTTCACACGGGGTGGGAGCAGGAAAGGATCGTGAATGTCAACCAAGGAGCAATTAGCATGTCAAGACTAAAGTATTGATCTGCTACAGCCAACGGTGCCGCAGCAGCAGTCCTGCGGTGAGCAGCTCCCTGGCCGCTGACCCGATGCCTTTGTAATGGATGGCTCAGGGGTGCTTCTTGCCTCCCTCCAATGGGTGAGAGAAGCCACAGCCCCTGGGTCTGAACGGGTGGGACAGGGGCAGAGGCTCTGCATAGCTCCTGCTCTGCTCATTACCAGGGAAGCAAGAGAAAACGCTGGCCACACGGCTCAGGACTTGGTCTGCTTGGTGTTTTAAACTCAGCGTTAAGAAATTCTCTGTGCTACTGGTCAGGGGCTGTGCAGTGCCTTCCCCTAAAGAAAAGTCCTGTGAACCCTGCAAGTGAAAACAGTGAGCAGTTTTTACTGCTCAGGAGGGTCTGGGAGCAGCCCTGGACTTTCCAGGGCTTCCCAGTAACACTGACACGGTAGCACAGGGGACAGCCAGGGCAGGGCCAAATGTCAGGAGGGGAAGAGCATCCCAAACTCTCCTGGCTGGCCTGGTCAGTGCTGCAGGACCCCTGGCGCTGCCCTAAGCAGGTACAGCCTTGGCTCTCCCTTGACTATGGTATCATGCATGACCACAGTACCTGCCTGGCCACCACCAGCTCCGTGCCAGCAAGACTCTTGAGCAGCGTGATCCTGTGTGCATGGGGCTCTCCTGGCCACTTCTCCACTTCAGGCACGCGTGCATCTGTCCTTCTGGCAGTGGTGCTGCCCCCAGCACCCCAAGCCCACCCGCTACCCACGTTCCGCCGGGCCGCCAAGCACAGCTGAGACCTGTCAGCAGCACCGTGGATGTCCTGCAACGTACACAGCAACCGAGGGGCCTAATTAATGTTCGCTAACTGTCTTACTAAACCTAAAGAGAATTTCGATATTAATTAAATCCTAACTGATTAGTAAAACATATTTACTGAAGACTGTCACTTACTTGGCTGTCAACATTCAATAAATGCATTAATAATCAATTTGCATGTAATTAACATAAAATGACATTAATGTCTACATTGAAGATGTATCGGAGACATTGTTATTAGCACAGGAGCCTGCATCCCTCCTGGCCATGTTCTGTGTGCTGGTAACCCACTCAAACCCACCATGGAAAAGGTTAGAGCCATCCAAAACCAAACCCAGACCATGGCCAGGTTCTGAGTGCCGAGTGGGCACTTACAGACTTGCACACCTCTGTGCTGCGGCAGCAGAGACCATCGTTGCGCCGAACATAGGCTCCAGCAGCGAACATCACATGCTCTGAAGAGCAAAGGACATGCTCTGGCGTTGGGCAGAGAGGACTGCCAGACTCCAGGGTCATCTCCAGTGGCAGTTGCCTGGCATAGCAGTGAGAGCACCAGCTGAATTCAGCTCTAGTGATGTGCTGCGAGTCCTCGGCTCTGCCTTGGTACAGATGTGTTTGTCTTCCCAAGCTAGGAAGACTCCCCAGGATTCTTGTGTGGTAATTTCTTCTAAATTTGCCAGCGAACAGAACAAGCACTAAAGCATGGAGGACACCAGGAGAAACTTCTTCACTGAAGAGTCCTCAGGCACTGGAACAGGCTGCCCCGAGGAAGGGGCTGAATCACTGTCCTTTGATGTGGTTAGAAGCTGTGTAGGTATGGAGCTTAGGGACAGGGTTTAGTGCTGGGCTCGGTACAGTTGGGTTAGTGGTCGGACTTGAAAGACTTAAAGGCTAAAAGATTTAAGGGACTAAAAAGACTTAAAGGTCTTTTCAACCTGAAGGATTCTACGATTCTGTGATTTTTCACGTGCCGCCTCATTCATCCTGGCGCAGACAAAACATTTCCTACCCCTGCTCTATGCCAGGCTGTGGCAACCCCAGGCACAACATTTCCACAGCGGTCATCAACTGCCTCTGCCCATTCACAAAGGCTGGAAGAACAGCCAGGGAAATGCCTGGCAACTAGGAAAATGGCAAAGGCAGACACTGGCTGTGCTGGAGTCTGGGACACAGCCCAGCTGTGCAGAGCACAAGCGAAGAACAAAGAGAGAGCAAAGTCATAAAGCACCTAGGGGAGTGCTTAGTCTTCCTCTGAGAGGGCAAGGAGCAGCAACGTACGTAAAATCCACGTAAGGGCTTTTTTCTGCCCAGCTGGCCACTGGACATCACGCTGCCTGAGGATGCTGCAGAGCACTGAGATGGCCAAGAGCACAGGGCGGAGGCAGTGGCTGCTGCACCAGGGCTGAGAGGGATGGGGTGCAACAGCAACTGGGATAGCTGCACCCCAGCATGGCCAGCTCCCAGCCCCTGTGTTGGGCAGCTCACTGAAGAGACCCCCAGCACCCTTGGTGGAAGGATGGGCACCCACCAGTAGGCACTAGGCTGGATCACTTCCAAAGCCATGGGCTCACAAAGCTCGGGGATTATCTGAGATGGATAAAAGATGGAGAGAAACTGATGTCTCCTCGTCAGGCAGGATAACCACCCCCTTCCCCCAGCTGCCAGGGCAGATGAGTGGGTTTTGGAGGCAGAGTGAATCTAGGATTTTCAACGCAGTGAGGCTCCCTACCAGCTCCCGAGGCCGTAACAACAGGGGTGTCAGATGGCTTCACGAAGCAGCGTCTGTCTTTGAGTCTGAGTTAGCTGAGGGGACAGACCCTGCTCAGAGCAGCACTGCCTGTCTGAGCTCGCCTCCGTCCCCTGCGAGCCATCTGGAGACAAGCCCACCTTTCCTTCGTCCCCACACACACCCAAGAAGCGATTTGCTTGCAGCAAGGAAGAAGGTGGCATGTTTAGGGTGAACATCCCCCACCCCCACCTCTTCTCCTCTCATTTAAGTGGAATCAATTGTGCCATTTCTGCTTTGCTTTTCAAAAGCAATTACTTTCATGTCATTTCTACAGACATTCACGGAGAGCGAGAGAGTGAGGGCTTGATTATCCCCCCTCCCATCCCCATCCTGTGGCTTCCGCAGTGGCGGTGAAGTATTAAATTAAATGAGGTGTCTATGGAGCGGCGATGGTTTCAGGTCAGAGGCGCTATGGAAAGCTGTATGCTGCACTGCTCCTGTATATGTAAATGGATATATTAAAACCACTGATGTCAACTTGCAGCACTCATCTCCTCTGCTCTCGGGTGATCAAAGCTGATTGCAGAGGCAATTACTGCAAAGGAAAAGAAAATCACGGCCTCCTGCTCATCCCTGAGCTACCGGAGTTTAATTGCTTAGTGTAGCTGAAGCTGCCTCTCCATCTCCCTGGTGTACGCGCACACATGTGGGAGCGGTGCACGCCGCGAAACGCAGATAGGAACGGACATCTTTGGGGATGGGCAGCGAGAAGCACCCCGAGCAGGGGAAGACCGCAACATGAAAAATAATGGTCCTTAAAAATGAATTAAACCACGACAGCGGGCAGGGTTGTGTCTTGGCGAGCTGCTGGATCGATAACACAGGGAGAAGATCAGGGCAGCATAATACACGTCCATGAGACAGCCTCTCGCGTTCTCTCCTCTTTGGTCCTAGACTCACTGCAAGACTTCTTCAATCTGTAGCTCATCAGGCTCCCAAATCCTTGCGACGTAGCTAAGACTTGTGACTCTTGTTTTACAGCTGAAACGATTTGAAAGCAAGGGCTAGCTTGGGTCCCTTCCAACCCCTAACATCCTATGATCCTATGATCCTATTGGTGCCTGCCTGCCCTGAGGAGTCACAGAATCACAGAACATTAGGGACCTTGCAAGATCATCTAGTCCAATCCCCCCGCCACAGCAGGACCACCTAGATCCAGTCACCCAAGAACATAACCAGGTGGGTTTTAAAAGTTTCCAGAGAAGGAGACGACACAACCACCCTGGCCAGCCCCTTCCTTCACATGGACTTCCACACGAGCCCAGCAAAGACAGGAGATGCTTTAGCCTAAGTACAGTGCTCGCCCAAGTCACAGTAAGGATGGTTTCAGAAGCCAACCCAGAGCTGTGCAACACACAGGGTGGTGCAAGGGGACAAGAAGGTCAATCAGATGGTGCAGGGCAAACGCACGACCTGCCTTTGCACCGGAGGCAGGACATGTTTTTGGAAGAAATAAGTTGTGAGGGGTGTCAGCCAACCCCTTCACCCTGCCTCTAAGCCAGTGTGTGTGGGACCTGAGCTGTGTGAACAAGTCCTGCCCGAGCACGTAGTGCTTCCTCTGGGATTGTGCACCAGCGGGTCTCTTGTTGTTCTTCCCCACAATGGCCAGAAATGCCGGTGCAGACCAGTGTCTAACATCGTAATCTTACCTAACAGGACTCAGAAGGCCCCCGGGTAAAAAGCCAGCACCCCACCACCTGCCTTGTACCTGCAAAGGGCAAGGTTAAGGTGCAAAGGCTTGAGTCACAGGGTCCTTCTGGCAGCCCACAAACCACACACATGAGAGGGTGTTCTGGGCTGTGATCACATACAGATCCTGCCCACACGCTGTGTCCACACCAGGGAGCAGCATTAGGAGCTGTCAGCACACACGTGTTAGCAAACACTGTGCTGCACGCCGGGGCAGGTGCTGACAGCTGTGCTGGCCGGGCTGTACAGTGGGTGTCTGTGGAGCTGTACTGGGCTAAACCCCTGCAGCACCTGGTGGAACACTGAGATGGCACCTTGAGAGAACTGCTCTCCACTCAGGCTGTGTGATGCTGGCCAGAGGGCGAAAGGAAAGATGGTGGCTGCTTGGAGGGAACACACTGCTTGAGCAGGATGAGAAGCTGCTGTCTGGTCTGTAGGAGGGGAAAGGGACCTGGCTGGGGAGGAGCACAGGGACTGGAGAGTCTGGGCTGGGGCAGATGCAGCCATCATGTCAGGGAGCCAGGGTGCTGGGCAGTGGGTACAAGGGCTGCAGCTTAGAGTGGGACCCACAGGGTGTCAGCCCAGAGAACCCAAGTGTGAGGATGGAAGTGCCCAGGAGACCTGCAGCAAAGAGAGGTGTCATCAACCACATCCTGTGGTACCAGCAACTCAGACAGGACCAGTGTCACAGGGGTGTCCCCAGGGAAGGGCACAGGCAGCCTCGAGAGCTGGAAGCACTGGGATGGAGATGGCAGCACCACCCTCAAGCACAGCAACAGAGACCGCAAGAATTCATCTGCTGCATAAATCAGTTCTCTGGAATGGCTGCTTAGCTCCTTTCAGGCTGGACTGATGGCTCTCTCAAAGCTGTCCTCACCTGATGCCTAGGGAATGAAAGACAGACCCAGAGAAGACCGTCTGCTGCAGCGAATGCCCAGAACACAGCCCATCAGCAGCTCCCTCTCAAAGGCAGATGAATGGAGACACCCAGCGATGAGGACAGTCCTGCCATGCCACGACTACGTTCAGGAACCACGGCTCAGGCCCCGAACAGCAAGCGTCTACAAGACCGTAAACACTGAGTTACATCTCTCTTCTCAGCTTCTGGTCCTGGAGGGTTTCCCTTTTGCACTTTCCTCCTGAAGAATAGGGAAGTGAAGTAGATTTTTTTTTTTATTTGAAACTGCAAACAAAGCCTGGGACCATGTTCTTCCTGCTTGATTCTATAACTGGAGCTTCAAAAAAACCCACAGAAAACCACGGAGCCCAGCAGTCACTCCTGTGATCTGCTCCGGCTGCAGGAACACGGGGAGCCTTGGGCAGCGCCTGCCAGGGCCCTCCCTGCTGCCGGGTGGGCTCTGCCGCGGGTTCTCCTCCCTTCTGGATCTGTGTTTGCAGCCCAAGGATGCAATTCCTTTTTTTTATGAGCCGCCTGTCTCTTTTTGTTTAGCCAAGAGGGCTCGGAGCCCTTCCCCCACCTCCTTTTCCACTGCCGCTGCTGGTTTTATTCAATTCAACACTTGAGGGAACTGCAGATGAAATGTCTCTGAATCTAAATTGCCAGCGATAGATCTAACAGCCGCTTCCCCTCGCTCCCTCCGCAAACTCCCCTCAGACAGAATCTCCAGCACATTGTTTCTGCCTCCCTCAGCTTCAAATGCAAAATCCCAGCACCAGGACGGGCACCGAGCGGCAGGAGCACAGGGCTCCCTCTTTGCGCCCGGGCAGGCAGGAGCGGGCGCCTGCCTGTGACCCAGGAGGGCTCTGTGGCTGAAGGGGCCATTAGTGCCTCAGAGCAGCCCAAGCCCGACAGGTCCCCGCATGGGGGACGTCATGTTCTGCTCACGGCACCTAGGCAGGGCACCGCAGACACCACAGCAGGCACTAGTGGAGCACAGGCCTGGCCGTGCTCTCCTGGGCTTCCTGCGTGCAAACAGCCGATGCCCTAAGCCAAGCCCAGGCTGCTGCAGCCACCTCACTGCTGCACACAGACACTCCGAGCACAGTCAGGGCCACAGAGTCTGGAAGGGCTGCAGCCAGAACAGCACCTTTCCTCACAGCACCTTTCCTTTCAGGGAACGGTACAGAGCTTGATGGGGGTGTCCAACCCTGACCACACGTCTGTGATCACAGCAAAGACAGCGCCTGAGAGCTGCAGGTACCGAGCCAGCAGCTGAAGGTCATCCAGTCTGAGCTGGTAATTGTGCTGGCTTCGGGCTGAGGCAGTGGGGAACCTGCTTTGTTTTTGGGTGGGAGATGGGCGCTCTCACCCTTGGTAGTGCCTCCGTGCCCAAGCTTTCACACACTTAGTGCGGGGCACACAATGCCACGTGGGCAAAAAGCATGGGAAGGGCGAGGGAAGGCAACGCGCTTTGTCGGGGAGGAATCTAGTGCAGGTCTTGCGAAAGGACTGCACATCTCCGCAGCAAAGAGGGCGCATCTACCCTCACCTGTATCCTGTGCTGAGCTCCAGAGGCAGCTGCCCAGCAGAGGTTGAGATGACTCTGTCCTTCAGCACAGCTGGGCACTTTGGGGATGCACCTGCAGCGTGGGGGTTGCGGTAGGGATCCACCAGGAACAGGTGTTCGCAGCGCCTCAAGGTAGAGTTATGCCAGTTAGTCTCAGAAAAGCTCCTTCCTCTCCTGCTTCCATCACACTTGTGCTTTGGCGAGGGGGTAGGAATGACGCAGTGCGGCCATGCCTAGCACCTGAAGCATTTGAGCATGTCCTGAGAGTGCGACACAGTGAGCCTGTGCTCACAAACGCATGCAGCCTCCAGACACGTTGGTGACAGCGATGGCAAACCCTCCACAACGGTGGCCACATGGCACGGCTGCCTGGCCCCCAGCCTTCACACGCAGGCTCTGCAGTAATGAGCGCGGCACGTGGGGTGGTGGGAATGGCATCAAGTTCTTTCCTAAGAAAGATCTGTACAAGCTTCCGTTTCCACTTGAATGGTCTTTCATTTTGCCCAGTTCAGTGTTTGGTGATTGTTCAGGCTGTCTGGAGAAGCTTTGATTAAATCCCTCCACTTTCGGCCAGGCTTTTTCTTCCCATAGGGCAAACCCTTGACCTGAGACCATACAAAAGTGGTCAAAAGGAAAAACAACAAGGCAAAGAGGAAGGAGGGGTAAAAGCTGGGAGCCATGGAAGAATGAAAAGCTTGAAGGAGCCTGAAGAACCTCCTGCAGCGGTCCTGCCAAACAGCGCCCTCTGCAGCGCCTGGGCTCATGGCAACCCCGGAGGTTGCCCACTGTGCCAGCTCATGCTACTTGTGCTCTCACTGGGCCAGAACACCAGCTTTCCATGGTGCCCCTAAAACTGTTCCTTGGCAGAGAGGACAAGAGCCGGGCAGCAGCGCTCCCCACTCCTGTGCAAGGACACAGAGGCACTGAGGGCTTCCACGAGGGTGTGTTACGCAGGCAGGCAGCGGGGCTCCCACGGGCAGGGGATGTTTGGCAGGGAGATGCACACGCACGGTGGTTCATCGTTTTAAACCATGCCACAAGGACTGGGCAAGCAGAGAGAAGACTGGAAAGAGCAGCAGCCTTCATCTTCACAGACAAGCACAAGCCTCTGCCAGCCAGGATTTGGCAAGCTCCCAGGCTCTGACTAGCAGGGACTGAACCTGTTTCCCAAGAGCTGAAACCAGACTGGGTGCAGAACGGCAGGTACAGTCTCACAGAAAGATGCCGACACCATCCGTGCTGGGGAAATGAAATGTTTTTTACCCTAAGGCTGCAGAAAAAAAAATATGAAAATGTAGGTGGAATATTATTGAAACAATAAATATTTTTTGCTGACTGTAGAGACGCGAAGTGTGTGAAATACTTCACTAATCTCGAATGCCTGGTAATCCTGAGACCTAAAGACAACAGCTTGAAGATGTCAGCTTAGCAATTGCAGTATTAGTTTAAGACAAAGACCAGTTGGTGCATTTATTCCACAACTGAAAACGACACCTACTTCCACTCAGGTATTTAAAAAAAGCCCCTCAACTGACCTCTAACCTGCCCCCCAAGTCCTTCAGTTCGGTCTGAACTGAATTCACAAGGCACAGATGGTCAGTACCAAAATCTCCCTTGTAATGAAAGCATATGTTGAGAACAAAAGCAAATAAATGGGCCACAAAAATAAACACACCGAGAGGCATCATGCTGACTGCATTATGGATTTTCATATTTAATTAAAAGAAAATCTGCCTTTGGGTATCTGTCATGAGAACAGAGCCCTGCTGTGGAACCCGCAGACAACCTGGGATCTGTAACAGAGCCGGTTGCTGCCATAGCTGCGCTCCCAGATGGGGATGGAGCATCTGGCCGGTCTGATGCCGCTGTCACCTGGTCTGGGTGAGGAGCAGTGCCACGGTGTCTGGCAGCTGATGCGCATCTCTGGGGCTCTATAGGATCGGAAGGAGCAGCAGTGCCCTGGGCACCAGCAGCGAGGTGGAGAACCTACAGGACAGACAGGGCACGGCCAGCCCACAAGGCACTGTCAGCGGGGAAACAGAGCCCAGAAAGTTTTCAGAGATCCTGCTGCTGCAGGGGGATTGGACTGGATGATCTTTCAAGGTCCCTTCCAATTCCTAGTGATTCTATGGCTCTCACTGCAGCACAGTGGGACTCTGCAGAGAGTAGAACCTGTGTCAGATGGATCCAGGACACTGTGGTGTCCTGTTGCAGAACCTGTCATTCCTGCCCTCGTTGCCTCCACCTAGTAATCCTGCTCCTGCAACACTTCTCCTGAACCCTCCTGGGAGACCCAACAGCTTGGGAAAGTTGAAGCTCAGTAGCTTCCTAACGAAAGACCCAACAAAAGCACTAGCCCTGCCTGGAGCACAAACATCTCTGCATTGCTGGGAAGGGCTGGGACGTGTGCAGGGAGCACTGCACAGTGATGCAAAGAGGGGTTTGTGGAGGGCAGGATCAGCAGGAGCCAGCTTCAGCAAAGGGAGCCTGGGATGTGTAGAAAATGCGGGAGGAAGCCAAGTGCAGGAAGACACGGCGCCTGCCCTCCTGTTGTTCCTGACAGAGGTGTCTGTACATCTCTCTCACATAAATTAGCAATTTGCAGTATGAAGTGTGGTGCAGCATTTTCAGAAATGTGTGCAGTCAGTTGAGCTGAGAGATAAGGAGACACTGAGGATAAATCCCCAAGTCCAAGTGCAGCGGCAGGAGCTGCAGATGGGCCAGTGGTCAGCTGCTGGCTGCTCCAGGGCTTGTCCCTCAGCTCGTCAGCCTGACCATGCACCAGCCTGGTGCAGGTTTCCACAGAAATGGGAGCTCACTCTTCACAAGAGATTTTCTGCAGCAGGGCTGCCACAGACCCAGGCATTTTCACACCTGTCACAAGGAATAATCAGACAGCCCTGCTTGGTGTGAAGTGCTAAAACAGGAAATATCGGAGCGATGCTGCGCTGCGTGTGTGGAAAGGAGAGGAAACGATCATAAAGTAATGTCTGAATAGCACCAAGACACAGTCCCTCTGGCAGATCTCTGAACCCCTCCCTCAATGGAAAATCCAAGGTTTTACAATGAAACACAAACCCAGAAGTGGCAACTCAGATTATAGGCATATTTCCTGCCCGACATTCCTGCATCCTGACTTGCTGTGTGATGGGTTTAGACATGTTCCTCCCACCACTCATCTCCTCTTACTGCAGCATCCTTCACCTCCAACCAGCGTATCAGGTGGTGACACAGAAACATGCTCTCTGAGGTGACAGGCACAGGAGTGATGGGTCTCTGCAGCACCCACAAGCATCTGCTGCATGTACAAAGCCCTGAATTCTGAGGAAGGGGAAGCAGGAGCTGTAAAATGACTGCGCTCTTCTCTGACATACATGTGTACTCTTGTATAAGCAAAGGGAAGCCCAGGGAACAAAGATGAACAGGCTGTGTACAAAGAGGGACAAAGCAAGTCAGAGCAGTTCCTCCCTAACATGGAGGTACTGCTGCCGGGACTGTGCTGTGGTCTCCAGCAAGCACTTCTGCAGTTGACTCACTGCCTCAGAGATGTTTAAGGAGGTTTAATAAGGAAAACTCAAATGGAAAAGACCCTGGAGCAGCCTTATCTAACTTTGAGGTCAGTCTTGCTTTGAGCAGGAGGTTGGACTGCAGACCTCCTGAAGTTCTTTCCAACATCCAGGATTCTGAGATCTCCTGACTGTAATTCTTAATTCATGCTCAAAAATGAAGTGAAATTTAAGAGAGATGAGTGCAGGGTCTCCCCAGGGAACAATCGCTGCTGCACGGACCAAGTGTCAGCAGGTGCTGGATAGGAGGTCTGGCACTACTGTGAACCCAGGTGAATGCAAGCCAAGGGTGCTGCACTGCTGTGAAAAAGGAGTGTTGGGCTGGGTGCATGAACTGGTTGTAGCCTGCAAGACAAGTGAAGTCATCCAAGAAGGCCAACAGCAGCCTTGAGTGGATCAGAAGAGGGGTGGTTAGCAGATTGAGAGGTTCTTCTCCCCCTCTACTCTGCCCTGGTGAGACTGCGTCTGGAATATTGTGTCCAGTTGTGGGCCCCCCAGTTCCAGAAGGACACAGAAGTGCTGGAGAGAGTCCAGTGCAGAGCCACAAAGATGATGGAATGGAACATCTCCCTTATGAAGAAAGGCTGAGGGAGATGGGTCTCTTTAGCTTGGAAAAAATGAGACTGAGGACTTATTCATGTTTATAAATATGTGAAGGGTGGCTGTCAGGAGGATGGAGCCAGGCTCTTCTCAATGTCATCTAGTGATAGTACAAGGGACAATGGGTGCAAGCTGGAACATAGGAGGTTCCACATAAATATTAGAAGGAACTTCTTCACAGTGAGGGTGACAGAGCACTGGAACAGGCTGCCCAGGGGGGTTGTGGAGTCTGTCTCTGGAGACATTTAAAACCTATTTGGATATGTTCCTGTGTGACTAGATCTAGGTGATCTTGCTGTGGTGGGGAGATTGGATGAGATGATTTTCCAGGTCCCTTTCAATCCCTAATGTTCTGTGACTCTGTGATCTGCATGCTTCATCCTCAGCTGGAGAAGTGTGGTTCCCCAAACACCGTGTCCGGTTTGGGGAACTCCACTTCAAAGGATTAGTGGAGTTGCAGGATAAACCCCAGAGATGAGCAGTGTGAACTGAGATCTGGACACAAACCCTAAGGGAGGAGTTCTGGAGTTCAAACGGTTTAGCTTGAAGAAAGAACAGCTGAAGGAATAATCTCTTCAAACAAACAAAAACACTGCAAACAGCCAGCCTCCTGCAAACAGCGAGAATATAATCCTTTCCTCATGCTAGTGAAAGCACAAACAGTAATGGTCTTAAGTGGCATTAGGTGAGAGATTAAGGAAAACTTTTTACAGGAAAGGATAGTTCAGGCTGGCAGTCCTTGCCTCCATCTGCAGATCTGTGAGGTCTCCAACCTGAAAAGCCTTCAAGATCAGATTATACATCACACGTGGCAGCATGGACAGGAAGCTCCATGTGTGCTCCTTGTAACCCTGCTCCTCTGCTGCCCTGTAGCCACGCAGGAAGGACTTGTATGGCTGGTGAAATGTCTTACACTCCAAACAGCTAAACCCCAGCAAAAGAGGGCAGGGGCTCGGGAAGGCAAACAACTGATACTGCCCTAACCAAGCAAGGACTTGTGTGTCCCAGCTAAATGCGGCACTGAAGTGCAGAGCAGACAGTACAGTGCAGTGAGTGAGGAGGCGTGAGCCTGGCTCGTGCTGCAGCAGCCACGCAGCTGATGCCACTAGTGGGACAGCTCAGAAATGCTCTAGTTAAAGATGCCATTTAAAGTTCTCAACAGTTTATTCAAGGTTGCTGAGCATCCTTCTTCCACGAGAGCTTTGAGACTGCAAAGAGCAGCTCCCGGAAGAGAAAGACAGCTCCCTGAGCTGGGTGTGATGAGATAGTGAGGTCACAGGCAGCATTTGCAATATCCTCTAGTTTTGATACAAGCTCCAGGGGTGCACAAACCTGAACAGTTACTGCAGGCACAGAGCTGTGTGCAGCAGCAGAAACTAAAGCACAGGGATGAAGGGCTTGGGCTTCTCACCTGGAGAGCAAGTCCTGCTTCAGCAGCCAGAGTACCAGAGCTCATTGGCTTCTACGGTTTCCTGCTGTATTTCAAAAGGCCTCTACGTGCTGTTTCATGCCTGGATGCCATGATTACAGAAGACATCTCATTCATAATTTGCAGAAACATAGATCTCCCATTCTGTAGATTTTCTGCAGGCTTTTGCAGCTTGATGGGGACAGGAGATGCCTGTCCCTCAGGGGCACTGGGAAATACGCCCAGCAGCAAGCTCCCAAACTGCAGGTTGTTCATCTTATAGACAAAAGTCTGGGAAAAAGCAGTCAGCAACAAACTGATGCACATCAGAACGGAAGGCTCAGCATTTGAGCCGGTCATTGCACATCAGTCTACAAACAGGGGTTTGTCAAGTCTTCGTATTTTATGCTGGAATGCTGCCTCATTTCCCTTTCACCATAAGCAAAGGCCTTAAAAATGTAACTGCTCTTGCCAAGGTCCTGTGGCCACAGCAATGTCACTGCCAAGCTCCAGGTCAGATTTCTGCTGGAAGGTCTTTGGCACAGAAGTCTGCACAGTTGCCAAGTGGCTAGGTGAAAAATATCGACGAAAAAGGCCTCCATATACCAGCTCAACCGGCTCTCTTCCCAGATGCCTCAAGACAATCCTGGTGCACACAGCCCTGTTTCTGCTGAAGCAGCTGGGAACTCTTGTCTGCTCCACAAGCCAACTCCATGGCTGCAGGCAAGTCANCTGGAGAGAGTCCAGTGCAGAGCCACAAAGATGATGGAATGGAACATCTCCCTTATGAAGAAAGGCTGAGGGAGATGGGTCTCTTTAGCTTGGAAAAAATGAGACTGAGGACTTATTCATGTTTATAAATATGTGAAGGGTGGCTGTCAGGAGGATGGAGCCAGGCTCTTCTCAATGTCATCTAGTGATAGTACAAGGGACAATGGGTGCAAGCTGGAACATAGGAGGTTCCACATAAATATTAGAAGGAACTTCTTCACAGTGAGGGTGACAGAGCACTGGAACAGGCTGCCCAGGGGGGTTGTGGAGTCTGTCTCTGGAGACATTTAAAACCTATTTGGATATGTTCCTGTGTGACTAGATCTAGGTGATCTTGCTGTGGTGGGGAGATTGGATGAGATGATTTTCCAGGTCCCTTTCAATCCCTAATGTTCTGTGACTCTGTGATCTGCATGCTTCATCCTCAGCTGGAGAAGTGTGGTTCCCCAAACACCGTGTCCGGTTTGGGGAACTCCACTTCAAAGGATTAGTGGAGTTGCAGGATAAACCCCAGAGATGAGCAGTGTGAACTGAGATCTGGACACAAACCCTAAGGGAGGAGTTCTGGAGTTCAAACGGTTTAGCTTGAAGAAAGAACAGCTGAAGGAATAATCTCTTCAAACAAACAAAAACATTGCAAACAGCCAGCCTCCTGCAAACAGCGAGAATATAATCCTTTCCTCATGCTAGTGAAAGCACAAACAGTAATGGTCTTAAGTGGCATTAGGTGAGAGATTAAGGAAAACTTTTTACAGGAAAGGATAGTTCAGGCTGGCAGTCCTTGCCTCCATCTGCAGATCTGTGAGGTCTCCAACCTGAAAAGCCTTCAAGATCAGATTATACATCACACGTGGCAGCATGGACAGGAAGCTCCATGTGTGCTCCTTGTAACCCTGCTCCTCTGCTGCCCTGTAGCCACGCAGGAAGGACTTGTATGGCTGGTGAAATGTCTTACACTCCAAACAGCTAAACCCCAGCAAAAGAGGGCAGGGGCTCGGGAAGGCAAACAACTGATACTGCCCTAACCAAGCAAGGACTTGTGTGTCCCAGCTAAATGCGGCACTGAAGTGCAGAGCAGACAGTACAGTGCAGTGAGTGAGGAGGCGTGAGCCTGGCTCGTGCTGCAGCAGCCACGCAGCTGATGCCACTAGTGGGACAGCTCAGAAATGCTCTAGTTAAAGATGCCATTTAAAGTTCTCAACAGTTTATTCAAGGTTGCTGAGGATCCTTCTTCCACGAGAGCTTTGAGACTGCAAAGAGCAGCTCCCGGAAGAGAAAGAGAGCTCCCTGAGCTGGGCGTGATGAGATAGTGAGGTCACAGGCAGCATTTGCAATATCCTCTAGTTTTGATACAAGCTCCAGGGGTGCACAAACCTGAACAGTTACTGCAGGCACAGAGCTGTGTGCAGCAGCAGAAACTAAAGCACAGGGATGAAGGGCTTGGGCTTCTCACCTGGAGAGCAAGTCCTGCTTCAGCAGCCAGAGTACCAGAGCTCATTGGCTTCTACGGTTTCCTGCTGTATTTCAAAAGGCCTCTACGTGCTGTTTCATGCCTGGATGCCATGATTACAGAAGACATCTCATTCATAATTTGCAGAAACATAGATCTCCCATTCTGTAGATTTTCTGCAGGCTTTTGCAGCTTGATGGGGACAGGAGATGCCTGTCCCTCAGGGGCACTGGGAAATACGCCCAGCAGCAAGCTCCCAAACTGCAGGTTGTTCATCTTATAGACAAAAGTCTGGGAAAAAGCAGTCAGCAACAAACTGATGCACATCAGAACGGAAGGCTCAGCATTTGAGCCGGTCATTGCACATCAGTCTACAAACAGGGGTTTGTCAAGTCTTCGTATTTTATGCTGGAATGCTGCCTCATTTCCCTTTCACCATAAGCAAAGGCCTTAAAAATGTAACTGCTCTTGCCAAGGTCCTGTGGCCACAGCAATGTCACTGCCAAGCTCCAGGTCAGATTTCTGCTGGAAGGTCTTTGGCACAGAAGTCTGCACAGTTGCCAAGTGGCTAGGTGAAAAACATCGACGAAAAAGGCCTCCATATACCAGCTCAACCAGCTCTCTTCCCAGATGCCTCAAGACGATCCTGGTGCACACAGCCCTGTCTCTGCTGAAGCAGCCGGGAACTCTTGTCTGCTCCACAAGCCAACTCCATGGCTGCAGGCAAGTCATTCTGTAACCTCGTGCTGAAAAGCTGAGCAGCAAGCAGGAACTTCACTGGAAAACCTTCCAGAAAATCCTTATCAATCCGTCTCGAGATTTCCTGAGGAAACAAATTCCCCGGCTCATCTCCAAGGAAGCGTTTGGGACCCAGTGGAAGATTTGATACACATGGCTGTTATCACCACGCAGAGCTCGTGGGAAGGCCTGTAAAGTCGGCTGATCGCGTTCCCCGGAGACCAGGGACACGCAGAAAAAGAGCGTTTGAAGTTGGTGCTGATGCATCTGTGGTTTGCTCTAGGCACAGCTGAGGCAGCCTTGTCAGTACAGAGGTTCCCGTGGCATCGTGACGAAGAAATACACAGCATTTCTAGAAGCTGTAAGAGACACCTGGCTTGTGAACAGGCTGTAGACATGATGCAGAGCTCCACTTCACCCATTTCCACCATGGTGGCTTTAGCAAGAAAACAAAACTCAGCTAAAGCCTCCTGGCCAGACCTGATGAGCTAGATCCCCAAAATCACAGCCCAGACACTCCTGATTCTGCAGTTCAGCAGAAGCCCCCATGAAAACAGCTTTTCTAAGAGGATGGGGCATCAGAAGCACTTACTAAACAACTCTTTGGACCCCTGCTCTGCCACCCAAGAGAAGTTACTTGTCTTGGGCATGACTTACTGCTGAGATAATGTGACTGAAGCTAAAGACATCAGATGGGACTTGCAGACTGTGAAAGAAGGTCGCCAGAAAGCAGCTTTAAGGCAGCACAATGCACTGGTGTTACTGGGGTTAATAAATGTTCTGTCAAAATTGCAGTCATGAAGAGTACCAGGATGAGAGGGCCAGCGCCACAGCCATGGCAGTTACCCCTTGCTCCGCCTGGAGCATGATGGTACACAGCCAGAGTGGGCTGGCACCATGTCCCAAAGAAGCAGCAGGTTCCAGCAGTGGCTGTCCCACAGGCCTGGGGCTGGCAGCAAACCCCTGCCCTACACCCCAGGCTGGACTCCTTAGAACCTTCCCAGGCATTGCTGACAGGAGGCTTCCAGGCGAGATAAGAAAATACCACACAGCTCAAAGCAGAAGACAGGAGGAAAGCCTTCACCTCACCCTGCAAATCACAATGGCTTTGTTGAAAGAAAAGCCAGCGCTCAATCCTCTGGCTGCACACCTTCCCACTCTGGAAACTGCTCAAGCGCGGACATCTCCTAGCAGCTGCAAACCGCGCACGTGTAAGGGAAGGTTCGAGCGTAACACCTGCACAACAGCACCTCCGTGCAAACACTGCACCGGGCTCGGGCAGTTTTCATCACGTAACCCGGCAAGGTCACCCAGCGCGTCCCGGCAGCTGGTGGGAAGGCACAGTCTGCCCAGCTATGGCAGAGGGAAGCTCGGGATTGCTCATGGTTCATTAGGCTTTACCCGAGTGGTTTTCATTCCTATTAAATACAAACAAGGTTCAGGTTCTCACTCTGTTTCGTGGGTGCAAGGTGAAAGGGTGGGTTCACCAAGAGCCATTTGTAAACATGCCGAGACAATCCAGGCAGATTTTTAAAAGCCATCAGACAGCCTGTGCAGGGAGCCCCCTTAAACCAGCCTGCTGCAAGAGCTCTGTCGATGCTGCAACAGCCGTTTTTGCAGCGGAGAAATTTTACATCAGCATCGGCAAAGAGGCTGTGCATAAATTACTGTAGCGGAACGCGCTGTGCGGTTCCCTTCCCTCTGGGCACTGACACTGTTCCCCTGCAGCCTGCCTGTTTCTCCCAGCTTTATGACCCCGACGAGATGAGCTCTCACTGGTTTTTTTTTTCATCGTTACATTTTGATATTTCAAAGCGTGGCCTGCTCCTCACTCCCATCTCCCTGCTCCACATTATTAATGAATTGGAAAGCAGACATCATTAGTTTTTGGAGACCATTTCTTTTAAAATTTACAGAACCCTTCATCTGAATCCCCAGAGCCAGTCTGCTGTTCTCATCTTAGAATCTTATTAGCATCATATCTCCTGGATCCTGCCACGCAAACTGCATTGCTATGCACTTTCCAGCACTTGACCCTTTTGCGGACGGAATTAATTTCCTCTTTGAAGAGAGAGCCGCTTGCTGTTGTGCTTGTTAAAGAAAGAAAACTCAGGCTAGAAGGCAGGAAACAAGCAGAAGCTATTCTCAGCTAAATATAGGCCACTGCAAGGTCTTATATAGGCAGCCTGAGAAAGACTGGTCAGAAGAGAGAACAGATTGATGACGCCTTATTGCCAGAAACATCTTCCAAAAGAGGACGCAAATAAATGCACCGGCAACGCTCGCTGGGATCTCTGTGTCTACGGCACACTCCTTTTTGGCAGCATCGTCTCTGTCTACAACCGTCACATCTTCCACCTGTTTCTGTGTCCAAAACACCCTCCAACTTTTGCTTGCAGACTTAATGTGAATAACACACAGAACCAGAATTTCCTTCCTTCCTGGCTCAGTGAGAAGGTGCCCAAGGTGGAAAGGAGAATAGCTGCAGTGCAAAGAGGTCTTTCTCTAAAAGACTACAGTGTCTGGCACCCCAAGTACATTAGTGGTGTTACTGCCCTCCCCTCCAAAGGCACCACATTCCTAACACATGGAGTAAACTAGAAGATGCAAAGTGCTTGTTGCACTGTTTGGGCTGTTTCTAGTTCTGTAGGACTACTGGAGCTTTCCTTATCTGCTTTGGGTTTGTGTCCTGCTGTCTGGCCTTAGCAGCAATCTTTACTGCTACTGATATAGAGGAAATTCCTTAGGATGAGGCTTCATCCTTTCCATAAACTGGTTGGGAATATTTTAGTGAAGGACCGCGGAATTTTATTGTCAAGGAAGGTCTTGCAAGATTGGAAAGCCGACGAACACGGACCGGCAGAGAAAGCCTTAAACCCAGGGGGTTGGACTGGATGATCTTTCGAGGTCCCTTCCAATCCCTAATGATTCTATGATTCTCTGTTGGCAAAGCTATCAGACTAGGGAATCACAAAGGGTTCTGGATGGCTCAAGCCGCTACAGGTGGAGTGGTCACCAGTGGAAGTTGGCAGTTGGCCAGATTGCCCTTTTGTCATGGCTGTGCAGTGGTTCAAGTGAATGGAGCAGAGGTGGGTCCAGCCAGTCTCTACCACCCCAGTGAACCACATCTCTTGGACAGTTGCTCTGGAGTTCTACTGAGAGCTGGAGTCTAAAGAAAGAGGAAAGCCTCCAAAGCCAGGTGGGGACCAAAAGCAATGCAACTCATTCATCTCTGCGCACTTCTGCCCTGTCCACCAAAGCCACACCAGAAGTTAGTCCTGAAGATGGTCTTTGCTCTGAAGCTTGAATCTACCTCACTGACTTCACACAACAGAAATCAAATCTTGGTAACTACACCTAGGCATCTCGTTCTAGCACACCAGAGCACGCGTCACAGGAGGAACGATGAGAAGAGCCACGCGCAGCAAAAAATTCACCTCTCCTTCGCCTCACCATCTTACCGTGGCCTGTAACATCAGGTTCCTCAGGAAAGCAAAGTTCCCAGACACAAACTCCTCAGAAAGCGACGGGAAGGTGCCCTATGATGTACAGAAACCCCAGATGTTTTTTACAGGCTACTGTGCTAGCAGTACTGGGTGAGCGCCTATCGTGTCCATCACCTTGTCTTTTACCGTGCCCTCCAGAAGGGCAAGAGAACTGCTGGAGAGCTGTGACTTGGCCTTTTCTTCTTGTTTACCACACAACCTTCTGAAACACAGGGGATGTTCATGCAGGATTCATCAGGCACATGGTGTTAGCAGCAGCGCAAGTGCCAGACACAGACTGGCAGAGAGCTTATGAATAGCACGATGAATGATCTACAGCAAAAGCCATGGGCAAGAGCTAGCCATTAGTCTGGGGCTTAGTAATGCACTCCTCAAGTACATTACTCACCAATCCATCAGGCAACCTGCTAAAGAACGGAGAGATTCCAGCACTTTTAAATCTGTAACGCAATGGCTGGCAGCCGGCACTACATGCCCTGGGTTACAAGGGCACGGAGGAAGACAATCCATTTTGTGTCATAGCCAGTATTTCTTCTTCTCTCTCTCTCTGTGTACTTAAGAAATGGACCTCCTATTATCTGCAGATTCATAGCCAGGAGAACGCTCTGGTGTCTCTGCTAACATTTGCTATTGAGGAAGGCTTTCACACAACCCTTGTGGTTCTCATTCAGAGGTGCATAAGAACAGATGTGGTTTCTTAACGGAACAAGGGTACCTACAGGAGAGAGATTTTAGGCAAACACAAGGCACCACTGGAGCCCTGGGTGTGACAGAATTAAGGTTGCCGGCACAATTTGGGTCCTTCTGTATAAACATGATACAGACTCCAATGTCTGGTCCTATACTGCCCTGGACTTCCTCAGCTGCAAGGAGAGTTATACACACAGAAAACATCATCTGTCAGCACTTCCTTTTCTCTCAGAGCCTCGTGTGTGGCTCCATGTTGTGTTCAGTCCACACTTGTCAAGTGTCACGCAGAACACGGTTACTAATCTCCTTGTGGGGATTTCTATGACACTCATCACTATGGGAATCCTCCAAGAGCATTGCCCAGTCTCGGCACCCTGTTGGTGAGGACTGAGCTGTATTAGCTGCACTTTACAGACGACAAAGAGAGGTGGAAGGAGATTCAAGCGCTAGATGTGTCCTCTATTTTTAGGTGCTTGATCTGAGGGGTCTAGTTCTAATTTGTGAAGCAGTTAACAACTTTCTAGTGCTTTGTACACTTTGATCAAAACTGTGAGCGCTCGGCAGTTCTACAAACACCTGCAAGTTCCAGGCTGAAAACTTTGCGAATAAGAACAATTAGAATCATAGAATCATTAGGGATTTGAAGGGACCTTGAAAGATCATCCAGTCCAATCCCCCTGCCACAGCAGGATCACCTAGACCAAGTCATAGAGTCAGTCAGGGTTAGAAGGGACCACAGGATCATCCAGTTCCAACTCCCCTGCCATGGGCAGGGACACCCCACCCTAGATCAGGCTGGCCAGAGCCTCATCCAGCCTGGCCTTAAACATCTCCAGGGACGAGGCCTCCACCACCTTCCTGGGCAACCCATTCCAGGCTCTCGCCACTCTCACGGTGAAGAACTTCCTCCTCACATCCAGTCTAAATTAGACAGCTCAGTTAGAGCTGTCTACAAGGGTCCCAGCTTTATCCACTGTCTCCAGTCACATACCAAACCCACACCACAGGCACTAAAGCCATTCCCCACAGAGGCAATTCCCAGCCCACTGTCTGTCGTTCACTCAGCGCTCACAGGCTCCCCGAACAGCTGGGTGGGAAATCGCGCCAGGAGCCACTCTGTCCACTCACAGAGCAGCGGAAGAGGCTGAGGTGCTCAGTGCCCACTTTGCCTCAGTCATTAGCTGTGGAACTAGGTGTTCCCTGGACAACCTCATGAGGCCTCATGAGCTAGGAGACAGAGAGGGAGAGCAGAATGGGGCCATCTCAGGTGGAAAGGAGGTGGTCAGCGACCTGCTCCACCACCTAGACATAGCAACTAAGCTAGTGAAGGGCCTGGAGAATAAACCTTATGAGGAAAGACTGAAAGACCTGAGGCTCTTGAGTTTGAAGAAGAGGAGGCTGGGAGGAGACCTCATCACTCTCTACAACTACCTGAAGGGATGTTGTGGAGAAGCTGGTGCTGGTCTCTTCTCACAAGCAATTAGTGATAGAGCTAGTTTGGTTCAAGTTACAACAGGGGAGGTTTAGACTAGACATCAGAAAGAATTTTTTCACAGAAAAGGTGGTCAAGCACTGGAATGGGCTTCCCAGGGAGGTGGTTGAGTTGCCATCCCTGGATGTGTTTAAGGATCGTTTGGATGAGGGATCTGGTTTAGGGGTGAACTTGTAAGGCAGGGTAAATGGTTGGACTCTATGATCCCAGGGGTCTTTTCCAACCAGAGTGATTCTGTGAAAATGTCACTACTACCTTTATGTGACAATGCAAGTTAATATTTACACGGAAATGAAACCCAGGAACCTCAAACATTAACATTTAAATAGTAAATTAACTTTGAATACACAGTTCTAGGCTCACTTTTAACCTTACCTTGCCACAGCCAAAGTCTGCAATCACGGACACACCAAACTCCTCCCAGTTTTCTTCCTTCACCCTGTTTTTGCCAGCTGCTGGAACACCTGATTTAACTGGAACTTGTGTTCAGGACTCTGAGTAGAAGCAGGAAATGCTCCTCATGTCCAGCACGGGTGGATTCATATTGCAGTAAGCACCTCAGATTTCTCCTTTCATGGCTTTTGAGTGCCCAGATTTGCAATTCAGAATCACTGGCAGAGTTTGCTTTTCTTTTTTGGAGCTTGCCTGGCAGTGAAAGAAAACAGAATGACCTGATGTGCAAGGCATGGCCAAAGCACCCTGAATGGGCTCTGCTGCAACCCCATCCTTAGCCGGTGCTCCCTGCCTTGGCCGGCTCAGCACTCACCTTTGTGCGTGCAAATGCTCCTGGGCCCCCACAGCAGAGGCACAGCTGCTGCTGGAAAAGATGCGTACCTCTAGCTCCTGCACTTTGCAGCAGCTCCCACTCAGCACCTTCCTCCTTGTGCACTGCAGAGAGACACAGGCTGGCGGCCATTTAATAGTCTTTGTGTGCGGCACGGGGGAGACAAATGGGCTCCACAGATTTCAAGGAAGGAAGACAAAAGGGGAAAAGAACTGCAGGTAGGTCCTACTGACAGCTAGGAAAGGGGAGACCAAAACATGAGCAAGTTGCTGGAGACACGGCAAAAAATAGGAGAAGCTGGGAAGCAGAAAAATAAACACAGCACTGGAGGGTGAGAACAAAGGGCTGGGATTCAGGGAGTGGGAAATGAAGAAAGAGAGGAGAAATGAAGAAAGAATGTAAGGCAAGGTGTATAAGCATGGCAGAACTGAACTTGAGGCCTCATCTAAAGTAAAACCGATACCGCATCAAAACACCTTTAAAAATATTTAAGGCAACCGTTGCAAAATCTAGAGCAAACCCTTAATTTGTGTTCAGAGCAGCCTAATCGGGCAATGAATCAATGCACCCCTCTTTTAAAGGAAGGCAGGAATGTTTAGACAGGATTTCACACCAGCTAAATATTTCATTTCTAAAGACAATTCAAATTTTAATATGGATGATGCTTCAAAGAAGCATAAAAGAAGAACAAACCTCAGAGCAAATTGAAAATTCTTACTTATACAAATATAACCAGAAAATCTAAGGCTAAGCCGCAGGTTTTCTTTGAATCTTTTCTGAAGAGACAGACTGCTGCTCTGCAGGGAAGGAGGTCTGGGCAGCCCCTGCACCTACTGGATGTGATACTGGCACTAACTGGGCGTTTGTGTGTCTGGTCACACACAAGCCCCTCTCGTTTGAAGCTCTCTGAAATGTGCAGTACATCGCCACCCAAGGAAAGTCTTAGTGCTGTCTGTCTCATCGGGCCGGTCTGGCAGAGAGCTGAAGCCAGGCTGCAAGTCCTGCTCCAGGGAGATCCCATACTTAGCTCCTCCTGAGGCACCAGCACAAGGGCCACGATCTCAGAAATCACAGAAATTACAAACAGGCATCCTTCAGATGCATAAGAAACAGAGCTGGAGATAAAAACATGCACTAACCTGCTCCTCCCTGTCCTAGGTGCCCTGATGAAAGCGGGCTAGTCAGCAGCTCAGGTGGGACGCACAGAGGTCCAGGGCTCAGCACAGTGCCCATCAGGCCCATCTTGCTCTGTCAGGCAGGAGTTTATGAAGTGACTCAAGATACTGCAGAAGAGCTGGGTACGAGACTACCGCAGGCAAATCCTGTCTGAACAGGAGGGCAGGATGATCATGGTGAGCACACATGGAGATGAAAAAGACATTTTGTTTCTAGATCTCAGTAAATGTTTGGTCTCTGGGACTTCTCCTGGCAGCTCTCCCCTCCGAGCACAAAGCAACCAAGCCAACCAGTTTTGGAGATGTGCGTCTGTGTTTGATCTCCTGGAGCCCTTGTTGCAGATCACACAGGGCACCAGGGAAATCTCTCAGCCTGGAGAGCACCACAGAGGGAATCCCCAACTGGGAAATGGAAGACGACCCAAAGGAGCTAAAATCAGTCTTCTGGAAGCTACATTACTGCTGCTCGCTTTGACCTGGCATCAAAGTCCCCAGGGTTGTCTTGACCCTGTTCAAGATGTTCAGTTGCTTCTGACTTGTGCTTCAGATTCTGAGTGTGGAGAACCATGAGGGAACCTGGCACATGGGCTGTCTTGGCAATGGGAGCCACAGCAATGGCCATTTCTCCACAATGTAAAACAACAGTGTTCACAGCATGCAGATCATATTCGGAAATCGAATCTCTGCCTTTCGCATCTCTTCTGCTTCTCTGCCCTTGCCCCCTGCTCCCAAGCAGTGGAGTCAAAACTGTAAAGCACAGCTCAAGGCATCGCTGAACACGGAACTAATGGAAAAGGCTGACCTGTTATGAAAGGGACCGGTCGGCAACCAGCCACAAGGCTACAAAGGTTTCCACTGCTGGGGCAGGAGTGAGAGGGGGGCACACAACAATGGAGCGGAGCAGTAGGTGTTCATTCACGTTGAAGGCTTCCCCGACACATGAACTCACACACAGAGCAAAGGCAGCTCCACTAGTCCTGTGGGGAGCTCTCACCCTCAGGCTAACCCTAAAGCAAGCATTAACCTACTTATTGTGCCCTTGGGCAGTTTGCAGGGTGAGGAACTGACTGTCTGGGGAGCACGGTGAGCAGATCTCAGCATCGGAGGACAGCATCCTGTGAGAGCAACAGCAGGAATTTATCATTGTTTTGGCTGAGTTACGGCAGCTGTGGAACCTTCAGCCAACTTCTTCCTTCTGCTGCTGAAGATCTAACTGCACAGTGAAGGCCCAGGCTGACAAAACACTCTCAAATCTCAAAAGAGCAGAACACTGCTTGTCAGTATGGGGAGACCACCAAGAGCTCCCTTCTTGCGGACCGAGGCTTACTCAGGCTTTGCTGGTCAGGCGGCACTTGTCTCTTCTTCAGAAGACCTAGGCTGCATCCCTTGCTGACCACCAAACTTGGAAAATTTGCCATTGACCAGAGTGTCACCCTGAATCTTCAGGACCTAACACCAGTGTTTCCACTTGGATACAGGGCCACAGGAGGAGGAGATACTGCTGCAATTTTTAGCGCAGGTCATCACCATGATGCCTTTGAAACACAAATGTATAGATGCCAGAGCAGAAAGTCCTAGTCCTCGTTGGCCTGGGGACAGCACCATGACAAGAGTCAAAAGCAAATAGAAAGAAAACGGAATCACTGCTTACAAAGACCGCGGGCACCACCGAAATACAGGACTGGGACAGACAAAACATGAGAAGTGTGTCCCTGGGTGAGCAGAAGCCACTGCTGCACAAGCAGGCAAAAGGGATGAGCAAAGGGGAGAGCAGCAGCTGAGAGCAAGTAACTGAACTTGGATGGCGACTTGGGATGGGCTCTAACGACACGCAGCCTTTGCTGAAGAGCTTCAGCCTGCACAGCTGGCACTGCTCTGTGCGTTACGCCGCTGTGTACGCGTTTAGAACACAAACATGCGGTTCTAAGGAACAGGAACCCCAAATCACTGCAGCTAGAAGTCTAATCCTACAAAACCCACTCCTTCAGTCACTGAGCAAAATAGAAGTGTCTGAATCAAATGGTGCTGAGATGTTTAACCATTTCTTTCCCAATCAGAATTATGTCTACAAACACAGATCAATTCCAGTGACCACCAGCGAATACGAGAGGCCATGAACCAGGCCCATTTGATGTTCAGAACCCTAACACCAGGGTGAACCTTGCAAAGGATCCCGATTTTCATCAGGAGTTCAGCATCCTGTCTGAAATGCCATCCATTTCTGAAATGCCACTCACACAGACCTCCTTCGTTCCCTGATTCTGCGGCACATTGACAGTATCTGTCTGGAGCACCTCTGACATTTCTGAATCATGCTAAACAGAATCACGCTCTAGTCTCACCTCATTGAATCTTTGGTTCCAGTAAACCCAGGTTGAGTCATCTGCCTGCCCTCCCAGTTTTCTGTAGAGCAGGAACAAAGGACCTGCGCATTACAGCTGATCTACCCAGCTGTTTCTCACCGTACGTATCTTCTCTGTCCTACAAGTGATCAGCTTGCTTCCTTCTAAAGCCTGCAGTCAGCTTTAATCTACTTAGCTGGGATTAATGAGAGATTTGTTAAAGATTTAAAGATTTTATGCACTTTGCTTACAACTGTTGTTATCCACAGCCATCAGGCAACAAGGCCCATGCAGACAGGCCATCTTAGTCAGGTGTGCCAAGGCTGGGAACACAATGCCGATGGCTGATGCCTGGCAGAGACACCTTCACCGACTGTTCTGAAATCAGCACTCAGACCTTTGCCTGCACCTGGTCCTTCTCATACAAGATTGATAAAAGCTGATCAATTCATAGAGTCCTAGAATCATTAGGGATTGGAAGGGACCTCAAAAGATCATCCAGTCCAATCCCCCCACCACAGCAGGAGCCTAGACCAAGTCACACAGGAACACATCCAGGCAGGTCTTAAACGTGTCCAGTGAAGAAGACTCCACAACCTTCCTGGGCAGCCTGTTCCAGTGCTCCATCAACCTCACTGGGAAGAAGTTCCTTCTCATATTTATGTGGAACCTCCTATGTTCCAGCTTGCACCCATTGCCCCTCGTCCTATCACTGAATGACTTTGAGAAAAGCCTGGCTCCATCTTCCTGACACCCACCCTTCAAATATTTATAGACATTAATGAGGTCGCCTCTGAACACAGGCTGTTGCATTCACATCCACAGCTCACACTGTCACCGGCACCACGCTGGCAGGAGGGGGAAACCAGGGGTGTCTATTCAATCCAGGTGAGGAACAGAAGGTGGCAGAGATGACATGATTCTTTAAAACACCGACCCTACTTTGGATGCGAGAAGTCTTCTTATGGAAACGGCAATGGCAGGTAATGCTAGGCGCGCGGCTAAACTGTGCTCTGATGGCCAAGCCCCATATGCAGAGGCCTCAGCTCACAAGTCTGCTGGATTAGCGTTTCAGATGGCTTACCGCAGTCGAGGTATGGAGAGCAAGAGCTGCAGACAAAGGCTCTGGGGAGTCTCAAGGATGGAGCTGCAGGGATTTCTTCTAGTGCCACAGGTGAGGACCACAGAGGCCAAGGCCAGGAGGACGCTGGATGAAAGCAACAAGGGGGGTTGAGAGGTGCCCTCTGCTCAGTTGGCAAAAAACATTCCCGTAACAGAAACACAGACGATGAGCGAGTGACACTGCGTGAGAGGCTACCGTCTCTCCCTCGTTACTTGACCTAGAAAGACCAGAAAATCTCGTCTGGCAGATACAGACATCTCAGTGCTTGTGCTTTCATTCCCCCACCCCAAAGAAGCTGTTTCATCCCTAAACATAAAGCTCAGGACATTCACCAATCCTCAGTGCAGCATCAAAACCACAAGAGAACCTTCACAAGTTGTGCTGGTTTGTAGATACCAAAGAGCAACACAGAAGGCTCCGCCCACTGACGTCCTCCAGCCATCAGCTTTCCCTAGGGACATCAGTGCACGGGAGGATGGTCATGGTGACAGGGCAGCCAGGGAGAAGTGGAGGTAGCCGGGAAACCTGAACCATGCACTGTGTCCTGAGGAGGAGGAGAGAGCTCTGCTGCTTTTGCTGCCCCCACATTTGTTGGTATTCAGCTTACACCACAGGGGTTAGAAGCAGCAGGTGGGGGGACAGGGGACCAGGACCTTGTGCAGACCACAGCATGGAGTGGTAAGCTCCACACAGAGCTGTGTGTTCTCCCCACATGAAGACTGAATTCCCTCTAATGCCTGTGGATAACTCCACAGCTACAGGTCCTCCTCTCACATCACAACCCCAGACCTTGGTGCCAGCCAGCCCTGAACAACTGCCCACCACAGCCATCTACCACCTAGAGAATCATCTCCGGTCCTGGTGTGGGACCTGCTGATGCTGCATAAACACCTTAGCAAATAAACTCCTCTCCTTTCCACCTTGCAGGAGCTCTTGTGATGAACAAAGCACAGTTGTGTGCCTCGAGGATAAAAGCGGCCCCGATGCCTGAAATCACATGTCCACTCGTCCTCAGGCTCTGGGCTAACAAGTGGGCTACCAAAGCTCCTCACCAAACACTCTGCTTTCTGCTGCCCTCAGCAGACACACTGTGGCCCTGATCCTTCTCAGGCTCCTGGTCACACTCAGCTACTTCTCTGCTGACTGCATCAGCCAGGGCCAGTGTAGCGGACAGTCATCCCTCAGTGTGGGAGAGAGGCACCCAAGTTGGACAGTCCTAAAGAAAAGGTGCTTGGGAGGCTGGAGGTGCTGCTGCCTCTCACTGCCTTGCCAAGCCAAGATGCGCCAGTTTTGCCCTCCTTAAGGCTAATGCAGAGTCCTGTTACAGTCCTACACCAGGAATCCCACAGTCATAGAATCATAGACTCATTAGGGATTGAGAGGGACCTCGAAAGATCGTCTAGTCCGATTCCCCTGCCACAGCAGGATCACCCAGACCAAGTGGCAGGTAAAAGCAGTTTATGAATTCTCTGCTTTACTGGAGATGTTCAGGATATGCTGCTGGAGTCAAGACCTGCATCTGCTAAACAACCCATACAGAGATTGGCGTTATTTTACAACTGATCGATAACGCAGTTTATCCAGTAACCAACAGCAAAACACTTGTTTTCAAACCAGAGACAGAAACACGTTTCTACAACTGAAATGCAGAATCTCAAGACAAACAAATCACACTTTCTTGCCCAAAAGCCCTTTCAGGAAGCCCCGGGAGATGAGAAAGGCTGGTGACAAGTTGCCCCAGATCCTGGGCCAACCCACCCTGCTGCTCCTGGCTGGACCCTTCCTGGTACTTCCACGTGCCAGAGCCATCCCATGGCCACAGCCACACCATGGTCATTGCCACATTGCAGCCTTCCACATGCTGGTACCCGTGATTATTTACCCTCTCCCTGCACAAGACAGCTCGGAGCAGCAGCGTCCATCCCCATGTGCCATAACCTACCTGTGTTCTCCTGATGCTCCCAAGATCTCCAAACACGCAGAGAAGAGAAAAAATATCCCAACAAAATAAAAAGAGCCTTGATACCTGTCCCGCGTTTCCAGATACTCCAGAGACCAGTTCAGTGCTGCAGCTGACCACTGCCGGCTCAGGGCAGGAAGCCCAAGTTCTCTCTCCACTGCCACTGCCACCCCTGCACTGACCTTGCAGCTCTTGTGAAGGTCAGGCGCAGGTCTCTGACTCGGAGCGCAGGTTAGACGTGGCGCATCGCAATCAGCAGTAATCCCACCGTGCCTGTTGGAGGCAAGGCAAGCGTCTCGGCACACTCCCCGATGCACACCGTGCCCACGAAGCTGGGTCTCTCCTGCTGCAAGAGCCCTGGAGACATCCGGAGCAAGACCTTGCCCGGCTGTCGCAGTCCCGGCCCCTGCACCAGCCAACTGCCTCCTGCAGAAGTTCGAAGGGAGCAGTGGGGGCTTGGCAGAGGGAGAAACAGAAAATGAGGGGGACAGGGTGGAAAGGGGGGTTTGTTTCTCATTAATGAGCGTTTGAGCTGCTGATCTCAAGAAAGACTTTGAAAAGAAAGCGCAGAGCCCTCCTGGCAGGGCAGCCAGCCCAGCTGCCCTCCCCGCGTCGCACTTTTTATAAATTCTGGGAAACACTTTTAGACAGACGCTGGCACTCATAAATTATACAGCTCATTTGCATATTCCAGTCATGAGACATTATGCAAATGTGACCTGATTTGCATAATGGATTCCTCTCGTCGCTTCACTTGCTTCATGCTTTTAAAAAACAAAATGAAATAAAATGAAAGCACGAGAAGGTGAAAGCGGCAAGTTCCCAGCATCGCCGCGTCTCCTCCCAGCCGCACCGTCACTCACCCTCACTTGCGGCAGAGATTGGGGCGACGGAGAGCGAAAGCGAAAAAACACAAAGCCCTCACATGGTTTATTTCTCTCGTAATTACAACGAACTAACTTTCCTCTGGTTGAGACGCGTCACCCCAAGCGACGTATCTGAGCCAATTAAGGGAAGGAAAAAAGAGCTCGGGAAGACGGGACGCACCTCTCCCAGGTCCTCCACTGCCCCACCTCAGCAACTGCAGAGTGCTCCTTGGGATGAGGAGCCCGAGGTGTGAGACCCCACGGAGGCTGGCCATGTCTGCAATGTGATAAGCCTTTGGGAGGGAAGGCTTCCCCACTGAAACTTTGACAGAGCTCATCCTTCTGAAAGGAGGGTTGCTGGGAGAGGCGAGGGGAGGGGTTGCTTTGATTGTTTATAGCAAAATATAGCAGTGACATGTCGAGAGGATGAGGCAGGAGCGCGTCAGCCGCCCCTAGCCGCACTCCAACAGGCAGACGACCGTCCGTCCATCCCTCCGCAGTGGCTGGTTTTGCTGCGGGCGCTTCCCTGCCCCCCTGCACCAGCGCGAGCGGCAGAACCGTGCCAAGCGGCTGGCGTCCGTACCCTGTGGGAAAAGTTAACTGTAATTCTTCAGCTTTTAAAATCAATTAACCCGTGTGTTACTTAACATCAAGTCGACGGGAGGAGGAGGAGGAGGGGAGAGCGGGAGGGAGGAGGGAGGAAAAGAGCTGCAAGGGCGGATGGCAGCGGAGTTGGCACAGTGCCATCCATTCAGTGGCAACGCCACAGCTCCCTGCGATCGCGGCAGCGGGTATATGTTACGGGGGCCCTGTGCGCGGGCCAGACAGTGCGGTAAAGCCAAGGGAGATTATCCAGACCCCCAGGAGCAAACGGCAGGCAGCAACCGGAGGCACGAGTGCCAGGATTACAGACTAGGCTACTCCGCTGCGAGCCCTTCGTCGGACACATGCCACCGTGGGGACAGGGACTCCCCCGCCAGCGCCGCGCAACTCGGACTTTCAGCACTTTTTCCCCCCTTTAAACGTCATTCTGCCGCAGTGGAGCCAGCACAACGGATGCTTTCACACCCTGCGAGACAAAGGCCGTCGTCTCCGCCATGACACCGCTCCGTTCCAAGCCGAGGCCGGCATCTTGGAGTCTTCAAAAATAAAGGCAAAAGGGAAATGCGAACAATAAAAACAGCAACAGAAAAAACCTCAACAACAAACCCCTTGTGCCCGGTTCTCCATGCCAGGGGCAACATGGGCATCTGTCGCAGCAGAAGGTGGTTGTGCGGGGCTTTCTTTTGTTTTTTTTTTGCCTTCTATTTTTTTCCGCAAGCTGTTGGCGCGTTTGCCATTCAGGTTCGTTTACAATTAACTCCAAACAAAAAAAAAACCCAACCACACCCAGCCCAGTCAACAACAAACAAAAGGGAGTAGCCGACATGGAGAGAAATGCCATAAGAAGCAGCAAGAATGCCAGCTCCGGACGATGCCATTTGCCAGTCGGACAACCGCAGGGAAAGGTGCCAATTCTGCAGCTCGGGAGAGACTTGGAGACGAGAGCATGAAGGTCTCTGAATAGCACACTGAAGGAAGGAAGGAAGGAAGGAATACTGCTCTTATAGGGCAGGATCACAGCTGCATACAGCCTCTGCTGGGAGGAGAGGGAATGTTTATCGGTGTAGCAGAGATGCCTCTGCATGCACATACGCGCAGAACAGGGAGCGTGTGGACACACACACACACAAGCGCACACAACGCCTCAGATAAGCGCAGAAGGGACGTGTGAGTGCGGGGGGTGCGGCGGGGATGCGTGTGCACCTCATGTGCACACACGCGCATCTGCGCGTGGGGTAGGTGTGTGTGCACGCATGTAATCTGCACACACACGCGCAGGGCGACGTGTGCTTGTGTGCTCGGGTGAGAGAGAAAGACACAGACACACACACACACACACTCATCCAACGTCAGTATACATCCCACTTTTTGACCTAGGTATACACCGAAGACAAAATAAAAATCATACTCGAGCAGCAAGCAGGCAGTCAGAGATTTATCTACATGCACTGCTATCACCAGGGAGATGAATGGGGCCGATCTGAAGCCCTTTACAAGATCCACTATGGGAGTGAAGGAGGAGGAGGGATGCCACAGACATGCACAAACTTGAAGACAGAGAGATTTGGAAGGTGCTACTTGTGAAACCCAGGTGGCACTCCGGAGGGTGAGCGAGGGAAAGAGCCACACAGGCACTCTGCAGGGTCCGAGGGCTTGGGGCTTTTGGAAGAGAGCGTCAAGGGACAGCTGGCTACTTACGTTGTCTGCGCTGCTGAGGATCCTGCAAGGTGTTCTGTTGGCACCGGGTGCTGAGCCAGGGAAGGGCACTGGAAACAAAAGGGAGAGACAAAAAATAAAGTCATACAACGGGAATATTAATGGCCTCTCTTGCGGATTTTACAAAACACACAAAATGTTTTCTTTTTTGCTTGGTTCTGTTTTTTTTTTGTGGATTGGCGCGCTTCCCTTCTGCATGGAAAATACTAGCATGGGATTTACAGCCCAGCTACAGGGCTCGGGATTAACAGCGCTGGCATCTTTTGGGCATATTTTTTCTTTTAATGAATGAGCTTTCGCTGTTAATGAGGAATAATCGTTTGGCTAATGAGCTTTGAAACATTAAGAGAAAAGAGGTTTTTTTCCTGTTAATCGCCCTGGTGCGACCGCATGGATGGATTACAAAAGACAGCAGTAGGAACGCAGTACAAAGGGGGGGAAACGTCTCCTGAAGTGGGATAAATGCAGAGATGGGTGTTGCGTCCCTGCATCTCTCCTTCCTTCTCTCTCTCTCTCCGTTACTCTCTCTCTGCCCACTGCTATGGGTTTCCATAACTCCGCAATCAAAGTGGATGCTCGGGAAAGATTATTATAGTCAAACAGTGAAGCGTCGGCGGTTAATGTCTCCAGTATTTAATCATCATACAGTAGAATGGTTTTATGCATATTTCATTTGCATATCATTAAACCGCGCTAGTGCGGGACGTTCAGAGCTGGAGAGGTACAAAGTTGGGGGGAGAGAGAGGGAGAGCGAGAAAGAGACGGAGGGAGGAAGGTCCCTATGATGCCTATCTTCAAAAGCCAGGGACTTGTTCCATGATCTGTCTTCTACTTTTGCTAAAATCATGATGACTTGGAAACCTTTGAAGTTGGATATAACCTTGGATTCCTCTAATTCCAGCAGAGTGATGTATTAGAAAGGGGGAAATGATGCTGCGCTAGACACTTAAAGGAATATAAGCTCCAGTGGAATGGAAATAGGAGCTCTTTGGGGAACGAACTGGCAGAGCCAGCCTCAGCTTCGACAAACACCACACCTCTGGGTTAATACTAATAAAGGATATCAGAGTTAATACAAAAGAAACGAAGACAACATAGACATTAAGATGGGGATTATATTTCTCTTTTTTCCTTTCCAAAGGTGCAAAGAAGGATGGAACCAGCGGTAATTTACACACTAATTAGCGGACAATTGCCTCTTTTTGTGTTTGTTTTTCTTCTCTATTTTGGAGAGGGGTGTTGTCACCCCTGAAGTGATTAATCAATTATTTGGTAGCTCAGATCCTTCTCCTCTGGCACAGATCAGGAAGCGAAGGTGGTGGTTGCGGGGGGAGGAACACAGTGGGCTCTTTGTAGATCTTATACATGCACAACATATTAATTGGGGTCTTTATAAAGCTCCCTCAATAGACTGTTTCTTTCCTGGAAAAACAGCAGCTGGTTTAGCCACCGTTGGCGACTCTTCAAATATCGCTTTTGCTGGGGGCAGTTCTATCGCTGTTTGTTGTGGTGCTTTATTTTCTTTCTCCACGGAGGGGGTTACGCGTGCAACGCGACCACTGCCCACCGCTTTCGAATGGCAGCCAGCCAGACAGGATCGGTACCAAGCCAATCTCTTGAGCTGAACGCGGAACTTTGCCTCAAAATGAAATGCCGTTTCATATTTGAATTCTCCTCCTTTCCCTCCCCCACTTTTCTTCTCATCCAAGTCTTTGTCTTGGATATGAATATTCAGATGAGCTGTGATGTGATTACACTGTACAATTACTCCTGTCCGTGGTGGTGGCAAAGGCACTGAGGAAAGACAGAGCCAGATGAGCTGGAGCTCATTTGGGGTTTGTTTTCCGTGTTTTCCCCCCATCTCCGTAGCGCTGCGGCACATGCAGATGTCGCTGTTGTTCTTTATAAAGCCCTAATGATATGCAAAAGCATAATGACCCCATTTGGGTGCACGGCATCAACGAAATATTATTGGGGGGGGAATCCTGACTAAAGGAATGTCCACATAAATTATTTTTATTTAAATGAGTTGAAGAGGTGACGGTGAGGCAGAGGAAGTCACATGAATACATGCATAATGTTAATACGCAGAAAGGTTATTGCCAAGGAGAAGAGGGTTTTTCGCGCTGTGCTTGGGACAAACAGGCTCATTAGAGACTAGCGCAGCCCACTGCGTGATTTACTTATTTATCATTACTCATACCTAAGCCAGGGCACCAGGCACACTTGCCACCTGGAGACTGGAGCACTGGGAGCTGGATGCCTAGACGATTCCTGGTTTTCATTCAGAAATCTCAGTGAAGTGTGTGGTGGGAGGGGAACAGAAGTGGAACCAGAGGGAGAATGTGATAAGTGCCACAGCTGGGTGGCAAAGGCGGGCTCCGATGACAGCGCTGAGGGTGGAGTGACAACACGGCAGTGCTGGTGCTCAGACACTGGTGCTGCTGATGCCAGGCTCACGTGTGCTTCCCCAGGGACAGAGCTCTGACACAGCAGCTCTCTGTGTCCCCACCATGACAGTGGGGCAACAGGGCTCAGTGCTGGGCCAGGAGCAGAGGAGCTCTTGGCCACTGTACCATCCAGAAGACTGCTGGGTGGACAGAGCCAGAAGCTGGCCAGATCCTCCTTCATCCATATTTCTCAGAGCAGTGGATATTATCACTGGATATTACAAATACAAAAAGACCTGCAAAAGACCTGCTTGAGGAAGCAGGACTTTTTGTTTACTCCATTCTGCTACCAACGCTCTCCTGGGCCAGGGATTTGCACCTCTATACATCAGCTTTCCTTAGGTCTTTGTCTTGTGTGCTTGCCCTTACTAAGCCTGAAACAGCTCTGACTTCACAGCCTTCTTGGCCTCTACCACAGCTTTCATGATGGGTGAGGCTCCAGCTGCACTCAGACCTGGTCTCCAGGGAGGGAGCATCGCTCTCCGCTCGAGCCAAACAGAAAGCAGGCAGGACAGAGAGGAAAGGGTGCTGCAGATGAGACCTGTTGTGAGGGGAGATTTCCTCCCATCTGTGGACATGCACAGACTTACAAGCCCTGCTGGGAAGAATCTCAGCTGCCACAGTCAGGTGGCTCCCAGCTTCTGAAGGTGTGTTGTCAGAGAAGGAAATGGCATGAGAACCTGTCCAAAGTAGGCTGTGGACAGTAACCAGGTCTCTTTAAGGCAGGTCCCATCACAAAGGGAGCACTGAGAGCCCCAAACAGGAGGATCATGCTCTAGTGTGTATTGAAGAACCAGTGCACAGAAGACGCAGTGACCTATAACAAAGAGGGAAACTGATGCCCAGTGCTTCTCAAAAAGACTCCAGCCCAGGCCCATCTAGCTGTCATCTGCCTCCAGTTCCTTCTTGCATCTCAACAGATGCATCCCTGTCATGCACACACACACTCCCTCCTGCAAAGGCACCCGTGAGACTGAGTAGAAGGCAACAGTCTGCCTGCCAGTCCTGATCACAAAAATAGACACCAGCACTGCCCCTAGGCAATCATCCTAAACCCAGGCACTCTCCGCGCGCAGTTTCACACAGCGGGTAAAAATTCAGGACACAAGGGATAACCCAATTGTCAACCTAGCTCAGAAGTTAGATGTGAATATCCCGTCCCTGAGCACAAAGCCCTCTCAAAGGCATGGCTAAGACATATTACTGTCCTCAGGAATAGGAACTTGTGTGCTGAAGTCAACCTAGACCCACAGGAGCAGACCAAAACAGGTCTACTACAGTAGGGCAGAGCAGCCATGATGAACTAGCGTGATCTGAGCAGATCACCTGCACCCCATCCTCCCTAACTGATGGCTCTTGACCCAAGAACACTGGCACTGCTGCTCTGGACTTTGTGGAACAGCAAGCCAGAAGGTGCCACCTGACACTGCCCCATCTTTCTGGACTCCACTCTCAGAGCAGCTTAAGGCAGAGGCTGTCTGTCAGAGAACACAAAATAACTGAAGCAAGGCCACCACACAAAGGCCACGTATATGCCATACCCTTGTCATCATTCCACGTACTGAACCCTTACCCCAGCTGGTTTTGCCCTGGCAGCAGTGCAGGGATGTCAGTCCTGAGCAGTGCCTTTGCACACTGTGAGCCTTTCTCACTAGGAGAGAGGCTAAGAGGGCAGGAGCTCAAACACAAACCTGCCATCGGGTGGAGGGCAAGATAAGGACTCAAAGATGGACTATGAGACAAAGAGGAAGCAGTGCAGCATCAGACCCTTTCTTGTAACTGCCCTGACTGGAAAGTTCTCACTGCAGGCACAGCAGGGCCATTTCCCCTCTGCCTGTGGGTCTCAGAGCAGCTAAGACAGTCTGTCCACTTTGACCACTGCTTGTTGCCAAAGCCTTGGAGGGTTTTCTGACTAAGATGTGGAGCAGGCTGCAAACCAGACCAATTGCTTTAGCAGTGGCCTCCCCTAGCTGACAGTTTTCTTGCAGTCCTCAAGGTTCCTACTCCTGTCACTTGCAGGACAACATCTGACACTACAGGAGGAGGCCAAAGGAAGGAAAGGTTGGCAGCAGCCAGAAGAGCTTATGTGAGCAGCTGCCTGCTCCTGGGTGAAACCAACCCCGAGGGAGGATGAGGTCAAGCAGCTCATGACTAAAAGCCTAGTCAGAGTCACTCTTTGTACAAGTGCTCCTGAAGAGGCACAAGAAGAAGACTTCAGCTGGGAAAGTCAGAGGGGGTGGTGATGCAGCATGTGATGAGAGGCAGCGACGCTCTCAACAAATGTGCTCTCAACGTGGCTTCTACAGAAGGTGGTGTGGCCCATACGGGCTGCTGCCACTTTTGCACGTGCAGAGGTGTGAAATATCACCTCCAGGGTCCCAAATATATTCTGATTACAAGTTTGTGACCCTTTGCAAGTGGATCTCCTCACAGAGGCTGTAGGAAGGGGCAGCTCTTACAACACTGCAGGAGCCATTGCTCTGCTTGTCAATTTACCCAACACCCTCAAAGAAATTGCTATTTAGGAAAAGGAAATTCAAGCATTTATAGAACATATTGCTATTCAAAAAACCAAAAGAATTGTTTTGCAAATAGTAGCACTGCTGAAGAGGGGAAAGAAGTACATCAGTCATTTGATATTACATATAAGCAGTTTATTAAAGAATTAAATATTTATAGACTATAAAGCAAGCAGGGCGATGAGTCGCAAACAGCTTGCTGAGAAGTATGTTATAAACAATGAGTCTGTCAGTGACTAATAAAGTATGGAGAACGCAAATGTTTTATAAAATCACCAAGCCAGCTATGAATCTCCAAAGCTGAGATGCTGCAGGACCCACCGAGGCTCCTGCTGCAATGTAAGCCTGGAGCCAATATGGGAGGGACAGTATCTGATGAGATATGTGGAGTGCAGACACACGCTGAGCACTCGTGGGAACGCACATGATTCAATGCCTCAGAGAGATTTAATTTTTCACATTATTTTAAACAGAGATCTATTAATAGGAAGTTCAGGAATTTTCAAAGAGTTCAAGGCACTTCTCTCTTCAGTTCTTATCTGCATCTACTCTTCTACTTTGTACAAAATTGCAGTCTGGGATTCAGTCTGAAATTCCTCTCTCTGCAAGGCCCTTTCCTTGCCTCCCCCAAAGAAAAGGTGCAGATACCCCAGGCACCAGCTTCCCTGTTCTGAAGACTCTCTGGATCAACTCGAGAGCTCCAGTGCGACTCCAGTTTGGAAAGAAGCAGCTCTCTCCACTACAGACAAAGGACACTGACAAAGGACAACTACAATTTCAGAGACTGAACAAGAGGAACAGGCAGACTGCAGCCCACAAGGACAAGAGCACCTTTTGCTCACAGGCATTGGAGGAAACTGACTGACAGTGAAGATGTGCAGCTTCTACATGAAAAGGACAGGCCTCACTCAACAGGAATTTGAGGGACATTGGCTGTCTTATCACTAGTGGAGATGAAAGACCCTCCAGATTATCTGTTATTTTTGCAAAGCCAACCCAATGCACAGAAATTATTTATAATGTGGGATGAACCAACATCTTTGTTCATGTCAAAGCTGATCCCTACAGTTGTCCTCACAATTTCAGGTCTGGTGGGGTGGCTGAGGCTCCCAGGTGGTCTCGGCATTCATGAGACCCTTTGAAATTAACTCTCTCTGAAGCCAGCAGGACTTGAACCCATGTGAAAAACCCTACTCATCACAAATCCATTCCTCAGCAAGTCACTGGAGAGACTATCATCCTCCCAGGGCAGGAAGCCAAGGCAGTGTCTGTGACGAAGAGGGGGATCTGCACAGAGGCAGGAGAGGCGCTACTGCTGCTGCCTCCTTTCTGTCCTCAATTAAGTCCCTGTGAAGGGACATATTTAATTAACATGGGGAAAAGCAGCCTACCAGCTAAGTGGGGCTGGTGAAGACAGACTATTACGGATGTACAGAGAAACCTCATTTTGCCGGCAGTTCTTTCTGCACTTAGACAAGGTGGTAAAATTTAAGCCCCTGGAACGTAATTAAGACAGACACTTCTTTACCTTTAAAATGCAATCATAAATCAAGCTTACTTGCCAGGAAGGGTATCTCAGACTAAAATTTTAGCAACTTTTGTGGTCTTCTATGAAAATGATTAAAACATAGTTCAGAGACTTTTGGACTGACACAGAAGGTAATAGAAAGGCAGAATCCAATCCAATGCACCAACTCAGGTAAATTGTTCCAACGGTTCCTCTCAAGAGGTCTCTTCAGTAGTCTGTACAGGAAAGGGTGGTGTCTCTCAGAGATAACTACAACCTGTTGAACACTGCTTTTCCAGTGCTGGTGGAGCCATTGCCACTTGCACCAGTTTCAGCAGTTACTGAGCACTGCAAGAATCCTTAAGCATAATACCCAAATCAAAGCAAGATCAGTTGAACTTCACTCACTGTTCTCTCTTCCACATTACATTCTCCCCTCTCATCTCTCCCCATACCATGATATTGTCCACCCTCAAACTGGTTTCTTTAACCACAGTGATTTTACCAAGTATTTTTCTACCACTCTCCTTCCCATAAATCCTAAAATCATGGAACATGCGGTGTACTTGGGGTCATTCATAGACAGGATCTTGCCTCCATTTCACAGACAAGCTGTTTGCAGGATGCAAGGGTCTGTTCTTGACCCATGCTTATCTCCTTGGTTGCAGATTTCCATACTGTGCTCATTTCCTAGCTCAACCCTATGAGACCACCAGGACATGTCAGATCATGACTCAACTCAATGATCTAGGGTTTGACACACTTTAAGTCTGTATTCCCTGTTTGGCCCTGTGCTCCTTCAATCTTTATCCTCGGTCTCCAAGCACCCTTCAGCACTCATAACTCCTGATACATTTTTCCTCATTACTGACAGACTTCCTTCCACCCAGGTGTTTCAGTGGGTTTTCAGTTGTTGCTTGAAAAATAAGCACTGCCCAAAGCTCCTGTGCTATGCTGCTTTGGACATGGCTCTGGTTCCTCTGTTCCCTACATGTGGATGGAGTAAAACCACCCTACTTTCAGACCAGCATGACAAGCAGAGACATGCAAGGCCTGTTTGTCATCTGTGGGCTGGAGCCCGGGCTTCACCAATGGATAATAAGCTGTGCAGACTCAGAGACCAGCTGCTCCAAAAGCTGTGTAGATGCAGAACAAAACTGCTGGGATTACGGTAAGAGGACTCTAAAAAATCAAAAACTTTCTCACATGTCTTCATGACTGGAAAGGCTATTTAGTCTCAAGCAGTACAAAGTGTGTGCTCCAAAGGCTCCACAGATCAGCCAGATCACATTGCCACAACAACAAGTACTTTGTTGTATGTCTCTTACACACCTAACTCTGAATACCAACTTGTTTCAGAAGACGACAAATTGTCTCAAGGGACACAGTCTCCCACTGAGCAGCTCTGAACATTCCTCACACAAAGCCGATACTACGCCGTTCTCACAAATCCATGTTTTAAATACAGCAAATACACACATGTGCTTCATATATTTTGTTATGTATGTTCCCTACGTACATTAAGACGGGTTTATTTTACTTTAATGGACTCCTTTAAGAAATATTTGTCATCCCAGAAGCCTGCAAGTGAGGCTACTACACCCCCTCTGCCTGCTTCCCAGATATATGGTCACAGGATGCTCGTGAAGCTGGCACGTGTCCTGCGGAACCAGTGCCTCCCAGCAGAGCATGTGGGAGTGAGTGCTGTTTGCTAACATGATGTATGGCTCCATCCTGCCTGTTAGCGTTAACCCTGCAGTCCTTGAGCATTGAAAGCAGAGTCCACCTTGCCATCCCTCCATCCCCAAGCACTGAATACTGAGCATCCTGCACCCTTCATCAAATGTCACGCTGTGGTTTTACATTGGGTTTAATCTAAAATGCCTGGATAACTTCCAAGGAGGACAAGGGGAACATCCTGCCACCTCCCACATGTCATTACCCCACTTCATTTCTCACCTAGACCGCCTCTCTGATCTGGCTGAGGATGCAGTCAACAGAGCATTAGTGCTGGTATGAAGGAGGGGCAATACCACATTCCAAGGTTGGGAAGGGTAGATGGGAAGGATGGAAGGTTTAGACAGCTCCAGACATTGCACCCTTAGTTTCTGAAGAAGGGGTATAGAGCCAAGATGATGAATATTTAAACATTTACACTGACAGAAGAGAAATGAGCTAATCCAGAAAACACACAATCACAAGACAGTGCTTTCCACAAGACCTGATTAGCCCCGGATAGCAGTGCTGCACAGGCCCTTGGGCTTTGGGGCGTAAGATGGGGTTGAGTTGTTTTAATGAGAGACCATTAGGCAGTGGACACGCTGCCTTGTAACTGCCTGCAGAGAAATTTTTCTGCATCTTGTTAAAAAGACCACGATTAAGTCTACCCCTGACTTATCCTAAGCCATCACTTTCCTGTATTACTACTGTCTGAAAGTTCTCATCTCCGCTGCGGACTTTGAGGAATTGTATTTGGAACAACAGCTCTGGCTGGTGCTGGGGAGTAGAGGAGTTCATGTGCAGTGGGACAGGGCTTTGGATCCTCAGCATAAAGGAAAACCTATAAGATCCTTTTCTAACAGACAAGTAATGCAAAAAACATCCTCAAAGTTGTCTTCCATAACACACACAGTGTTATGTAAAAGATTCCAAATTAATCAGTGTGCTTTTGGGAGCTACCAAAGGTCTATCACTTTCACTTACTGAAAGAAAAGAGACAATTTTAGAAGAATCACAGAATGACTTAGAGTGGAAGTGATCTCCAGAGGTCTTTTAGTGACCTTCTACTCAAAGCAGGTCTAATTAGACCTGGTTGCTTAAGAATTTGTCAGTGTATGTTCAAGCTTGCTTGTGAAGATGACACTCAATGTATGAAAAGTTTCACAATACGAAGTTGCACTTAACTGTAGAGTGCACACGTTTGCTAACGCTTACAGGCAACGGACCAGAGAGCTTTCAAAAGAACCCTAGGGGTCCATGACTTTGGGTCCAGGGCTGCTGATCTAACTGAGCTGTTGTTTAAGCCATTAATTCTTAACCACAGAAAACAGATTATTTCCTTCCCCTTCACAGCAGCTTTTTCATGTTTGAAAGCTGTTGTCACACCAGCCTCCTTTACTGTTATCATAAAATTTGCACCTAAGAGCCCATAGGACAAGACAGAAAACAGCCTGGCATGCTGCCTTTTGTACTGCTGCTGATTCATCTCTTTAGAAGCATCATGCCAGCAATGTTCTAGAAGCATTAGCACCACAAGCTCTCCAAAGTTGATTCCTAGCTCCTGTATACTTTCATAAATAACCACAGAGAATCAAGTCGTTATGTGATTATCAAACACCACGGAAAACTGGACCAACATTGCACTTACCACTTAGCAAATGTCTCCCACAGTTTCATTCACGCCTGTAGAAATAATCGGTTCTGTTTGTACACACGTGCTGAATTTTACTTGCTCTTGAGAGGTGAGGTGGATTCCTAAGGAGTCTGACCCTTTGTGATTCATAGTCAACAGATGCTCTTGAACGAGAACAGGTCAGGTGGTAATCCCTTCTATTTTGTCTGCAGCAAAAAAAAAAGCAGCAATAAGACACATCAAGAGTTTGCACTGAATTGCTGTGGCAAGTACGTAGCTACTCGCAGTAGGACAGAAGTGTGTGACGCTGAGCACAGGTTTCCATCCACGAATGGAGAAAGCAGACATGAGAGTCTAGCACAGCTATGTCTGGCCAGGTTTTAACAACCTGCCACAGAATATTTTCCCATTAAATATCCTAATAAAATATCACATAACAAAGTAAGTAGAACGTTGCCTTTGAAGACAGTCAGTCTTGCACATTTATGAGAGGTCAAAAGGCTTGGATCCTACTTTGAACTCTGCCATATGTTTTCTTTACGACCTGGATCTATCACATAAGGGTTCAGGGAAGAGCAAAGGGCTTCAGTGCAATTGGAGTATTTATCAGCTACTTGATGGAAATATTTAAGTGCCCCAATTCTTCAGTATGTTTTAAAAACCCAAGGAAAGGTGGAAGAAGTTATAAACAAAGTGTCACAAAATTAACCCCTCAGAAGGAAGAACAAATGACTAATCAGTAGACTGCAAGTGCCTTCCATAAGGAAATCAGCAAGTGCAAGGACTCACCAGGGATACACCTGACAGTCTCCATTCCGGACAGTGTCTGGTCCCCATCTCCTGGCTTGGGCCAGCAGACACTGTGGCCATGGTCTCACAACTGCTGTGCCCTGTGCTGCCCCACCCACTGACCTCTGGCACAGCAACTCATTTTTGCCTGCCAGGATGTCCCTCAGGACCTGGCCTCATGTCTGAGGCCACCAACAGCACAGACAACCTGCACCTCCCACCAGCAGGTCTGCCTTACTGGCCCCTTATCCAAACCTTCCAGCTTGCCATGACTACTGTGTTCCTTTAGATTACAAACTTTTCTGAACACAAACACTATGCACCCCTGAAGTGCCCAGTAAGGCCAGTGGACGGTATGGTAAGCCCCACGTTAAATGTGCACACTGCCTTCAGACTGTCTGCCTCTGGAAAAGTCTCTCTGCGTGAAATTCTCCCCATCCCCACTGATCGTTGTTTTAATTTAAAGGGTTTTTTAAAGGATGTGATTTTAATGAGTGCAAGGCTCAGACCAGAAATACTGTATTTCTTTCTCCTGAATGATGAAGTAGGCACTTGGACTCTCTGCATTGATTTCTAATCTGCCATTTCATACTCTTGACAGTGAGCCCTGGAAACCAGGTTCGTTCGGCTGTGCTGCGAAGGTTTCTGCAAATAAGAGCAGCTGAGGCTGGTAAGGCCAAAAGGGAGGACCTGAATGTCACACTCACAACCCTTGCTCAGCCTTCTCTTCGGCACAGCTGACCAGAAGAGTGATAACAATAAATAGCAATAATAATTAAAAAAAGTAATTATAATGAGAGAAGATGCTTATACACTTCCATGAGAATGCCCAGAGGTCCCCCAACCCCAAGGGAGGACAGAATGATCAAGAGGGAGGAAACTAAAACGGCATGGATCTACTGACCAGAAATTAAAGTTTATGGGGACTGCCGCAGGTAGATTAATACTCAGATACACTCCTCAGCATGTGAGGATTTTGTCTCTTTCACTGCGAGCATCAGAGCCACGGATGGATAGTAAGCCTCTTGTTTCTTGTCTTCCAGAAAACCCTCCAATCTTGGCAGGCTGCATTCTTCAAACACTGCAGCAATTATAGTCCCTTTCATCAATCCTTGGTTTAGATTTCTGATAAGGAATTCCAAGAATTTAAGTGACAGAAATAATCCTTTCCCAGATGCAAAGGAGACCTTTATTACTTGCTGCTACAAGGCAAACTCTGGGTTTTTCATTTCCAGGCATTTTTGGTTGAGATATCAAGAAACATACACTCCTCTTCTTAAATAAAGACCCTTTAGAGATTTAATTACCACATACTCTGACAAGCACATAACCAGTTCTCTGGGCCTGGCTGCCTGCAGAGCAGTGCAGGTGCTGCTACCAGCTCTCAACCACACTCACACCACCCACTACTATCGTTTTTGTGGAGCCAGAATTATTCTTTAGATTCATCCACTGCTGTAAAGTCAGAGCTGTAAAGTCAGATCTTTTCCTCCTTTAAATGTGACTAGCTATTTACTCCCTAACAATTCTGCTTCAGAGCTGATTTAGCATTTTTATTGGAATGTGAAAGCTCTTAAAAGAAGAAAAAAATCTAATCAGGCAGAAGAGATAGAAAACTTGCTGAATTTTTTCTCCCCCCTTTGCACCCCTTCAATCCTATCAAAAGCACATCTTCCATTCATTGCTTCCCGATGTCATTATGACAAGCGGCTACAAATCAATAGCAGAAGCAAAGGCAGGCCTAGCCCGCACTCACCAAGTGATAAAGATTCACTCTCAACCCCGATTTGCTAATAGCACATAATAGCAGCCATTGGCGCCCTGCATTAAATCATACATTTCACTCTGCGTTTATTATGGGATTTTTAAAACTCCTCACCAAATTGGATTTTCTCGACGGTCTCTAATTTCCACATTTATCATTTAAAATTAAACTCCTCTGTGGGGAGGGGGTTGGGAAAAGGGGAAGGAAGAGAGAAGCCATGCAATTCTGTATTTTCTTCTTTCTTTTTTATGAAAACCCATAAATAATCCCAGGTATCATTGCCATCAGCCCTGAAGTTTATATATATAAAATACCAGAACTTAGGACAGAATAGCTTTGGGACTCAGCTTACCTTCATGCAGCCCTGCCAAAGAAGAGGAAATTAAAGAGAAAGGCATAAGGAAACAGATTTTAAATAAGAAATCCAATAAACAAAATACTCAAGACTGGAAGGTGGTATGAAAAGCATTATGGAAAATTCCTGTGGATTTCCTCAGCTGAAAAGCTACGTAGCAAGGAATAGATGGACCAGACATTTCTTTAAAAAACCCTACCAAGCACACACCAATAAATTCTTAGCATCTTATTCCAGTTCACAGAAAATTAATTTCAAAAATAAAACGAAGGTTTAACAACAAAATAATCTTTTAAAGCAGACTTTTTTCTAAGAACTAATTTTCTTGTCATCAGGACCAACAAAGAAAGGCGACATACCTGAAACCAGCGCCCTCTGAAGTGCCTTATTTCATCCCATTCAGCCGACAGGTGCCACCATGCGCGAGGCCATTGAGCAGATGATGTTGTTTAACGGCATCTACGGAAGGACACACAAGTTTTAAAACCATCTAGGCACCTGATTACAAACAAGCAGAAGCAAGGAGGGCAAATGGTCTCTGTAAGAGGCCTCAGAGGATGCAAAGATGACTCAGGTTTGGTAGCCTGCGGCCATGACAACTCTGCAGTCTCTGCCCCAGTTACGATCCTGGTTGCATGGCTCCAACAGACTGTTTGGAAATGGGCTCTTGCCCACTGGGATCCTTATTGGTCAGGTCAGGATAATCCCTTGATTCAATTTCCCATAGGAGCACTAGTGATGTCCTAGATGGAAATGCAGACTGGCCACTGCTTTGATCACTGCCAGCAGACAACTGTGCTGAGTCTTCCTTGGCCAATGGCCCAAATGAAAGGAACCCCTTGTGTTCAGAGGCCCTTTTCCTAGGCAGTAGAACAAGGGTGATTTTACAGTTGTGCGGAAAGACACTGTCAGAGCCTGGAGACTTCAAGATCAGGGAGGTTGTGGAGTCTCCTCCTCTGGAGACATTTAAAACCCACCCGGATATGTTCTTATGCAACTTGGTCTAGGTGATCCTGCTCTGGCAGTGGGGAACGATCTTTCGAGGTTCCTTCCAACCCCTGATGTTCTGTGATTCTGTGATCAGTCCGTGGTGCTTTGGTTCTGAGGTATAAAGCCATATTTGGCTCCATGGTAGAGGAGCCAAAGGAAAACAGTTTGAGAGTAACAGAGGATGACCCTGGTCTGGAGGGAGAATGGAAGGGAGGCAGAAGTGACTGCAACCAGAATGCTATTACTGCTCACAAGTGCAGTGTGATGGGCGTATGAAGCACTTGCACTGTGATAAATCTCAGTGGGCAGACTCTTGAAGGACTTCTTGCTTTAGGAGTGGATATATCCTATCATCTAAGTGATCAGAGTGGAAGATAAGTGATCAGGAAACACTGTCTACCTCCTCCCTGGTCTACTCCCAGCACTAGACGCTTGTTTAGAGAATGAGTGACAGCTACTGCTGTTATGCCAAAGAGACCTCTGCTCAGCTCAAGAGTACCCAGGTCCAGATTCCTCCATCTGTCTTGGCCTTGAACAAAGCATTCAGACCCCAGGATGTCTGAAGCACAAAATGTTAAGACATGCATTTGAAACTAATGTGAACAAAGGCCAGTGCCTTCTGAAACAGAAGGTGATGTGATAATGCTCTGCTCCCAACTTCCAACCATGAGCTGTGAACTCAGTTGGCCTTCTAACATCCAATAAGTACAATCACCTCAATCCAAAAACTACTAAGCAGTTTAACCAGGACTTTGCTTTAAAGGACATGAAGATTTTTGTTCTGGTAAGTTTTGGGTTCCCCAAAAATCTCTTAAAGAAAAACACTGTTCATGAAATCACAGAATCATAGAATTGTTTAGGTTGAAAGAGACCTGTTTAGGTCTTAAAGACAATCAAGTCCAACCATTAACCTAATTCTACCAAGCCCACTGCTAAACCATGTCCTTAAGCACCATAACTATGTGACTTTCAAACATGTCCAGAGATGGTGATTCAATCACTTCCCTGAGCAGCCTGTTCCAATGCTTAATGGCCCTTTAAATTAAGAAGTTTTTCCTAATGTCTAACCTAAATTTCCTCTGGCACGACTTGAGGCCAATTCCTCTCATCCTATCACTTGTCAGTCCAGCTGCCACACATCAACCACATCACAGGCAACATACCAACAGCTTTTGGCTTTTTTGGGACTGCACCAATGTCATTCTGAATCCCAGATGGATGCAGAGGCAGCTTCTGTTTTACTGTAAAATTATACTCTTAAAATTTACAGCCCAAGTCAGAATTCCAGAGCCTCTCATCTGAGGTGTTACTGTTACCCTAAGCACCTGATTCAGTGTGAGCAAAGGCTGGCAAGTGTAGATGCTCCACAAAACTAGTTGAGCAAGAAGCAAGAGAACAGCTTAGCATGGGTTTTCCTTCCTTGAAAGCGTTATCAACTTTCAAGAAACACAATGGTGACAATTATTGAACCTGAGCATTGGCCACCACTTGGATTTAATGGGTCATCACCACATGGATCTCCGACATCTTCACAGGGAGCAATGTGTACATTTCTCCATCTACAAGCAGAGCATGAATTTGCCAACACAAAACTGCATTACCACTTTCTTTCTCTAGAGACGTCTCTTTAAAGTTAGAGCATCAGGGCGACTTAATCTAGGAACACAGAAGAGGTAAAGAATATCCTATTTTAGGTTAAGATCCTTTTTTACTTCAGTCTTCCCATACAGTAAATGGCAGTCTCAGCCAAGGCAGACATCTCACCACACTACGTAATTTAAAGAAATGCTGGGATCCCATTTTTCTTTCCTCATCCACTTTTTCTGTGGCCTTGCCAATTCAGTTTGAGGCTTTCTGCTGCCTTTTACTTTCCAGTTTTGTACCTCCATTCAGGTGCATGAACAGTCCCTGAGCGCTGGTCCCCTTGGCAGACAGCTGTGAATACCTGCCCTTCCAACACCTCCCTCATACAGCTGCAGTTTCCTACCGCTCCAGAATTTGAAGCATCCTGTGGTTTATTGATCCACCTAACCATACTTTGCCACTTTTGCACTCTTCCTGAGTACATCAAAATGGGAAGCGTTGTGACACATTACTCTCCAATGGCCCTGCAAGGTTTTTATACCACGTAGTCAAAATTCCCTGACAGCCACCATCTCTCCTTCACCTCAACTGATAGAAGAGTATCCTGAATCCAGCACCATGATGTAATAGAGCAAATATGGTGATGATGAGGTTGGCAAGACACTGGAATGGGTTGTCCAGAGGAGCTGTGAATGTGCCCACCCTGGAAGTGTTCAAGGTCAGGTCGGATGGGGCTTTAAGCTCTAATGAGAGATGGCCCTGTCCAAGGTAGAGCAGGTTAGACTAGATGCTCTTTAAATGTCCCTTCCAACCTAAGGCATTCTATAATTCTATGTATTTAGAAAATGGCTGCTTCCACCTTGACCCAAAACAAATCTAGTTCTTGGGGAAAAACATAATCCGAAAAGGAACAGCAAGTAACTGGTGAATGCCTCATTTAAGGAGATGTTCTTGAAACAAACAAGAAAGTCTCCAGGGTACTCTGAAATAAAAACAGTTTATAAAAGATTTCTTAAGAGCAATGCCACAGAAGCATGGTTTAATCAGTTCTGATGGTTAGTAAATCACCTTCTGGGTTGGTCCTTTTGTGGTAGAATATGAAGAAGATCTCATTTCTCTGTTATAACCATCAAGATTTGGGTATTCATCTACAGAAAGCAAATTCATCTTTGCATGAATTTGCATGGGTTTGCTCCTCTTTCAGCTTGAAGGGGACTGCTGGTCAACCAGGTCTAAACTCTACCTGATCCAGCTGTGCAGATTTCCAAGGTTCCTGCTGGAGTAAAATTTGATCTCTATGACATTTTCTCTGCAGAAATTATTTTCCCCATGAAACATCCCAGACTACAGTTTGTACAACTGGAGTTGTTTTAAACTCATTTGTTTAGATGCTTCACATTTAGAAACAACATAGGTTGTACCTATAGGATTTCATGCATGCTTTGGGGTAACAAAAAAAACCAGATCAAGCTTTAAAATGACCTAGCTGTGTAAATAAATAAAATTTTAAAAACACAAAGGTTATGGCATTAATTGCTACTGCAGAAAGTCCTGCATTATCAAACCAGTCACAGCTACCGTGGGACAGCAAGAGATCTATGTCCGAGCCCTGTACTGCCGTGTTCGTACATCCCAGATGAGTACTCAGAACATCGGGCTGCACAGGGATGTCTGGCGCTCTTTCCTGTTGGCGCTGAGGCACTTCATAAAAGAAACTGAATAATCACCGGGCTGATGTTATAGCCCAAGGGTCAAAGTGGTACCTGGAACATAAAGCACTCAAGTTCAAGCCATTACTCCAATGAGCACTGAATGACTTATAGAAATGACACGGCTGACACTGAGCCAGCCGCAAGAGGCTCATTCCAGGAAAACCAGCACTCGGCAGCTGTGGCACTTGCTTAGGACATGCAACACAGGAACATCAGCCCCAGGCACAGATTGGGTGGGCACAGGCACTGGCATCACACAGAGAGGCAAGCCAAAGCAAGGCAGCTGTTCCTTCAAACATAAAGCAAGGGCATTATGTTTGTTTCCATCAGCTGCTGTCTCTTTCTTCATCCCCCACCTCCCAAAAGAAACTCATCTCCCCTGCTCCTCAGGGGCATATCTGGACAGTCCAGAATGCTCCGTCGGAGCTCATAAAAGCTGTTTAACAGGTACAACCATCCAGCATCCCACTGTCAGCATAGTTTGTGTTCAGACTTGGGGTCCTGGAAACACAGGAAACACAAAACTGTTGTGTAGAAATGCTGATTGGTAGTTTTGCAACAACAACAACAAAAAAAGCCAAACAATTGCCCAGCTATAAATATCAGAATCCTAATAGTTTCAAAACCAAAAGGCAAAAGTTCTCGTGGTTTAACAGAGCTCAGGATCAGACAAAATATTCCAAAATGTTATCCTTATTTTACCACAGCAAGTACAAGGTTTAGCCAAAACAAATAAAACAGGACTTCTAGTGGTTGGCTTCATAACCCAGCAGATTGTTCTCCCAGCTCGGGCATTGGTGGGATGAGGCATGGCAGCTACCACTGCTGTACCATTCCCTTTGGGACAAAAGGAAAAGATGTTGGAAAACAGAAGTTGTAAAGTGTTTTTCTTTTCTTACCTCATCTGAGGGCACACTGGAAGAAATTTCTCCTTTCACCTCATTAAGAGACAAATGCCAACGCAAGTCTAGTAAAAGTCAGGGGCACTACAAGACTTGGTGAACCAAGATGCAAAGGGATCTACGCCAGAAAAGGGAGGGTGAAGACTGGAAATGTCACTGGCATGCAGCACAGAGTTCCCTGTTCTCAAACAACAGCTTACATCATGACATTTGGTGGCTTCTAATCTTTCCATGAGGTTCACACACAAATAATCACTCCCCTTTAAGATGCAAGGATGCCAGATTCTGCATCCTCTTCTGTGGAGCCAGGACAGCAGACACTCAAGCTAACACACCTTGGCTCTAGTGAAGCCAAGAATTAGACACAAGGCATTTCAGCATCATGTCCTCAGTGTTGTAATTTGTTTCTTTCATTCTGTCAGTGCTCAAACTTGTTGACCTTCCAATCATACTTGCCCTTTCTATCCTCATCTTCGCTTTCAGGGCGGATAGCAGTTTTATTACAGGGCAATTGGGAGTGTTCTTAGTATAGTCATTTGTCCGAGGCAGTTACTGTGTTACTGTTACTGATCAAACAGTGACAGGGAGCTAGGACTCGGGTTAAGTGGCATTCCTACTTTTGGAATGCTGAAGGCCAAACAGAGACACATTAGCAGAGCTACGAACAAACGCCTGCAAACCTAAGGGCAACTCTGCACACCAACTGCCTTCAGATTCTGGCTGAGGCAAGCCTCAATGTTAAACACATTTGTACTAAAACACAAAGAAGCTGAAGCAATGTTTATGCTTTCTGAGAAAGATGAGAAGGCAAGCAACGTAAGAAACTGGGTATGAGTATCTGCCAGAGCAATTGCTCCTGCAGTGCATGAGTTTAAATTGATTCACTGCCATCTTCCTAATGCAAAAGAGGGGTATTTGAGCAGGACGGTCTGTCATAACTGCTCAGGTTTTGGCACTGGAAGGCAGCTATAAATCAAAGCTGTACATGCCAAATAGCTTAAAGACAGGACCATTTTAAAAACATTCATATAAACGTACCAGCCAGTCTTTTGACCAGTACAAAAGTCAGATTCTAGCCAGAACAGTTAAGGGTTTTTTTAAGTGTGTGAAAAGATACCTTGCAATAAGGACCACCTGCATTCCCACACTGCAAGCAGAAAGGCATGAAAAGTCTCATCCAAAAACCTGTGTCCAAGCTGCTGAGCTGCAACATGTTATGCTGGCTGTGGCTCTTCTAACACCAGTGTGTGTGTGTACATGTGCTCAGTCATCCATTGAGCATGCAGAGCTTGCTCATGTCCTCTTGCCACACACCGAGTAGGCAAGAGCACACAGGTGCTGGGTTTGCTCTGGAGTAACACACAGATAGAAATGAAGACCTGTATCTTTAAAGTTCTTAAGCATTAAATCACTGATGCAGAGCCGCAATTATATCAAGTTATTCTGCCAACATGAATCCTGGAGATACATATCCAAACCAGCAAAGCTGATTAGTAGTGTGGGAGCCCCCTGCATGCTCCTTCAAAACACAATTAAAAAGAGTTTTATTCAGAGTAACACAGGGGTTACAAGGTCAGAAGAGTTTCCATTTCAAAAGGCAGCAGGACACAAACTAGCAGGAGGGGAAAGTAAATTGCTCATATTTTGTGATAGAAATACCACGGGTATTTAATGAATCAGGCTTCAATTTCTCACCAAAATTTTATCCTACCATTTCTATGGAAAATAGAAAAAATCAGTATGAAGACAGACCCTTTCCTATTGTGAAGGTGAATAACTGTTGTTCCACCTACAGCAAGTACAGATTCTGCCATCTTGATTCAAACTTTGGGCTCCCCACTCTCTTATAAAGAGCAGATAAAAATCCTTTGGACTCTCTAAATTTTAAAAACTTACCAAAGAATCACAGACTCATTAAGATCACCAAGTTTAACCATTAACCCAACCCTGCCAGGCTGCCATTAAATGTCCATAAGAGCCACGTCTACACACCTTTCCAATTCCTCCATGGATGGTGACTCCACAGCAATTTTATCGTAACAGAAAAAGGCACACAATTTGTAGTTCTCTTGTCTAGTATTGCTTTAAGAAGTCAAGAATGCTGTCTTCTAAGTCAGTAAAAAGAAATACTGTCCAGTGTTTAGCAGTCAGCAATTCATTACCTTGGTCCAGTTGGATGTAGTGAGCTACCTTCCTGCAAGGTTTGCAGAAGCCAGCTGTTTTTAGTAGCTAATACAGTACATTTATGTACATGAATGTGAAACTGATGTGCAGAGTTACTGTGAAACATGGTGCTGCACAGACAACAAAAACTTTAAAGATTTACTTAGGTATCAGTTGGAGGAAGAGAGCTGCTGGATTTAACAGAAGCCAGCTAACAGCAAATAATATTACATATCTAAGCATATATAATTAAGAATTTGAGGTTTATGAATGTATACATAGATTAAGTAGTTCAGGAACAAAGAAACTTCCTTTAAGTTTGTAATAAAAAGAAAAACCTATCTTTTTTTCTGAGGAAATACAGCTCCGGTTTCATCTTCCTGTTGCTAACCAAGGGGAATTACCAATGATTTAACTACTGGTAAAGGTTTTACTGTCTTAAGAAAACTTAAGTGTCAGAAGTGTATAGAGCTGAACTCTCATTTCTGTACTGCTTTCAGTAAATCCCCCTGCTTTGTTTTTAATAGGCAGGTCTGATGACTAAAACAATGATTTACCTAGCCTACATTTTTCTTATGAGTTATAAAAGGGAAAGAAAAGGCTTTAAATCACAGAACATTAGAGATTGGAAGTGACCTCAAAAGATCATCTAGTCCAATCTCTCCGCTAGAGTAGGATCATCTAGACCAAGCCGCTCAGGAACATATTCAGGCGCATTTTAAATGTTTCCAGAGAAGGAGACTCCACAACCCCCTTAGGCAGCCTGTTCCAGTGCTCCATCACCCTCACTGGGAAGAGCTTCCTTCTGATATTTATATGGAACCTCCTAGGTTCTAGCTCACACCCATTGCCCCTTGTCCTATCACTAGATGACATTGAGAAGAGTCTGGCTCCATCCTCCTAATACCCACTCTTCAAATATCTATAGACATTAATGAGGTCACCCCTCAGTCTCCTCTTCTCCAAGCTAAAGAGACCCAGCTTCCTCAGCCTCTCCTCATAAAGGAGGTATTCCACACTTTCTTCATCATCCTCGTTGCTCTATGCTGGGCTTCCTCCAGCAGCTCCACATCCCTCTTGAACTGAGGGGCCCAGAACTACACACAATACTCCAGATGTGGTCTCACTAGTGCACAGTAGAAGGGGAGAAGAACCTCTCTCGATCTGCTAACCAATCCCCTTCTGGTAAGGATAAAAGGATTATTTAATTAAACACATATTTATTTACTTACAACAAGGTAGCTTATTCAATCTTAAATAGGAGCTATCTGAAACAGTAGAGAACAGGTATTTGAAAATTACGTGGAAAACTGCTCAGTGAGATTCTGACACAGTTTGAATGAGGTGAAGGAAAGTCTGACAAGAATATATGTATTTGACTGATGTCTAAAGGCTCCATTTCTTAAAGAAAACAACAGAATTTTAATTTGGCCTCAGAACTCTGGCTGTTTTTTGTTTGTGTGCCTGATTAGGCATTAGCAATAATGAGACTCCAAGCACCTTACTATTAATGCTGCCACAGAACTGAAAACATTCTGAACCCAGAGACACAAGAAAATACAGTGAAGTAAGAGGACCTGTCACCAGCTCTTGAAGATACTTCTCCCCTGTCCTGCACATGACTGCTCCCACACCTGGTCAGCTGCAGCTCCACGTGTTCTGGTACTACTGCTCTCTGCAGAGAACCACACGCCTCTTTAACCAGCTGCAGCAATCTCTGCAATATGCCTCAGACCAGTTTTTATTGATCTGTGGAATCCCAGTTCAAGGAACAGCCCATGTTCCAAGTAGCCTGGTGGATGCTAAGAGAAAACTGGTAATATATGGCAGGAAGTAATCCTCTAGTGGAAATGCTACTTGCCCTTTATATACACTAATTACTGCATGAAATGCATCATACATAAATCTGTGTACTAGCTTTAAAGCACCACCTTACTAAAGAAAGGTTTCATTTCAGAAACATCAATTGGCCTGGATTCAAATGATGAAAAGTGTGACAATTTCTGATAAGGCTGCAAAACCCCATCCCTGCATCTTCCTACATAGCCTTGCCATGCCTATGCATCAAAAACACACATACAGATGCTCTGCTTCTTCCCGGTGCTGCATGAGACCTGGCCAGGCTACAACACAACAGCTGAGCTTAAGTGACAGCCATTGTTCTTAATCTCTTGGAATTTGTCGGTCACAGTGAGACAACCTGGGTTTTCTACTGAATTTCACAGAACCTTCCCCGCCACCTCCTGTCCAGCAGTCCACAACTCTTGCTTTTCCCACGCTTACTTCCTGAGCTCTGGCCCTTGGGAAAGAGAAGACGATGCAAAATGTTTACAAGAGACAGACTTGTTGTCAAACTGCACCCTGCCGAAGCTTTGGCAGTGACATTCCTGCTCTCAGCAGAAGCAGCATTGAAGAGCCTCGCAAGTTTTCATTTTTAATCACACCAAATCAGCTTATTTTTCAGAGCAGCTAATCGAGACACCCACATCCAATGGGTGTCAGTAGGGCAACATATTGTTTTTCACCCTGAGAGCAGAGCCCATTATAAATAACACTAAAACCTTTGTGAAGATGACTGTCCTCTCCACAGCTTACAGCCTAGAGGCTTCATTACTGCACTGGCCATAATTCAATTCATCCCTTCCTAAAAGGTCTATTTCTGCAACCAACCCCCACCCTGGAAAATACGTCCAACTAATAATTTCCGATTAATGCAGTCAATTACTAACTCTCCCCCAGCCCCTGACAATCACCTGATTGGGCCAGAAGGGAGAAGAAGCAGCAACTAACTGGGGAGGAATGGAAGTCAGGGTAAAATAGCAATAAAAAGTAATTACATAAAAATGCTAAACATATTACATCTGTTAGTTTGCTTAGCCCAGTGGGCTTGACAATTCCAGGTTTTTGCCATTGTCCATGCTCAGACAGACAAGAAAAAGAGAAACAGGGAAAGGATCTTTCAATAAGATTATTAAATCAGTGCATGAAAAATAAGTCGTCATTACATTGCAAAAGGGAGAGAGAAACTCGCTGAAATTTCTTTCTGCAGATTTGCCTTTGTGATCTGCAAGGTGCTGTTCTCCTGCTTACTCTGTGTTGCCCTGGCAACGTACTCCTGTAAAATAAAGATTATTAAAGCGCATATGATTATTTGGCCGCACAGTGAATGAGGCAGCCGCTTCTGAAATTCCTTATCAGAGAAATTCAATTTTAGGCCAAATTGTGTTTTCACTGCCTCTCAGCTTCTCCCTCCCCCCTGCAATAGCAATAAAACCATCATCTCCCCAGCTGTACATGATATTTTGTCACTAACTCTTTCATGCCTTTCCTTTCCCATTCCAGGTTTTATTTTTAGTCTGTCAAAGCAGAATGCTTTTCCCAATTTGTAGGTTTTTTCTTCCTTATGGGTTTTTTTTTCTGGCAGCTTCACCCTTTTCTTCCCTGCACACACAGCCAGCATTGGTCTGCTGCCTCCTCGCGTGCTGTGGCAGCAGGAAAGGAAGGACATTCCACGCCGGGGGTGCCAGTGGAGCCTGGAAGATGAGGTTTGGGGTGGAGGGGGTTGCTTGAAATGCTGCAAGGCCACAAGTGCCCTTCACACTTCATTTCCTCACAGAGCCTGACCTGCTGGAGAGGCCTTGGCTGCCCCTGCTTGAGGCTCATCTCCAAAGCATTGTTGGGTAGCCAGTAGCCAGCCCAGGGAAAGTCCCAACCAATGTGTTGTGGGCATTAGCCGTGCATGCCACAGCTGCCCTGGCCCAGGCCAAGAGAGTCCCTCGCCACCCGCAGCAACACCAGCAGGAGCCTCTGCAAACAGCAGTAGCATGAACAAAGCAGCAGAACCTCACCCAGCTGATGCCACCAGCACCAGGTTACAGAACCCCAGAATCTCTTTGGTTGGAAGAGACTTTTGAGATCACGAAGGCCCGTGCACTGCCAGGTCACCACTAAATCATGCCCTTGAGCACGGCATCCCCACAGTGTCCCAGTATCTCCCCAGGGACGGCGACTCCACCTCTGCCCTTAACAGCCTGCTGCAATGCTTTATCACCCTTTCAGAGAAGAAATTTTTCCCAACATCCATCTTAAATCTCCCCTGCCACAACTGCAGATATTTCCTTTCGTTCTAGTGCTCCACACCACGGAGAAGGCAATCTTGGCAAGAGGTGCCAGCACCAAAGCTAGGTGCCGGCACCCTGCTTGGACACCCATCCCGGGGTCACTGACCTGGAGCCCGAGCTGCAGGTGCTGTCCCAACAGCACTGCGAAGGTCGGACACACGTTCCCGTTATTGGGGACCCAGCGCCCCGAGAACCACCGCGGGTTCCCCCTACAAGCAGCGCCGGGGGGCACAAGCGCGTCCGTCCTGGTCGCCGTTCGAGGCCGGGGCCAGGCCCAGGCCGNACGGGGCCGCGGGGCCCCCGCGGGGCTGCGGGATGGGGCCAGGGCAGGCCCGGGGCAGGGCGGGGCGGCCGCCGAGAAAGGGGAGTCCCCGAGGTGGCCCGGGCTATTCGGGCCAGAGCCCCTGATATGGTGGGTGGGGGGGTGTCCCGGGGTAGTGGGTCCCACTCGGTCCCGCTACGACCGGGGCGGAAATTAAAATCAAGGTGAACGCGCCCAAATGGTTGCACAAGGGATTCTGCTTCTTCAGGTGGTACTAAACAAAAATAATTACATCGACTTCGAGAAAGGAAATGAAATCGCTTCTTTAATATTAAACTGTAATAGTTCCTATTTTTCCTCGTTTTTTTATAAGCGTGAGCCAGAGCAACTACCGGCCTTTGTGCGGCTGTTGTTAGTGGGCAGCCACGGTGGATCTCTGAAGGCAGAACAGTAAAGATGAAAGCGGTGCTTAGAACTAACATATGTGCTCGATGTTTTAAAGACGGAGCAGAGAGGAGGCACAATTACCCCAGATTTAGAAGATCTGAGTTCAAGCCCTGACCTACTGAGGTTTCCCATACCTCAGCTCCTCCTCCCCCTGTCTTAAAATGAGGGGAATAGCTGTTGCCTACCTTGCGGATAATTGCAAGGATAAAAACCTCGGAGGCAGAGAGTTGGTTGATAGAACAGAAAAAGTGACTAGTATCGTCAACACAAGGTACCCAAAGTTTGGCCTCCAGTTTTCTCATACTCAGCAGAAGATAACTGGTTAATAACAAGAATAGCATGGGAAAGGAGACAAAAAGGGGTCGAGTATCAGGATTTCAACAGAAGTAGTCTGGTTCACCAAGCCAAGGCAGCAGCACCTGTAGATTTCCTTTTATTGGGATGTGGGGTGCCATCCACTATCCCCTTAATAATGCAGAAACAATGCAGGAAAAAGCTACCAAAACAACCGCTAAGTCTTAGAGGCATTTGGAGACTGTTTTAGAAAATCCTTACAGATAGGTTTATTCGCTGTACAAAAGAATGCTGCTTTCTGTATTTGGTAAAGAAGAGAAAGCAATTCCTCAACCACATCCCTCCATTTGACCACCACCTACCTTTTTTATCCTGGAAAATGTTGCCTGTACTCAAATACTGTTTTGACCACTTGAAGTACCTTTGCAGGGCTGCAAAAGCCTCTGTTTCCTCTACAGAAATTAATAGGGCCTATAAAAAAATTCCCAAACTTCTCACAGCCCCAAACAGCTCCAGTTCTTTTCATTTTAGAATGCAAAAGATGTCGGTCACAAAAAGCCAATGATTTAAAGTAGTTAATACAAGTAGGTGAAACAAGCTAAGAAAGTCAGCTAGATCACAGCAAAAGCTCACCTAAACCAGCACCTGCCTTCTGTGGGGGTCAGAATCAGCACAACAGCGCAGAGTACAAGCATCAGGGCAGCAGGCAGGAGACTCCTCACAGGGGCTTTTCAGGGCTCTCCCACTGGTTGTTGCTCCCAATTTCCCAAACCAAGCATGGTATTGCTGCACTGAAAATAAAGAATGGAGAAATAAAAAACTAGGCTTAACATTAAAAAAAGGTGGAACAATTATGTACCTTTTGTGTTTTAAAAAATGAGTGCAAACAGATGTTCTTCTCTGATGCCCATGCAAGATGTTGACCTATCATAGAATCATAAGGGATTGGAAGGGTCCTTGAAAGATCATCTAGTCCAATCCCCCTGCCACAGCAGGATCACCTAGACCAAGTCACACAGGAACACATCCCCAGAATAAGATTTCTGTTGATTTACTGGACAGGTGCCATGGGTGAGGGCTGTGGAGCACTGCTTGGTCTCTTGGGAATAGTGTTCCAGAGGGACAGCACTGGACTTAAAAGGTTCCCAAGTTACACTTCGGCTTTCTTCAACCTGTGACACCCAACACTACTTCCTTGGTTAGCATCATTCCAAAGAGCCAGTGAAAGTGCCACTTAGCCATCACAGGCTTTCCAACAGAATGGGTGACCCAATTAAACAGTTTGCAGTTTAGTGAAGAAGACACTTAACAGGATATTCAGAAAATAAACTTTATCTCTTGTATTCCTCAGATGAAATTAATTCAAGTTACAAGTAAAGCTACGGTAAGTCAAGAATTCGGATACAGATTATGTTTTTTGGGTGGTAGATTACCTGTCTTGGGGCACTTCTGGCTCACCTGTAGTAGATGACACTAGTGGTCGTAGTTTCTAGGAGCTAGAAATTAAAAGCCTTCTACAGAACAGGCAAAACCATACCCTGGAAATAACAGATTCTAAAAGATTTAGGGGGAAATGGATAAACAGTTGACTGTAAATTCCCTCAGTGCCTTTGTTTCTGGTGTCCACATTTTTAAAAGGACACAGGAAAATCAGAGACAGTGCAGAGTCATAAAAATTATTTGAGAACTGGAATAACTGCCTCAGAATGAGAGACTTAAGGTGCTCAATCTGTTTAGTTTATTAAAAAGATCAAGAGATGGCTTGATTACGACGTATAAGTACCTTCAAAGGGAGAAAATACCAGGTCCTAAAGGGCTCTTTAATCTAGCTGAGAAAGGCATAACAAGAACCAATTGCTAGAAGCTGAAGCCAGACCAGTTTAAATTAGAAATAAGGCACAGTTTTATGGTGAGAATGATTAGACATTAAAAAACCCTGCCCTATCAAAGGAAGGAAGATTCTTCATCTTTTAATATCTTCAAATCAAGACAGGATGCCTTTCAGTAAAGTAAGCTCAAGTTAAAAAAAAAAGGCTCAGGACAAGGGTAATTGAGTGATATTTAATGACTTACAATAGGTAAGGACAGTGCTAACATCTTCATTTGGAAAGAAGGCTTGAAATTTGGCAGTATATAGCATTGGCAACTGTGCAAGACAAACTGCCTAGATCTGGTGATGTTATTAGCCGCAGAGAAATATCAAGACTGCAGATGCCGATTGCAGACCCAGTAGTTTAAAAACAGACTTTTCCTTATTTAGCACATTCCGCCTCCTGAGGAGGCCTCCTGCTGACCAGGGCCATGGCAGCATCACCACAAGTACGAAGCCACACTCTTACATACCAGTAAGTTAAATTTTCTGAATGGTCAGGCAGCCTATGGCAGCAGTTACGGCTACAGCTGAGAACACCACACCAGCCCTTGGCTGCACTGCTGCACCTCATCCCCTTTGCTGAGGATGGACATGCCAGCACTCATGGTTACCAAACCAAGCCTAGGTACTCCGTGGGGTACACAAGGCTGCCAGCAAGCAGAGCAACACCTCCACTGCGAGGAACTAGCAGAGATAAAGAAAGCCAGGAAGACAAGACAGGGTTTGTAGTATTATGCATTAAATTATTTCACTAGGTGTTATCTAAATACGAGGAATTTTGGATTTAGATAAGGTTAAAATATTCCCTAGTGTACACGAGGAACAGTTCCTGCACTTATGTGATGTCACAGGGGCTACAGAATTTCACAGCAGCATTGCCTAGTTGGGTTTTTTCATTACTTTTAATCTTTGTATATTTCCTCTTAAAGGGCTAATATCGGCCTTTGGGCTTCCCTTTGTGGAAGCACCTTTTGCCACAGCCATCATCCTCATCTTTCTCTGAACATGTACATCAGCGATCTCCAAAATTGTGTGATCATATACCTCATCAGTAAAAAAAAATTTCGAGCATTCGCCCCAATATACAGTTTGAAAAAGAAATACAAAACCAGACACTAAAAAAGTTATATGGGTAAAGTAAACACTGTTTTAAAAAGCTGATTAATTATAACAAACCAATTTTCTTTTCCTGTACCCCCATGGATTGTCTTGTGCATCCCACACACAGAGACCACTGATCAGATCTACAAAGGAACTGTCAAAGACAACCCGTCTTCTAAAAAATTATTGGCAGTTGCCTCTGATTCCTTGAAGGGGAAGTGGCAAATCACTCAAGACTGAGCGTAGAGCCTTGGTAATGTCATGAAAGTGACCTGACAGCATTGCTCCATGAAGAGCTATAAAGAGGCAAACCCTGACCAACCAGAAACATGCAGGTCTCCAGGAGCCCATCATGTTCTCAGGTTGAAATACCACCTGCTGTGATGACAACAGCACTGACCCAAGAGCCTGTGATGGAGCCAGCTGTGGAGAGAGGCTCAATAAATGCTCAGAAGTTCTTTTGTGCTGAACATGATATAAAACATGGAGCAGTGCCAGTGAAACACTTGGTGCTAGATGCCGAACCATCAGTCTGCTTCAGCTCTGGCAGCCACTGCCTTCTGAATGCAAGTTGCTGAAGGTGAAAAAGAATGGGACCACTTCCAAGTCTACCACTTAGCCTTATCACCAGACAACCAGAGCCAGAGTTTTCTGAAGCACTGCCAGGCAGCCAGGCTCCTGAGCTTCTGAAGTGAGCCTTAGAGCCTGGTGGGCCTCCATGCAAGTACTTGAGCACTGGAAAGTAGAGCAAGATTAACACCTCCTGTCCAGTTTCTCTTGAGATTGGTTCTAGGGACATTACCAGCTGAAGGAGCATATGACCATAGTATTATTTATGAAGACTCACCACTACAAGATGGAACTTCATTTGAGAGAGAAGTCTACACTGAATTCTTACCCCATTGTGCCCCAAGACTGAACAAATGCATCAATGAAGTCAAGGGGAATCTCTGAAATACATCTCAGTTGTGCCCTGGTTTCGCGGTAGTCCGAGATGTTTGTTAGGCATATGACAGTTTCATTCTCAGGGCTGAACTGTTCTACATCTTCTAATCCAATTTCAGTTGACTCAGTCAATGGCCTTTCCATCATTTCCCTCATGCTCCTATCATGACGGGTCTTATAAATCTTGCTAATGGAGGATATTACCTGATATCTGAGATACATTTTCCTTCTTGTATTATGATCACAATACATTACATTTGCATTTCTTAGGCCCTGTCCAAAGCAATTCTTCTCTACAGCTTCTGTTTATGCTCTTCATATGCTTGTGGACAAGTACAACACTCTCCATTTATTTTGCCAAGTTAAACATATCTAATTCTTTTCATATTTCTTCATAAATCATTACTTCCAGCCCTTAAATGCAGCCTTACTCAGAAAAATTATTTTAGAAATTATGTTGCCTGGGATCCACATTTACTAATCTCAAAGCAACTGTTCCACCATTTTTCTAACTGCCAGTGCTTTGCACTGATTCCACAATTATTTTTGTCTGTGCACTCTACATAGAAGAAATATTGAAGAACAGGGAAAATCTCAGGTTTGTAGTATAAACCATACACATTGTCATTCTTCCTGTCACGCAGCTCTTTCTGAATTTACTTTTGCTATCTTGCATGCAAAAATTAGTGCAAAAAATCAATGAGAAACTTACGTATAGTGTAAACACAATTCTGCGATGTTGCCACTATTTTTCTCTTCTCTGATTTGTGGCCTGCCAAACAATACAATCCTTGGTTAGAAGAAATGCTTAATAATCTGTCTTTATTTTTGGCGTGGCATCTACAATATATAGGCTTTCAAAACAAATCTTCCTGGAAGTGCAGAACTCCTGTTCTTTGTTGTAATGCAAGTGTCCTGCTAATTTCAGTGTGTTAGGTTACTGAGCAGACTTCAATTCTTTTAAGACTCACTAGGCGAATAAATCCAACCCGGCTGATGCAGACTTACAGGAGCAACACACTTTAAACAAGAAGTAATTCTACTTCAAATACCTAGAGTCATAAAAATTTAGCCGAAAGACAAGAACATCTGTGTAGTTCAATCTCAGCATAGGCGGCCCTACAGTAGAGCTGTACTGATAACAGACACGCTTCCGTGGGTATCAGCTTTCTGCTTTGAGGGGTCCATCATTTTGTGGTGTTCCCAGTTAATTTGTGGAACAAGGTTCCTTGTGAGGCATCCTCCAGTAGGCAGTGCAGAATTTGTAACTTGGTACTGACTGCCTATCCCCACTTGCTCTCTCCGAGTTTCCTGCCGTTGCCAGTGACATGTCCGATGCTGACTGAGGAAGGTGAGTGCTAAAGCAGTTCCTGGCTGGATGCCCAACAGTGCTCTCAGCTCTCTGTGCTCTACCTCTGATGCTGGATGAACTAAACTTCTGCTACAGCTGGAAGGTCTGTTTATGCCCATCTTCTTGTTTCTCAAGCACTTAAATATCTTAGAAGATGAGGATGTTTGCGTTTGGAGTTTTTAGTGAAAACACCTCATTATCATAATGATTAAAGATCATGAGATTAAAGAATTCTGACAATATTTTACTATGTACTGTGTAACACTAACTTGGATCTTTTTGCTCAGGGGAGTAAAAGGAAATGGAGGAGCAGTGCCCTGTATGGAGTCTGCAGTCCCTTGCCATCTCAGCCATTTATTGTTCTCCAAATTAATTCTCAATGTTTTGCAAAAATCTGTAATTAATTTCTTTAGCATAAAGGACAGATATCATACATAGGTCTGGCTTTCTATTTATAGTCATCTTTTCCAAGCGTTCTATTACCATCCCACATTTTGAAATGTCTTCATTACTTATGAATAGGCTATGTGCTGCTCTGCTTTTTTTCCACCCTTTGTAAATGCCCATTTACAAAATCAGTTCAGTAGCTCATCCATTTTAGATTACTGGTTGACTCTCTGTTTAGTAATAATTTCTTTACTCCTCCTCCCATTATACACTGTAAGCCATTTCTTATTTCTTTTTAGTTCTCTGCAGAATTTACTCAGCTTATTTTATTACTGTCCCTCTCTACATCATAAATAATCTTGAATATTCTGATTTTTGCCCTATTTCCTTTCATCACTTCAAGTAAAGGCACCTTTGTACCATCAAATCTTTGAGCTACATCAATCACTTTTTGTGTCTTGTATCTTCCTTTGTCGGGTGAATTAATTGTGATGTGCTTATGATATATTTAAATCCTTGCCTGTTTTTCTCTCTACTTGTGTTTGTTTTGTTTTTTAAAATATTTCTTGCACCTATGTCTATTTCACAGTTACTTAGTTCCTTGAAATTTATCAGAAATTTTAATAGCCTGATATTTCCTGTTATGTGAGAGTTCCCCCATACACTCAGCACTGTGAATTCAAGAATTTATCATGTTCAAAGCTAATCACAGCTGCTTGTCCTCTGGTCAGGCTCCATGCAGCTCCGACATTGAGCTGCCAATCTGACATACAAGCTTCCTCTCTTTTCCACTCCCCTTTCACAAATACCCCAGCAAAGATGATTAGTGCTGATGTTCTACTTTCATTTCATTATTCTGAGCAATTACTTAAAAGATCCTACCAATACAGATTTAGAAGAAGAAAAGAAACAAGAAATTTACTGTAATTACTAAAGACAAAATTAATGCCAATACTTAACCTTAGAATTAAAGTCAGGATAAAAGTTGCTCATTCCTCGTCAGACAAATTTAAGTTTCCACTAAGTTCTTAGGAAATCTGGGCTGAGAACGATCAGCCCTGGTAGAGATCATTTTAAACGTGGTTTGCCTGTTTGCACACCATGAAACACGTGCCGTGTACTTTCCAGGATTCTTAAGGATGTGCTATCATGTTTTATCAACACAGAGTACTTACCAAGTGTTGATGCAAAAAGCCCAAAGGAACATGTGTAAACTGACTTCTTCAGAAGAAATCAAAAGGAAGACCTGAGGGAGTTTAATATAGACACCAGGAGTAAAATTTGGTTATTAGAAACACACTTCCAATGTTGAATGTATCCAACAGACTAACAAAGCGCCCACATGCACTTGGAAAGGAACAAAAGAACATAGAGAAAATGCAGTGCAGGCCATGGAGGACACACTATTAGCAGATTCAGCAAATCAGAAAATAAAGTGTCAGACAATTGGATATGTTTGTCTTACCACAAATACTGGTACCTCACTGTATCGGGATGGTAAAGGCAGGTGAGAGAAGGGAACCTGTAAAATAAACGTATTCAACTGAAGTGCCGCACACCCTCATGAACATGGTATTTTCAGTCCTTGACTGGCCTACAGCGTTTATTAACTGATTAAAAACAAAAGCCTTTTGCAAACTTACATCAATTGTAAAACTTAAAGAAAGGTTGAAACATGTAAGATGCAAAGTAACCAGCTACCATTCAATTTGCTGCTGGGTCTGGCCTGTGATGGACTGTAGACTTCACCAGGCTTCTAACTGGTAATGTTAAAGCATAAGGACACAGAAAGGCAGTGAAAATTTATTCCTCAGAAGCCCTTAAGTTAGTTTTTCTAAGATCCAAAAACAACAAAACCAAGAAAACTACCAGTTGAAGCTGAGAAGACAAAATATATGGAAAAAGAAGAACGGAGTCCTCCAAGAAGTGGGCTGTATTATTTCCCATGGTGAAATTTGTATGTTGAAAGCAATGCTATAATGAAAAAGCATCAAAGTTGCGGTTTATTATGCCTCAATGATCTCCAGAGTAAATCTGCTTAGTCTGCAAACCAAAGGAGGATTTTCCCACCTTCTAGCTATGAAAATCTGAAACTAATTCTGTGTTCTCTGGCCACTCATAATACAGGCGCTACAATCAAAACATAATTAACAGCATTGCAGCTGCTGCTACTAATGAATAAGCTGGAAAAGAATCTACCTCACCCTTATCTAGCATTAGTTTTCCAAGGAGAAAGGCAAGAACGACAAAGTAACATTCTAAGGTCAAAGCAAGCAGTTGCAATACCATTCAGTAAGGTAGCTGTCACTGTCTAAGTGTAATTAGCAATAATTACAAAAAGATCCTTACCAAGAAAAAAAATAAAGGTCCATCCACCTTCCAGACTTTCCTGGGTTTAAACTTGACAAACAGATATCTGTTCTCGCTTATTACCACCTGGGTCCTGTTCCTTAAGCCAAATGTTACGCTTCTAGTGGCAAGTTCAGCTTCTACAAGAGCAGGGGCAGAGATGTATTTCAATGCCAGGGTCAAGGCAAAGGGAACTGATGATGCTATTGTTACAGAGCCTTTCACAGCTGGGTCTGTGAACAAATAGGCACCAGCAAACCAACACACAGAAACAGCTTAGCAAAGCTTTCCTATGCATGCTCAGACCCTTTTAAGTAAGGCTAGCTACAGGAAATTATAGAACCTTTCCCCGTTTCTTTTCCTATGACTTCCTCCTCAGTTTTACCTACAAATTCAGCCACTTTTGTCCACCCAAAATCCAGAAATCAAAACAGAATCCAAAAGTCGTTGTTCTCCTCCTCTCCTTCAGAAGAGCACAAGCTGTTTACAACATAAGGTCAACAACAAAACCAGGAGAAAGCTTTTCAATATTAATTTTTTGAGTTAGTCCAATTAAAGATAACACCTTCAATCTCCCTTATGCTGCATTTTCCAAACATTTTAAATCATTGGACACAAAATGCTGATCATGGAAGAAGCGGAAAGCTGCTAAGCTCTGCCAGGAGTAAAAAACTTTGTCCCTAGGGAATTGGCTAGCACTCGGCCACGTGATCCAGTAAGTTACACCAACCTTTGTCCTATTCCAAGGGCTTCTTTTAATCCAATTGTTTAGATGCAGCTTGACATTATTATCCTAGATCTCATTACCACATCGCAGAAGAACAGACTGCAAAATATAGTCAAATTGAGTATTGGCTAAACTAAAAAGCCCCCACTAGCAAAAAAGCATCTTTACTCAGGGTGAAGGGTGAACAAGAGACTGATGGCAAAACCTAATGTACTATCAAGAAATTACCAAAAAAAGACAGTCCAAAGCTCCTCTCCTCCTCCAGAACTTTTAGGTACAGTTTGCACTTTCATGTGAAACACAGGACTGGTTATTTACATTCACATTCTTAACTGTTGAAGCATTATCTAGAGCTATCTTTCATCTTCATTTTGAGGGGCCAGCTCAGTATTTTCTCTTCCTGAATAATTTGAGTTGCCATCAAATTTAGCAAGACAGCAGCCGAAGAAAGTATCTGTGCATTAGTAACTGCGAATACTGGTTCCTAGGATTACCATTTTATATGGTGATTTCCGATTATCTGACTCTCAAGCAACAAAAACCACTGCACAAAAAAACATTGTAAAGGCCATGGTTTTGGCCTTTACAATGAATTCCATAAGTTTTACTGTGTATTGTTAAAAAGTATTTGGTTTTCTTTTTGTAAACTGACTGCCATCTGTTAGCTTGTGAAATAAACAGAAACAATTGCTACCTCTTCCGATGCCTTTTTCTTACAGGCAGTGCCTTAGCATTCTCCTCAGAATCAGTGAATTGTTTCAGTTGGAAGAGACTTTTCAGATCACTGAGTGAACCATTCTCCCAGCACTACTGGGTCACCATCAAACCATGTTCCTCAGTGACACATCTTTTCAATCCCTCCACTGCTTCCCTGGGATGCCTATACCAAGCCTTGACAACCTGTTTGGTGAAGAAATGTTTCCTAATATCCAATCTAAACCTCCCCTGGAGTAACCTGAGGCTGTATTCACAACCCCAGAGAAGTTTAGAAATCTTAGGGATGGCTCAGCTGGTAGAGCATGGAACTCTGAATTCCTGGGGTCATGGGTTTGAGCCCCATGTAAGACAGCATATCTTGCGACAGTACTGTAGGCTTACCCTGCTCCAGAAGGGGAGGGTTGGACTTTATGACTTTTGAGGTCCTTTCCAACCTGTAACATTCTGTGTTTCTGTCCTGGAGTGACCTTATCAATAGTCATCATTGAGCTTCATGCAGCAGTCTGGAAATAGGTATGAAGGGCTAGAGCAAGTTCTTCCTGGAAGTCATTAGCCAGCAGCCTGTCAACAGGCAGGGAGCAGAAAGGCAACCTAGAACTTCAAGTAATCCAGTGTCACCCCAGTGAAAGACATTATGCCGAGGAGGAATATGCTGCTTAAACCATTGGCCAACAAAGTTTAAGACACTGGAAAAATGATGGCTACCAAAAAGGACTCTTGAAGGAGATGCTCAATTGAGTAGGATACTAAAGCTCAATTAACCATCCCCTAAGGGCTGTAAGATAGGACACAGGTATTCTTCTGAATACCACTGCAGACTCTAGTTCGTTCATCCTGAATCACAAGGATTTTCTCAATCCTCAATGAATTATTTCTTTATCATTTTTAATCACTGTTGAACCCATATAAACTTGTAGCAACCACAACTGCAGGAGTTCTGCAGCTTTCTTTATTTGATATTTCCCAGGTCTTGTATGAGCGTGTGATTGTTCCCTGTTCATCTTCTCCATGCAGCTAATGGATTTATACTTTGCTACCCATACCAGTTTCCACACCCAGTCACTTGTCCTAAAATGACAAGTCCTCAAATTTAAGGGGAAATCTCACAAAACAGCTCTGAAGCTCTCAGTTTGGGGCACAATTATTGCTGTAGCTGTTGAGCTCAGTGGCAGTAGCATCAAACTGCAAAGCAGGTCGGGGTAAGCACGTTCTTCTAATGAACACAACAATCTAACCCAAAACCAATGTGGAAATTGCTAGCAAAAGACAGATTAAGTTTAGATTGTTTGTTATTACTTCAGTCTCAGAAAAAAAAAAAAGGTTGCTTGTCCCATACATCTAAACCAGGTAAGTTTGGGGTGGATTTTTTTCCCCTCAAAATGATGTTCTGGAGTTGCTTCTCCCTTCCCTGGGGACTGTGGCAAAATTTAAGGTATGTGAAACAAGGAACAAGCACAAAAATGTAGAGGTCCTCAGCAGTACCTTCAAAAGCAAACAAACCAAAAAACCCCAAACCACTTCAAACATTTCCTTTGCTAGTAGGACTACAAACTGTACATTTTTACCAGAAAGGGTGGAAGAGCTCCATAATCATCATGTTGATGGAAATGTGCCCTTGGCTGACGAAGGTTTATGATCCTATGAAAGAACTTCTGTAAAGGAACGTGTAGGAACTATACAAGTCTTCCCAACTTGAGGAGGAAAAGGTTGTGAATTTTCTAGGGATGCAAATGGTGTGTTTGGAAAGGATCTAAGACATTCCAGTATGGCCATTTTGGGGCTGAGGAGATCTCCAGGGCCTGGAAACCAAGGAGCTATGTCCATGCAGTCAATGATTCCTCTTAAAGGCTGACAGGTAGAATAAATGGGCCAAATATGCAGAATAACAGCATGGTTTAGGGGGATGATAAGAGCAGAATCATTGCATAAGTTTAGTATGAAGTCTAGGTACAAGGTTTAATAGTGTTGTGTATCAAGCAGTGTCCCAGCAGGACAGAGCAGGAAAGCAGACTCCATCACTGAATTGTCAGTGGCTATCCACACTGTTAACCTTTGCTACCCAATGTATAAGATTTATAAGAGAGTGCTCCAACAGCACTAGCCCTTTGGCCAGTTAAAATACCATGACCTTCAAATCTCACTTCATCTGGGACTGTAGTCAAATAGTGCTGCACAGGTTACCACAGATACTCAGAAAAGACGTGGATCAGGAGTGCTAGGACCTAGAACTTTCCATGCCAGGCTAGGTGAAGGCTTCCAGGCACAGAGATCAGAAAGGGATACCACTCTCATAGCTGAAACTGTGCTGTAGACCGGATTATCCCATTAGCCCTCCCAAGTGGGAAAAAGAAAAATGTACTTTTTTTCTTTCAGTAAAAGAGCAAAGACCATTGATTTTTCTGTTTATAGAGAGAAGGGAAAAGCAACTTGGGCAAAGTCCTCATTCTCTAATACTTGTTTTAAATATGATGTTTGCTTGGGCTTCTTTTTTACTGCTGAAACAACTGTAAAGCTTGAGTGTTCTTCTAGCTAATATCTGTGCCGGTGCAGTGACTCCAGTGGAGGTTTCTCAGAGTTATAGAAACTTGTTTTCTGGAGGAGGAGGTCTGGCATCTGACACAATTGGCCTTCTGAGTGAAATGAAGAGAGTCTCCAAAGCTTTAATACCTTATTTGATTTACACTGTTATTCATAGCTACCAAAATATTTAAAGTACAAAGAAAAAAGCTATTATTAAAGTTCTTCCGTGGATGCACACAGAGCCATTGTTGCACACTGACTGACAGCAATTATATTTTACCACCCTTGAAGCAACTACTCAGTGCAAATTTTAGGTAAGAAATTGCTGAATGGTTCTCTCCGTTACCATGCAAGAGACCCGATAAAGCAGCAGATGGTTTTGTGAAATGCAGGCGCTCAATCTAAATCCACTGAGAAATACAGCTCCAGCTGAGTAACTTTCCTTCTAGCAGCACGCTCACTGTTACAAGATTAATTGTCAAAAATCCTTGTGACAGTAGCACATTAGAGACTGCAGGACTGGTCTCTGGAAGTGGACGACAGCAGGTGTATCTGGTAGTACCATTCTGTATTTCTGTAGGAAACATTCACAAACGTTTGCCAACAGTTCCTTTGATATGAGGCTATATTGCAAAGCATTCTGCTACTGAAACAGTCGTGGTAGCTCAGTCCATTTCAGGATTACTTATGCCACAGTTTAATTTAGGTTAATTTAATTCCTCATTAATTTGGGGAAGTCAGTCCCTTTGCAGAAGATGGCACAGACACTTCGTAAATGTTTACCACAGGATTAAAATACTTCTGTTTTAGTCTGCATGACTCACTAGCAGCCTCCTAGGTTCACCTGGATTATTTGTTAAATTTATTGAAAAGTACACACACTAAATTCATTTAAAAACCCCAAATCATAGATAGACTACAATTCAGTAAATAGGAATGCCAATATCCTCACAGCTAACAGCCCCAGCTGCAGCAGTTTACTTAAACAGGAGGAATTAATGTCAGGGCAGCTAGTTACCTGAATGTCAATAGACAGCAACACTGAGAGGACTTTGGGGTTGTGTGTACTAGTGGTTGGGGAAAACGAATCTTTGAAAGTATAAGACTTCAAAAAATGTAACCAAACACACTAGTTGTTAATGAATTAATTCTAATACCAGTTATTAAAGAAATTTCTACTATTTGTCTCCCAGAAAATGGGCTTTTCACATAAGAAACAGCACAGGCACATATACCAGCTAACAGGTCAGTCTTGACTCTTGGTTTGAGGTTTTATCATCAGAGGAAAACCAGCTGTAAAACACAGAACAACTCCTGATGCCCACTTACCTGCCTCCTACAAATCCAACACAACCATCCTCATTCCCTGGACTGCACATGCATAAACCCAAGAGACTTCTGAGATTATCTGAGAGCTTTCTCCCTGTAGAGAAAAGAAATCATATATCAGAGCACATGAAAAACATGTCAGTCACCACAGCATCCACCTCGATGTTAAGGACTCCATACCTGTGCAAGAGATGACTCTGCTGCATGGTGGCAAAATATGTGTAAAGCCAACACTTCGTATTAGCTCGACCCAATGACTTGAAATTATAACCCTGCACTCCAAGTTGGAAGGAAAATTGGAAGATCTCAAGCCAATTGGAACTTTTCAGTTATTTAGACCTTCCTGGACATATCTCAGGACCATGAGACAGTAAAAAGAACAAAGACTAGCCCAACAGGCCAGGCTGTCTTCAGACTGCAAAGAAGGCCTTAGACAGCTCAATGTTTAAAAAAAAACCCAAGAAAACAAACCAACACCCACCCCAAAGCCATAACAGAATAATTTTTGGCAAGTGATTTTTTTCTTGGTACCCAAAGTATTGGCCAAGCAACTGTTCAATCATTATTTTGCAACTGTAAGTTCAAGGGTAAACTTAAGTGTTTTGGCTAAAATAAAGCTTAGGACGTGAAACAAACACCTAAAGGACAAATGATTCTATGAAACATTCTTCTTCAAATGAGTGCTGCTCTACATGGCAACACATTGAAGAGATATTACCTCAAGAAATTATACTTACTGAAAATTCAAAACACACTTGAAGGCCAACCAAAAGCTGCAGGGGAGGAAAAAAGTCAGAGCATGTACAAACCCTGCATTCCTGCATGAGATACAGCAACTTGTAGCTGTTCCACAGACTTGTGAGAAATGAGCACAGTTTTGACTAAGTTGTAAGAAATTGACCGTCCTCTACCCAATTTATCTCAAAAATTTCATTTTGCTTATATGTCAGTGATGAAAATGCTTTGCTTCAAGTTTAGGCTCTCCAAATTCCATAAACACTGATGTGATTATGGACATCCCATCCAATATTGGCCGTATGCTCTCTGTAACAGCCGTAAGTATATAAAAAACACAACTGGCCGAGGGGAAACTTCTTGTTTTCACTGACATCCAGGAGAGGAGGCAGCACAGTATTTCAGTGTACACAGATAAAATAATTACACACGTGGAAGTCCAAGGAGGAGAAACATTCTAAACCACTTGTGCTAAATATTTGGGATTAAGTGTAACGTTTAAAATGCTTTACAAAGTTAGAGCTATTCTGGGTAGTACTCTGCAGTGTAATGTGTATTTCTATATTCACTTAAAATTAATATTAATTTCCCATTGAGTTATAAATCAAATTGTGAAACAGCAGTCCTTTCCCTTTAGCATTTTGGTGAAGAATTTTGGAACACCCAACCGTGCTATTTAGCTCCATCTGTTGATGTTTCTTTCCTTACCACCTCACATGATCAGGATCACTAGTCCTTCTCCCTGCCAGCACATGTTGTTAAGTCAGTCAGTAGACCTCTCTGCCATCCCGTCTGTCCACGCTGGGGAAGTGAAGAAATGGGGTGTTACTTATCTAGACAGCAGACAGACACGGAAACAGCCTTTAAATATTTAGAAGGTTGTCACAAAGAGTGAAAACCTTTCTCCATGTTCATGGAACACAAAGTGGAAGTCCATATGAATAGTGGTAAAGGAGATTTAGATTAAATAAATCTTAAGAACCCCAACCCTCTGAAACAATAAAAAGCATTTCCCATAAGGGTATCAATTGTCAACATAAGTACAGGAAGCTGGTCTTTTCCAGCCCTATATCCAGTGATAAATCCCCAACATCCCATTCAGCCTTTTATCTGCCTGTAAGCACAGGTTTAGACACTTCTTCACCATTATCTCACAAGATAACCAAGTTTGATTTTGTCATTTAACCAACACTGTAGTGTTACTAAATATTTTGGTATAAAGAATTGCTTGTCTGAAAGACACTGGTGATCCATAAAGTCTGACAGCCTGTCTGCAAATGCTGCCAGCAACAGTTTTGGGAGAAGAAACTTTTCCTAAGGGACTTGAAGAATAATCTCTCCTTGTGTCCTCCTGGTCTCCAGCCAGGAGAGCCAGTAGCAACTACATACTTCACAAACTGCTTTAAAAGTAGACCATCAGGATATGAAGATTTTCTTGCTGTTGTTTTGAATCTTACCACATTATTTGTCTACATAAAATAATTCCAAAGGCTAATTTTAAATTAGGTGGGAAAAAGATTTCAGTTTATTAGTTTTGAATTGTATCGAGAGTTTTTCTGCTTTTGGATAAAAGAGGGACTGGATGGGAAACCCTTTGATAGGTTGTATTTTTGTGCACTAGCAATCTTTCAATAAAGCTCCCATTGTTTTGGGGGATTACACACACTATTTATCTACGCAGAGTACTCTCCCATTAAATGGGAGGCATATAGGTTCTACTGTAAACTCCTTTAGAGGAACTGCAGAATAAGCATTCATGCCATATTCACAATGGGAGATAAGGACCTGATCTGAAATTTCAGCACTGTGGTGGTTAAAACAGTGAGAGAAAAACAACATTGTTTTGCACTTAGAAACCTGTTTCTAATCAGCTGAGCTACTCCTATGGGGTCAAATAAAAATGATTAGCTTATTAAAAGCATAGCTTTGCTATTTAATAAGCAAAAATGATTGAAAATTCTGTTCCAGATCCTGATAATTTTAGTGTTTCTAGTTAAGCCTGCAAAATTGCATTCATTATTAGTGTCTAGATTCATTAACAATTCAATTTATAGATATTAATGCTTATAATGCATGCTTCGCTTGCCAAAACTTGAAGAGAAATTGTTTCAATTAGCTTTCATGGATCATGAATCCTACCGGCTGGGTATTTTTAGACAAAAGATACAAACACATCCCCAAGCAATGCTAATGCACAGCTGGGATTCGTATGTAAGGTCAGCTCACAGTTTAAAGGGAAAAACAGTAAATGAGCTTTACACAGAACAGTTAGACAGGAACAGAACCAATCAAATATTTGCCAGTCACACTACTCCCCTTAAAAAAGCCAGGATTCCCAGGGTTTTGTGCTGTGTTTTTAAAAAGTCAAGCCAGGAAGATATAAACTACTGACTAGGTTAAGGAATATTTTTCAGCATGTGACTAAGAGCACTAGGTATATATACAGGCCCAAGGCAAATTGTTCTGTTCTCATTTTCATTCAAACTATATAATTAAGAACACTAAAGATGCACAGATGTAACCAAGGACATTATTCTCCTCAACATTTCCTCTTCTTTCCTTAGGCCAGTGACAGTCAGGGAGAGGAAATCAAAATCTACACAAAAAAATGTTGCACTACGCATGCAAAACAAAAGAACCACAAGATCACAGGGTAAAACACTCTGTTGAGCTGACCAGGTGGTGGGTTCCAGCACGTTATGACCAGAGCTGTCCAGCATGTGAACAGAAGGCTCAGGAGCAGCAGACCTTCACGAGACTCACAGTGTTGCCGCCACATAAAGAGTCAAATTCAGCCAAACTCTGAGCTCTTATGCGACTGCATGTGCTGGGCATGAACCAAGGAAAACATGCAGCCTCAGGACAGAGAGGAGTGATTTTATCTGAGTACTTAAAGGAAAAGCAACCAGAATCGCTTAGGTCCACAGGCTGGACTTCATTAATACAAAAAAGTTACTATAAAAAGTTGGCACTTGTGATTGCCAGTAATCCATTACCCTTCCTTCTCTTCTGAACATTGTAAACACCAACTGGAAAATGGCAAGACTTTAACGCTGCTATGGAGAAGGTACCAACAAGGTGCATCAGATGTCTCCTAAGTCAGTGCAAGTCCTTGCAGACCAGGAGCTGACCTGCTGTTTCTGCTTCTGAACCACAGGATTGAATCACAGAACATTAGGAATTGGAAGGGACCTTGAAAGATCATCTAATCCAACCCCCCTGCTACAGCAGGATTACAGAACACAAGGACTTCAGTGGAACACTCCTATCTCTGATTCAGAGCATGTTCCAGTCCTTGCAGGTATTAAACTTCTCTACGATTCCACTGAACCAAAATACATGAAAATAACGCTGGGTTTGCTTTGATTTTCCTTTTTGGTGGTTTATTGCTCTTTATGTGGGCAACATCTGTTCAAAAACAGGGGGGGAATTTTCAAGTCAGCTTTTTAATAGTGGAAATAGCTTTTTAATGGAGGAAAGGAGGTCTTCAACACACAAACTACATAGATAAGGAAGAATCTTTCAACTCATGCTCCTGTTATATCTACAGAAGATAGTTACTATGTTCTCAGAACCAGTCTTGAGAAAGGTGGGAAGAGGAAAGACTGAAAGAAAATTAGTATTTTTGCAAACAGTTTAATTTGTAAGTCTCTTCTCCAAGAACAAGGTAAACTGTAATTCCGAGAATGCTGGAGATACTGAGTATTTTATCCAACCATTCCTCCATAAAGCTGGTCTTTGTTTCAAATGTCTAGACTATACAGATCAATCAAGTTATTTCTTTTGAGTTGGCTTATTTTTGGAGAGCAGCCCTCTGGAGGATACCACCCTAATGGCAGACCACAGGGATGTCTCACACAGGCATTTTTGCTGCTGGGCTTAAGCATATCTATCTCATGTTTATTTGTAGGGCAGAAAGTCAGGCCCACACTAAATTCCTTGCCAGTGACATGCAAGCGTGCGCTCAGCTGGAATTTCTCTGCAGAGAAAAGCAATTAAGAAAAAGATTTGGAAGACTAATATCGGCACTGGAGTTAGCTGGAACCCAGTGCCCAGGCCAGCAGTGTTAGCAGCTGACCCACGGCCACTCAGGACAGCTTCAGGGCCAGTTATCTCAGAAATATGTCTTAATTAAAAATTTTTGTGGAGTTAGGACTTGAGTCAGGAAAACCTTGGTATAACTCAAGAGAAGACAAACCTAATGCTTCCTCTTCCAGAGTTTAACTTCATCCTAAATTGCCCAGTGCATTAGTAGACAATGGACCACATTTCACTGGTGGTTTGAGCCACATCGCTACTTAAGCGCCTTAGAAAGCTGCTGGAGGAACAGAGGGATAAAATCAAAAATCTTCTCATAGATTCCCAAAAATCTTTAAATGGCTTAAAATTTTCCAAGCCTTGTTCCTTAATGTAGATACTGTTAGATTCAGATTAGGGCCAAACAGCTGGGAACAGTGGCTCCGAGAACAGATCACTCCATTCCGACTGATATTTTGGCAAAGCAGACTGTGTGAAGTCCCTAGGCTACTTTTACTTCTATGCAGTCTATTTTAAGCATCAGAATTAACACAAAAAAGTAATCGAAACCATTATTTTTAGCCTCAACAATAATTTTAGCAGTCTGATGTGTGCCCTTACCAGCATCACACAAAAAGATACGTAAGCTCTCAGAACTTAACCTGCACTAGCCAGTTGCCAAATTCATTAATTCAAGACTACAACTTGAACAATACGAAAAGAAAGTCAATTTAATAAGCAAAACCCCCTCAAAAAACATACCAGAAATGAAATAATGCTAGCTGCACAGCCAGCAGCTGTGGTCAGCAATGACATCATTAGCAATACCACATTACTATTCGAGACCATAATTCATTTGGTTTAGAAAACCCACAGAGGGCTGACTTGCTTTGCCATGAAGAAGAGAAAGCAAACAGATTCCAATTACGAGAAGATCCTGTTCTTTACCTTCCCCACTTCCTACAAACATGTTTTCATATATCTTCCGACGGTCTCTAAACAGCCCGATTATTCCTTTGAATACGTAGAATTGTAAAACAGTCCAAATCATAAGGGACCTCAAACATCATTGAGCCTAACCTTTAATGGGAAAAGAAGTCTAGATGAGATTATCTAGCACCTTGTTCACTTGCATTTGGAAAACCTCCTGTGAAAAGGACTTGGAACATCCTCCCCAGAGATGTGGTACAGTGATTGTAAAAATATTTTCATCTATTATTGCGGTTTGAGCCCACCCAGCTGGCCCTTCTGGAGCCCTATCCTATGGGATTCCTCAAAGTAGTCTTTGAATAAACCAAAGTTAGCTCTCCTGAGGTCAAGGGTCGTAATCCTACTTATTGTCCCTTACCTATAAGCTCCTGACTTGCTCTTCACACCTCCCTAGGCAAAGCTTTAACACCTCTCAGCTGCTGTCACATCAAGAGCAACCCCACCACCTTACCTTGTTTGCCTGAGAGAACACGGTACATCTGTAAAAGTCACATAGGAAAAACACCTGAAGGCAAGTAGCTCCTTTCTTTAGGGAAGGCCTATACAGGAAAAGTGCAAAGAACAACAACAACTTGCTCTTCATTGTCAAAACCGAGTCTATCAATGATGCAAAGTTTTTTGACTGGTAGTTGGGTTAGTTGGAAGATCCTGTCTTATCAGCAAAGTAATTTTAATTTCTTGGAGAGTAATTCAGTGAAAGCATTTATCATTTTTTTGGGTTTTTTGTGGTGTTTTTAATTACATCCCTGACAAGCAGTTTCTTTCCTTTGGTAGGAAACGTAATAGCAGACTGTTTCCTAACAAAAGGACCAAACATGCAAGTCCCCCCAATACTCCTCCCTTCACTCCTGTAAGCTAAACCTTTATTAAGAATCTCAAGTAACCTCAGTAATAACATTCTCATTTCAGGGCCAAATCTCTGTTTTCCCACCCTTACAAAAAGGGAATTACTCGCTCTATTTCCTATCAGTATCCTAAGCACACCCACGTCTGAGTTAATGATGGGCAGATGGAGACGGAAATCTGGCACCTTCTCACATCTCCCACATTGTAGGAGTTTGTTCATCAGTGACACCATGCTGCAGCCCCCCTGGAAACTTAGCAATGGATAAAATACACTCAGGAATCTGATCTGGTGGATTACATTTAGGTTAAGCATTTTAACAGTCTTCTACGTTTTGCAACGTTACAGTCAGATTGATGCTTGAAAACACCGGAAAAACAGAGCAAAGGAGCCAGATTTTTTTTAAAAGTATTTAAAAAAAAAAATTAACCCTTTCCCTGAATAAAACTAGACAAGCTTTCTAAAGAAAAAGGTATGCACAAATGCTCCCACAACCACTAAAGAGCGTAAAGGGCTCCCCAGAGCCCCACGTGAAGAAATCCAGCATGTGTCAAATCCAGCTCTTCAGTCATGTTCCGAATTCACCCCAGTTTCCAGATGTTCTTCAGATGGCCTCAAGATGTTGGTCAATCTACACTTCATTTCAATTGTCTAGTCCTCAAGCAACGAAACCAAAGTCTACATATGAAAGCAACTACGCAATTCCATTTGTGTCATTTTGAGCAGATGGGAAACCAGCACACATGCCATAGCTGTTAAGTACCCAGAAGCAGAATAAAAACTAACAAAAAACAAATGAAGAACTTCTGTTACAAGCAGCTTGTCCTGCTCTCTTCAAGATCCTGGTATAAACTTCTTCCACTCTACCAACATTATCTCAGTTTCATCTAGTTCTCAGTCTCATACTGACACCAAGTAACACTTTCATTTCACCAGCCCACTCACGACAATGATGAGGCAAAGCTGAATGCTATTGGCATGTAGAACACATTAAGAGATGCACTCGGGAAGAGCAGCAACACTGCATTAAAAAGAGGATCCTGACCAAGCACCCTACTCCACTTAATGGGTGAGTGATGGATGTACCTACAAGTGCTGTAGGGACAACAAAGCTATCAGTCAGTCTGCAGAAGACCTGTGAAGTCACAGATGAACTCTTCGATTTACCTTTCCCCCTGGATCTAACAGTGCCTTGGCCCATTTTGAAGGACTGAGATTACCAGATTGTGCCTAAGAAAAACCCAGGAGACAGGACCAGCCCTCTGTGCCACAAACCCCTTGGGAAAAAACTGAGCTGAAGCCACACCATGATGTGTAAGAAAATGCATGAATTAAGACATTACCAATAAACTCAATATTATGCTAAGAAATTACTACTGCTTGAGTAAACTGCAAATTAGTTTTAAGTTTCAACTCAGAATACTAAAAAAATAGAAAAGCACCAAGCCCAAACCAACTGCTTTTTGACAAGTAGTAAATTTGGGTTGTTAAGTAACTGTTTATACAGAAGTGCTTCAAAACAGCAAAACTCCCCTTTCAGAAACAGAGCATGGACATCAATTTCTATAAATTATTTTTCTGACTTGTTTTCCTCCCAACACTTGAATGATTCAATAAAATGAAATTATTTTTGGCAAAGTGCACTTTTCACCCAGATTTGTCTAAACGCCTTTCTGGAACAGTTTCCTTTTTTCTTTTCTAAATACAGTGATTGGTTTTACAAACTTGAAAGTTTTGCAGCTCTAATTCTATGGTTTCATATTCCTCCCCTGCTTAAAAAAAAACCTCCACCCATTTAACAGCAGCAAATACAGCTGACTTAATTCTTGTGTTTTATTTTTTGCAGGAGCAGACAGGACAGCGGTTAGAAGGGAGAGGTTACAGGGTGAGAGGATGATTGAGATGAAACAGCAGAGATGGATGAGGCGTGGAGAGAACCAAGTGTTAGGACTGAGGCTAAACTGGCAGAAGTAGGAATAGGCTCAAGCAAATATAAACACCCTCCTTATTTTCACTGCTACTATAGCTGTTTGCCCATTTCTTCCCAGATGCTTTTAGCTCTCCATTGTGCTGCCCTTTATACCAAAGCATCCTCACACAGATCCTCAGACTATGCCACTTTCCCTTTTCAAGGGTCACTGGGGCTCCCTGCCACAATAACGATGACAGGAACCAGCTGAAGGGCAAGGAGCTAAAACGGCTGTTGGGTACATTTTCACAAAGTAACAACAGCCACACACCAAAGTTAGCAAACACATGAATTAAGGATGTCAGATACTTGGCAAAACACTCGGCCCCAGTTTACAGAAAAGGCAGTGGTGCTGCAAGCGCCTAAGACAGTGGAGGAGCCTCAAACTGATGCTCTGCTGAGCCGTGTGGCCATGCTCTGCCCCAAAGATCATCTTCAGCACCCCAAGTTCGGTACAAGGTGATAAGATGGACAAACTCCACCATGAAAATGAGCTGCACATTTCCCAAGCATTTATCTCCAAGCCACCAGGAGATGACAAATTGCCTCCCACTGCTTACTGAAAAGGGTTCCACTGCCCTCACCACCGCCTCCCAACCAAACCCAAACCAGAAATGCTCTCTGTAGCTGTCAGCACAGTGAGCTGGCTATGCAGAGAGTGATTTCATCCCTTCTTGGGCTAAAGGAAAACAAAATTTGGGTGATGAAAAGCAGTGGGTAAAGGAGGAAGATTCTAAAAGAACTGAAGAGATACCAGAGAAGCTGTCAAGAGAAGGATGATTATTGTACTTGTGTGCTACTCATAGCATCATATCCGAGCTTCAGGTTTTCCTTCCCTCAAAAGGCAGTTTCTGTGGTAAGCTCAGCAAGTCCAGTCTCCACGCAGTTACTTGGTACATTTTGGAAGGAGCTGAGTTGGGTGCTCTGGGTATTCCCACAGGAAAGGGTCAGTTTCCAAATATTAAACTTATTCTTCAATATTTTATTTTGAAAAAAATTAAAATCTGGTTTTGAAAGATTTCCACCTCAGAAAAAGCTTTGATTGGACAGTATCAGAAATTTAAAGTTCTACCTTGTCACAAAGGCTGGAAATGTACAGCTTGCAGAGAAAAGTTACTTGTGTGCAGGAATGACTGCCAGTTTCAAACCCCCAGCCTCTGCCCTTCTCCTCTCACACCCCCAGGCCCATGCTCACAAAGCAGGCTCCTTGCTGGTATTTGAACCGAGTAAAGGGAAGCCACTTCCTCATTAAGACATACCCAACTATGGTAATAACATAGAGAGCCAAAAGTAGTAACAGATTTATTATTACCACTGTGTGGAAATAAAATGGGGGTTTTTTCCCCCCCTGTTACTCAATCCAGTTAATTATCCATGCAAAGTAAAGTTATTCCTGGCAGCCACAGAGGCAAAATGAACTTCAGTAATGCTGGGGGTGGAGTGGTTGTTATGCAGGAGAAGAAACTAAATAGTTCAGTAAATTAGCCCAAATAGACACACACTGGGATTGGCCTCTAGAGATTCAAAAAAACCAAAACCAATGCTTTTAGGCTTATCATACTTTTTATTTAATAGAGAAATGTCTGATCTGGGACTCCACCATATCCCAAAGACTCTACAAAGAGGTAATTTTTTCAGAGAGTGCCCTGAGGGTAACGGGAAAAATTACAGAAAGCTTCAAACCATTCAGCTCCCACAAGTATCCCTGCATTCTGGACTTTCACTTGAGCAACAAAGCACAACCAGCCAGGAATTTGTGGTGGTTACCAAATACTTGGATGGGTATTACAAAGCACTGCACTGAATGCTTCAATAGCCCAACATTTTCTTGGAAAAGCATAGTCTGACTTCAGCAAGATGAGCATCAGGCAGAGATTGCAGCATCTTCTCCATCTCTGTGGCCTCTGCACAGCTCAGCCTAAAACACCACTTACCCCCAGCTCCCCGAAGGCACTGTGCATTTGCTTTTGAACCTTACTTGTCCTAGAAAACATCCCCAGACAGGTTTTACCTCAGGGAAAAAATTAAAGAACCAAACCAAAATCCCCCCAAAACCCAACAAACCCAACATACCTATGACAACTGGGGGATGGAGAAATCAAACCAGAGAGGGAAAAACCCCAAAGCACACAAAAAGCAAGAGCTGAAAGTGGAAAAAACCCACAGAATTTATTCAAAGTATTTATTTCAGCTGTCCACAGGCACAGTGATTGTATAAACAATGAACAACGGGAACACAAATGAACACTATGGGAAAAGAAACCCCTCACATTTTTTCACTGCAGTAAAGTACAGACCACCAAGAACCGTTTGCCTCAAATACCCAGCATCAGTTCCCACACGAGAGCTGTTATTGTTGGCTTCACCACCCAAGTCCAACAAGAACAGTAAGAACATGCATTCTGCTAATGTTTGAATAACCCTTGCCAACAAATTGATCCCACAGCAGCGAGGCAGTAGGAGATGGGTTCAAATAAATAAATGAGGGAGAAAGTAAGTAAAACAAAGACACACAGCACTCCTCTTTTCACATAAGTGTTCAGTAGGAGCTCTTTCATTTCTCTTGTTTAAAATGGGTTGTTTCTTCCCTGTCACCCCCCCCAAGCCCACCATTGGAAAGAAACAACCTAAAAGGGCACTGGTGAGCAGCTGTAATTTACATGCAGGGGGGAGACAACTGCCAGAAAAATACAGATTCCACAGATGTTAACCCAGAGGGCAGCCCAAATTAAGCAAATCTCTAAATAAGGTCTGGGAGGCACTTTGTAAAGAAAAGCAGCACTTTTCCAAAGTAGGCAATTACAGCTGTTGGCTTAACTCTAGTCCAGCATACAACCACCTACATTTACCTGGGTACCCAACAATAAATCCATCACTTCCATGGGTGAAAAGGATGAACAGATCACCAAGGTTGGAAACAGGCCTTCAGGTATTTTGAAATGTCAAAATAGGCTTGACTACTAAATGCAAAAAGCAACTCCTTGTCAATCCACCACAGACCATTGTGGCAGAAAGCAATGGGCTAACAGCCCAGCAAAGCCAACTGAACTGGACTACTCCGAGGGCTTGAGCTCGCATTGCTGCACAGCACCATGTTGTGAAACTGCTACCCCAGAACCTGCTCAGCTATCTCCTGCACAACGAATTTCATTCTACATCTCCAAAGCAGCTTCACTGGCACCTCTCAAACTGCCAGGGAAGCAAAGCTGCAGAAGACACGAAAAAAAATTGTAATTTTATTCTTAAATGGCTATTCCTTCTCTAAAAAACCAAAGCTTTCTTCTGCAGAAGTCATACAGCACTGAAGACAACATTGACTTCTGACCACTCTTTTCCTGCTCAAACACGCACCTGTTTGGTCCATTAGCTCATACACACACACACCCCATGCCACAAACACAAAGAAAAACAGAACAGAGCAAATAATTAAAGATACAGTAAGTTTATAATTGTTTTAAACCGCCATGCCTCAGTGCAGCCTGTTTCCTCAAGAGATTTTAATCCTTTCAATCTTTTCAGTCTTTCACAGACTTTTAGTACTAAATAGAACTCTGTGTCTTTAACTGTGCTTTTCCATCTTGCACAAGCAAACCTTTTCCATCGTACAGTCTCTTTTAAAGTTATAAATAAAACACCCAACTATTTTCTTTTTCCCACAGATGAGAACATTAAAACATTGACATTTTAATCTGTTCTATACAAGAGTGAGTTGTGTCAGCACAGTGCTTCCAGCTACAACAACAGAAAAACCCAAGTTTAATTAAAGACAGAGTGGAGAAGCTGCATTGTGGTGTCTGAACCATGGAGATGCACTCTCTTTGCTCGCTCACAATTTGGGGCTCAGTATCGTCTTCACATCACTGCTTGGCAGACAAAAGATGATTGAAAAGAAAGTATATAAAATAAACAAGTGTATTTTCTCAGACACGAAATGTGAAAGATGAGACCACGCACCTAGGACACTGAAGTCTTCAGTTAGCATGGTCAGAGCGGAATGGGTTGTCTGGGGAGGTTATAAAACCTTCAGCAGCGGAGTTACTTAAAAAAAAAAAAGGGAAGAAGGTCCCAAGATGCCAACATCCCAACAGCAGCATTGCTTTAAGCAGGGAGCTGCACCAGTGGTTCTCCAAAAGGACCTTTTCAAAGGTATTCTACAATCCCAAAGCAGATCTGCTTCTCATATCCCTGCTACTAGATGGAAAATGGGAGCAGGCAGACAACAATAAATTAATCTCCAATAACAGCTTATGTATGAGCCCGCAGACTGGAAAAAATACACTTCTAAAGCTCACATACCCATCTGTGTTTAGATTGCACATGCTAATTGTTCCCAAACAAACAGTTAGGGCAGCATCAGAATTCTTCACAAGAATGGCTTCTCACAATGAGAGCCTTAAGCAGCCCTTGAGCACTTAAATTCCCGAGTCAGGAACCTAACTTTATATGTAGGTCTTAGAAGTAATACAAAAATTAATGCAGATTTGTTCCGTACCTGGCCCCTTCCAGTAGCTGTCAGCCGGATGATAATTTCTCCTTCCAAACAGCAATTTCTGTGTGCAGTAGTAAAGCCACAGTCGCTGGGCCATTTACTATGGTTTCATTACATCACTCAGAAGTGCTGTGTCCTATTATTTAATAATGCACATGTCCAACACTACACCCAGGAGTATCAGGGGAGGAAAAGAAAGTGTTAAAGGATTAAGAGAAAGTGTTTTCTGCATTAGCAGCAAGAGTATCACTTCTAATGAGCTCATTTTGTAAGCAATTCAGATCCAAGTCCTCTCCAAGTACCCAGAAAGCTTTTTTTTTTTTTAAAAAAAAAGACATAGTGCTAAACAAAACCCCCAAATCCAAAACACATCAGCTCATAACACTGTCACTCACTGGCTGGAGAAGAATACTGCTAGTGTTCAGACCTGCTCTCTCAAGACTTCCGTTCCAAAGTAAAAGGACAACAGTTTAGGCTAGCCAATATCCCTAAGGTAGGAGCTAAATCAAGTAAGAATCTTGAGTAAGAAGAGTTGTGTAAAAAGAAACACTACGTAAAGTGGATATGAAAGTGAAAAATAAGTAGTGAATAGAAGTAAAAGTACACTAACACTGCTCCTTGCTATAAAGATCAGCATCTAGCAGTGTTTGCAAACATCTACACAAGTCTAGTTTATGAAGTTATGATTATTCAGCCTGAAAGTAAAGCTGGAGTGTAATATGAATAACTACACCTGTTCTACAAGTCACAGGCAAGTTACAATCCATCTTCTGAAATCTGGATAAAAGGCTTTTCAGCCAGCAGGCAGAACAAACCATGATACAGATGAGGAACACAAAGAGGGGAAATACTTTTTTGTAAGTCTATTAATCTCAAACTTTCATAGGTAGCTATGTGAAATTGTTTCCCATATTTCACACGAAAGAGAAAACAAAGGAAAATATATTCACATTCTTGATCAGTCTCCCAAAGAACAACCACAAACAAAGCACTCAACAACCGAAACTGCGAAGAAAATCAACCCAGCTGTTACTAAGACACTAAAAGAACAGCCAGATTCTCAAACTGGGGGTTACTGGATGCATGCTGATTACCAAACTGCTTCAAAAAACTGACCCAGTTACAGATCCTGAGCTTTTGAAGATGCAGCCACGCGTACTGTTCTGCTGTCAGGCAGTACCACCTCTGCTGTTTGTACACGCACCAACTGCCAAGGAAGGCCCCTGTGGCATCATACCTGGTGAAAAGGAAGCATTAAATAACTGTTCACAGTGAACCTTTGTTGGGAACATGGAAGCTCACATCCATACACCTGCTCTCCTCAGCAGATGGGCACATTTCACTTCATTTTCATCTCCGAGCATGCCAGCAATATGTGTCAGCTTTGCAATTTTTCCCGTGCAAGCAGCACGTTCTAAAGCTGACATTTGCAAGTGTACATTATGGAAGAATTGCCAGCAGTGCTTCTCCATCTACTTCTCAGAATAAAAAATCCTAAGGAAGTCAGTGAATCCAAGCAGCGACTTCAGAAGTCCTTTCAGACAATCAAAAGCAGGATTTTCCAACTAGGCAGCTGTAGTTCATTAGATCCGCCATGGACCGTGAAAGCCACTTGCCAATAGTGTCGAAAGACTATTACTCATTTCAGTCTCTCTGAAGAGGACAACGGTCTGACAAAGCATTAGTGAAAAACACGAGGTGTGGGACTCTGACTGGCACAGCTAAGCATGCAGACGGAAGTTCAATACTTAATGCGAAGCTGAGATGCGAAGGCAGCTTGACGTCTCGGCTTTTAACCTTCAGAGATCAGAGCTTCTGTCTAGGCTATCAATGAAAACAGCGTTTTGGAAATAAAAATAAGCAGGACACATAGATGATTATCATACCCTGCAACCTGGTGGAAGTCTATTACTGAATAGCAAGTTTTCTGCCCCCCTTTGAATCTCACTAGTCTGCAATTGACAGGAAAAAACCACCACACTAATCCCGGGACTAGTCAAATCAGTGAAGAATCTTTTACGGTCAGAAGACAAGTTAATCATAAATATGCAATAAGTACAAGTCCCTGAAATAAGTACAAGATTAAGGCAGACATAAGGAGCGAGTCTGGAAAATACTTATTGTTTCTTCCATAAGTTAAATTTCAGCATAAATAAGAAAAATAAGGTCTTTTAACCATAACAAGTAGCTGCATGGGCTTGGCCCACCTAAGCGCATGGTTGGCAGATGTTACAGCTGTGGGTACAACATCAGAACTCACAGTGATCTAAAGGGTGTTTGGTCTAACAATGTAATCCATTCTAATACTTGTTCTCTTTCATGTTAACTTGCCTTTTCACTTTTACTGCTTACAATAGCACGCTGGAGGTTTAGATAACTGACCCCACAGTTCCAGGCAGAGCTATGCTGTGGTCAGACATCACACAGCAAGTCACACATAAGATAAATGTGTCCAATGTTAAGGTCTTACTATCACATATAAATATTCCAGTTGCCGTTCCCCGAGAACACCAGCACTTCTATCCTGTACACAGCAGCAGCTAGGAAGAGCTGCCAGAAATCCAGCAAATGAACTAGAGATAAGATGATTTCTTCATTAGTGTCCGTTAATCAAACACCACCAAGCCTCCAGATATTAGTATAAAATCTGAAGCAATGAAAAGGACTTCACAGAAAGCGTTCTCTCTTCATCCCTGAGAATCAATAACCCACTTTGTACAGTTCACTTGGATTCTATTTTTAAAGCCTGCATTTTTACAGAGTACCAGAGAGAGACCAAACAGTTTTCGTTCCCAACATACACCTTACTTTAGAGAAAAACATTTGCAGAAAGTTGTAACAAAGCATGAATACACAGCAAATAGCACAAAGTAATCAAATTATATACTTCAATATTTTCTTAGCATTCCAGAAAATTAACAGACTACATTTCAGAGGACAAGTGCTGCAACATAAGCAGCATTGTGCTCACAGTAGATTTTTGCTGTAATGTCTTGCTCTAATTGAAATATGTTCTATTAAAAGGACTGCCAGCATAGCCCAGAGCCTTTGTTTCCACAGCCTAGGTAAGTGTCTGTGTCCTCTGTGAATGAGAACATTTTTTAGGAGAAACCTTCAAGAGTCTGATGTCACACAAGCTACATTAAATGACCCTATGCAGGCTTTATTAAAAAGCCAAGCTCTCTCATACAGAAACAAGTAGCAAACAGAACAACTGCTCTTATTGTACGACTGCATATCAAAGAGAATCCTTTCCAATGGGGTACCAGAAAAAAAAGAAGACATTCAATAGTGAATTTTATGAGAGAAGGATAAAAACCAGGTAGTTCAACAGATTCCTGAAATCCCAGTAGTGGTCAATAAATCGACTTCTGCTTCACGTTATATGAAGAGGCTGTACTTAGCAAATCACTGTGTAAGCTGCCTCAATAACAGCACTCCTGCTATCAAGTTTACTTGCAATGATTCCAACAAAGAAATTAATTTCTTAGATGACAAGAAAAGGTTATCTAGAATGGGGAAAACACAAGAGACAAAAATTTCCACTAATAAAACAAATATCAGACTCTGAACTGAATTTGAAGCTATCTTTTTTTTTGTTCTGAAAGATTTGAAATCCCTGTAGCCCAAACACTAGAGCTACAAAGAAAACATCCTACAAACTCTATTTCTAAAAATACAAGGAAAGCATAATGAACTAGATCTTTTTGCAACGTGTGATTCACTGGAGCATCCCCACGCATACCGCTCCTCAGGCAAGGCCCATAACAAGAAAATACACTTACATGGCAGTCAAAGTTCTAGACTTAAAAGCAAACCTTACTTTGAGCTACTAGCTAATTTATTCCTCAAAAACTTCAGCACGACAAAAGCAAAACTTTGCAAGAGCTCTCCAGATTTCAGAGTACACCCATTTCACAAGTGTAAAGGTGTTTTTCAACACTTCAGCAAGTAATGAAACATACATCTTCCTAGTTCGTGGTACCAACTGAATGGATCTGTTTATTCCCAAGAGACCTTCAACAGGTATCAATCACCTATCTTATTTGCCAGGTGAAGTATCATACTTATTCATAAATATTTCCAGAAAGAGACACTATTTTACTCTGTGACATCCTTTATTCTTCTTAGTATAACACACTGTTCTCATTTTATTCTCCTCATACTTGTGCATATAAAATGAGCAAAACTGCATGTTTTATAAGCAGGCCAACTGGAAGTCAGCCAGAAACATAAGACAAAACAAAAATTTGAATTTTAAAATCATTATATGAGAGTGGATTCCCTTCTTGTTGCCCAAAGATCTACTCCTGCTAGTTCTCAAAGTAATTCAGTCAAGCAGACATCTAAGAACCATATGATCTAGATATTGGCATCAAACAATTAGCCTCCATGCCAGACAAATTGATTATAACACTTTACTTGCATGATCAATTCCTATAGATTTGGGTTTAGATGTAAAAGTTTGTTGAATTTCTATATTTCACAGCTGCCAAGATTAACATCAAAATATTAATCATATACCAAAGCAACATAATTCTCCTGAAATAATAACCCAAAGGGATTTGGAGCCTGAGCTTGTATCCCACCTTCATCTTGCCACAGATGCCAAAAACTGTGACAAGGCCTTCAAGGTCAAAATCAAGCATTTAATGCTCTCGATCTGGCCTATTAAGCAGAGGACCTCTAGGAAACATCATACTGATAAAGGATTAATGCAAGCTGAAGTCCCACAGGAAGTCATATGACTCTGCTAGGACATTTATAAATTAAGTGAGGAGCTTGAACTAGGTCAAATGGGAAAGAGTTAAGATCTCCATTTCAATTTCCATGGTGATTAGAAGAAAAGACCTTGTCTGAAGAGCTCTTTCGATCATTAATGCTCATTTTTAGTATCCTTTGGAAAGCATGGGATATTCAAGAGGACAGAGAGAAACAATAACTTGTTGGTTTTTTTAAATCTGATGACTTAACTATAATCTTATCTGCCTAACTCTGATCTCCAACTAACAGAATGGCCAATACAAGACTCTAGGAAGAAGGGAATAGAAACTGTAATATTAATGACACGGATTTTCAGAAAATATATTATAATTAAAAATCAAGTTAGTCCAATAAGTCTATTGCTAGTTACGACAGATAGAGCAGATTTTGTAAGGCAGTTGACTTGATGCAAAATGACATTTGATTAAGAAACTCAAAATCAACATGACACATCAAGTGGGCTAGAGACTGATAGGCCTCAAAATGTAATTGCAGATGAGGCCAAACACTAAATAAATGTTTCCAGCTTCTATCAATTACGTATCAGCACAAAAGAGAATGGTTTCTTTGATCCCACCTTCAAGAGCTTGACCCTGTGTTATTCAGTGGTTTTGTCTATGCTCTGAAAAAAAGCTCAAGATGATTACTGAACAAATTTACAGATGAGAGTGATAAAAAACAAGGATCAGCAACAGAAAAGCATTTAGTTTGCTCGGTAAAGAAGAGTCAAGCAAAGATCATAGTTTTTAATATAGCTAAATGTAAGAAAACATGCCTAAGCCACACGTACAAGTTGGAAGCCTATCCTAAATGCAGGTATTCTAAAAGGTCATTGTATAAAAACATTTGTAGGGAGCTTCAGCGAGATACTGTGGGTAAATAGGACTATGGAGATAATTTTGCTTTCAAATTTCCTCCAAAGCTAAAATTACACAAGTGCGGCTTAGCTAGAAAACAGCAGACAACAGCTGGTGGCAGGAAGGGCCACATGCTGCACCAAAGGCGAGAGGGGACCTGGGAGCCTGGTATAGGCATTAACGAAGACCACGCTCACTGCTCTCTCATCCTCTTCAGCTGAGGACAAGGATATGAGAGAAGACTTACTCTGTGAGGTTCCAATTTTTTTCTGCTTTTCCCTGTAGCACCTGGATGCAAATTGAACCTCAGGAGAAAAAGCAAATCAAAATGCACCACAGGAAACACATCGTTAATGATGCTATTTTGTGTGGGTTGGGAAATGACCTAAACATAAAGGAAAAGAATATAGAACGCCTGAGCTAAAGACATTCAGCTTCTGCTGAAGAAGGTGGCAGTACTTCAGAAATAAGCAAGTAATCATCCAAGAAGCTATAGCCAGTATCACATGCAGTGTATTTTCCTTTTTCAACACATGAACTACTGAGTATCAGTTGCTAATTGCCTAACGTGTCAATTGCTTCAGCCTTGGCCCAAGATGGGAAAAAAAGCTGGAACCATCGGTGGGAAACTCTTATGTTGTGGGATACAACAAACAAAAAAACCCCCAACCCTTGTGTCCTTTCATACATTTGACATAACTGTTAGCATCTCAGAGCAAGCTTCTCAAGCTTCTGAGCAGCTATGACATTAAAATTCTCTGCTACATCAGCTTTTGCTCTTGCTAGCATTAACCTTATTCCCATACCATTGTGACAAACCTCAGAGCAGGGAAGTACACTTAGAAATTCCTTGACATTGCATTAGCCAACTGCAGTTAAACATCAATAAAAAAACCTCATAGTTTAAAAAAACCAAACAACCAACCCCTCCTCTACAAAGCTATCAAACACTTAATTTAAGCAAAGGTAAGGAAGCATTTGGGCCTCTCATACCTTCCTTGAAGGTGAAATTGAGCAAAACTCAAGCATCTGAAAGACAATTAAAAAACAGTTGCCCTGTTCTAACTCTAGTCCTTCCCAATTACATCCTAGTCTGCCAATACCATAATCTCTCGATTCTTCCTTTATGTAGAGTATTAATGTTTTCTTTTCCCAAAAGGAATCTTGTATCACAAACAGCAGTACCTGAGAGGAGCTACTTACAATTAAGCATTTTGCTCTCTTCACCAGAGGTTCCACCACTCACTTCTGCAGCTTTTTTCATGTGATATAAAAAAACACCATATAGTGTTATGCCCTTACTCACCCGTTACAAAACCTGCTTAGCAAGCCCTCTTCGATCCACCTAGCTGCTGACAATCCCAGGATGGAACACGAAGCGTACCACGTCCATCCAAAGCATTCATTTGCCAAGATCTCTTTGTATCAAAAACCATCCCACCGTGCTCCTTCAGCTAATCCCTCCACCTTTGTGGAGCTGTATTTAGCACATCACACACAGCTAAACAACCACAGACCTGAAAAGTAAAAACTCAAGCAACATATAAAATGCAGAAAGGCACATAAGGACCACAACAAAGCTGAGGAATTGCAGCTCTCCTTCCCTGTTCCCAAACCAACACTTTAAACTTGTGTTTAAACTGGTTGGATGCAAAGATGTCTGTTACAAATTCTGAGCTGGGGACAGAGAAGCAGCCTCAGTCAGCCATCAGGCCCACCAATGGGATTCCTCGGGTTCCCATCCAACAGCAGCTGTCAGCAACAGTCGTAGCTGAACTGTATTGAACCGTGTAGCAGTGATTCTAGCCACGATCAAACCAGGTACAACATTGCTGCAGCAGCTGTGATTAAACAATAGCTCCGATACAAGATCTTGTAATAACACCAAGGGGAGGCTTCCGCTATAAGAGGCGTCACCTAGATCTCTCCAGAACGTGTTTCAACAGGGCCCACCTGCCTGCGAGCCAGGATCCAGCTACAATGAGGGCATTTGTAGTTTTCCCCATCTGCCACCCGCCTCCCTCCAACATCAATATCCAACTTCAGAGTCCGAAGGGACACTCAAACAAAGCTGGAGGGACAGCGAGGAATCAATGGCAAAACAAAAACAAACAGCTTTCAGATTATTTGGGGCTCTAAAAATGAGGGGTTCTTATTTTTAGACTGCATAGAAGCAGCTCAAGGTGCTTTTTCTTGCATCCCCATGACAGTGGTTAAGTGAACACACCTGCCTCCCCTCACTCCCCTCTGATGGTAAACAGAAGGTCTTGCATTTAAGTTACAACGTGGAATAGTTCAGAGCAGCCCTGTGCCAAAATAGCACATTTCTGAGGGATGCAAAGGTATTCAATAAAAAGCTTTTAAAGGCATATTTTTAAACTTGCAGCAGGAAAGCTTTTCTGTGTCAAGACAGTAATTCTTTTAACAGCATTGATCAAAATGTCATTCTTTTATGAGTGTACAATACCTTTTAATGGCATACAACAAGCCATTAGGGTTATACACCTCCGTACAGCAGACAGCTTACTGGAAAATCGGGAACACCGGCCAAGATACAGTCACTAGGTTTTATGCTTCTAATAAGACAGAGTTCCTTCAATTTTCCCCACCTGCGCTTCACCCTAATACCCACAAGTGAAGTGATCTAAAAATTAAGCACTTTCACTAGAGTTATTTTCACTATAACCCACGTTTTCCCCCAAGAAAAACCTCTTCTAGAACGCAATGAATATTCTGGCTTTTTAAAGTGGGGTTCTTCTACCACTAAGGTCAGATTCTGCCACTTTGTTTTCCTCACCAGTGATCATAATTATCACCAAATCAGCACGGACTGCGGAAGCAGAGGTGGTTGAAGTGCACACAATGGTCTTGTTTTTCAGAAATGGGAAAACCCTACCTGCCCTTTCCTAACACCGAGACAAGGGACAGAATCTGTCTGCAAATCATCCAGTTCTTTTCAAGTGCTCCAACCCTTCAAACAGGGTAAAAGCACTAGTGATTGCATTTGCTCTGCTTGAACGGAAGGACTCTGGATGCATTCAGCAGCACTTCACAGCCTTATTTTCGTTACCAACAGGAACAGGGACAATTTTTGTGAACTCACCTTCTAGGGTTTTCACCTTAAAGCTAAGGGAATATTTATGGCATTTAATCATCAACATTACATGATCAGTGGCAGAACTAGAACAACTTAATTTCACTCTTCGAAACACTTAGGGATTATATCAAGATCTTCTCAGCTGCTTTTGAAAGCTTATCTAAGCCATCGGTGTAAGCAAATGAAAAAATGGTTCTTGATTAAAACATAAGGCAAAAATGCAAATAAAAAAAAAAAACTGACAGAGAGGAGACAGGAAAAACGTGAGGCTGTAAAAACCAAAGGCTGGAGTGAAATTAATTCAATTAATAAAAGTTTAAGGGGTACTTGTCTCTTACCTAATAGGTAAGGCTACAAAAGCGGCCATTGTCCCTATGACTTCCAGTTACACAATAGCTGCTATAAATCTTCTCAGTCATATCTAGAATTTAAAATCAAAGGAGGGGTTTTTTTTGTTTGTTTGCTTTTTTATACAAAATCTTTAAACATTCATAAACTCAACTCAGTCAAAACAATTTATGCTACAGAAGATGCCATTGTCTTGGACGGAAGACCACAAAGCCAGCTGTGTTCGTATCTGCCCTGCACTCACTATTAAACATACAGACAGCACAACAAGGCCTCTCTAGAGAATCACCAAGTCACCCATAAAGAGCAGGACTTTCCTGGAAGATTCAACTAGTAATTCACACCAAAATCTAGTCAGAATGAAACATGACTCACCCAACACAGAGCATGAACCTAAACATGCTGTATCCAAAAAACACATCACATGGTCAACACTATTTTATGAGCCAAGCTGCAAAATCTCAGGTAACTCCTGAAGGTGAGGATTGCCCAAGGCTGTGCATCCATGACACAGGGGCTCCAACACTCCAGTGACAGTCTTTGAAGAAGGGTGCTGGTAAGCAGCATGTAGGTCCCAGTTCCAGACCCTCCACCCACACTTGAGTTCATTGTGTACTTACCAAGCCTGTATGATCATTCACCTTGGGATTTCTTACCTAGCTGTAAGCCACATAACTTATAAAGTAAATTAAAGACTGAAATATTTTCTGGAAGGCACTTTAACAGGAATATAAATGCTCTCTGAAGCAAGCTACACAAATTTTATAGTTAACAGGGATTGATTTCTGGCTATTACATACTGTTCAGTTCAGAGCTGCTCTTGATGTGGTTGTTGTAGTCAAGACAGTAAATACATATTCAAGTACATGTTTAGATTTTATTAAACAAGCAGATGATTTACTGGGTTACCTTATGTATATCAACCAAGAAAAAACTGCATTTTGCAATAGAAACTAATTTCTTGGTGACCTATGCTGAGTTCTGTGTAATAAATTCTGTGGCAGGCCTGGAGCTGCTGTTCCTGTTCCAGGGTGCCAAGAATCAGACCTTGTAGTCGCTCTGTCTGCACCTGGGACCAAGAGCTGCTTTTCACGATAGAACAAACTTCATTTCTGAACACAAGCATTTCTAGAAACCATTGTGTCAGACTCCATTTAGAAACACCTCCAGCTGATGTCCAGCTGCACCCTGACCTACCCAAAGCTAAAGATACACATCTTCCTTCTCATTTCCATTCAGCCAAACACAGGCAGTGGGGCTAGGAACACATTCTGAGCACAAGGGACATGGATAAACTATAGCTAGTAGTGCAGGTAGTTTCTCGAATAACTACTGTCATTTTTCTCTAGAGCTTGATTCAGTAAAGGCAACTCCCTATTTCTGTCTCTACAGTGATGTAAAAATAAACTAAGGTCTTGAATAAAAGGAGGTCAAAGAGGAGCAACATAAACAGGAACCCATCTCATTTAGCGCCTTCAGCTTTTAACAGCTTGGTGCGTTTTGGTTTAAATCTCCATCCCCGAAGGCTTTTAGTAGCAGCGCTGGCACACATCGCTTAGATACGACATCGATAAATCTGATCCCGGTTTTCAGCGAGTAGACAGCCCACGGCTCCTGCTGCACAGCTCAGCCTGTCTGCAGAGCAAGCTTCGCACCCACCTACTCGGACCTCTCACGGCCGATGACTGGAGGCTTTACGAGCTTTGTCCCCGTAGCCAAGGCCCCTCCTACACACAGGATTATGTTCCTGGCCATCCCGAATCTCCTCGAGCGTTCACGCGGTTTGGGAGGCGCTGGGCTCCTCTAAGGGCGGAGCCTCTCCCCTGCCGAGGTGCTCTGGAACGGCGGCACCGCCGGCACTCGCCCCGGGTGAAGCCTCACGGCACAGAGCAGCCCGAAGCCCCGCAGCGCTGGCCCAGCCCCTGCCTCGGCCGTTCCCTGAGCCATTTGGGAGGCGCGGTCCCACCGCACCCACTCTCGGACTCCGACACCACAGCGGGGCCGCGCCGTCTCGCAGCACTCGGAAACGGGGACAGCCCCAGGCCTGGTCCCGACAACCCCGTCCTCACCTCCGGCCCCGCGCTCCGCCATTCGAACGAGACCGCCAAAACTTTCCCCCGCCCTGCTTCGTACTGAAGGTGCTCACGCCCAATCAGAAAGAGGTAAATACAAAACCCCACCCCAGGGGCGCCAGCTAACCAATCAGCACTCACCAAGGGTGGGGACGAGACTACCTGTGGGAACGCCTCCCCGCGCGGAAGGCTTCGTCGGGCCCTGTTGGTGTTGATTAGCGTCATCATTGGCCAACGGCTGCTCAGCCTCCCGCCCATGCGCATCACTGGTTGGACAATAGCGGTAAGGGGGCGGGGATTACCGCCAGACCCTGAGAAGCGTCGGTTGCCGTAGAGACCCGACCTCGCCCTGGCCCCACGACGCTGCTCTCCAGAGCAGCCCCTGCCCCAGCCCCGCGCTGGAAACGGCCTTGAGTTCGGAGAATCTAAGTGAGGAGTGCCCTGCTGTGCTGGGGGACAGAGGGAGAAGCTGCCTGCGGTGAAGTGGCTGGAGAGAGCGACCCTTCGCGGCAATGCGCCCCCCATCGGAGCCCAAGAGGCAGTGCCAACCCTGCCTCAAACTCTGATCGCCGAACGGGCACAGTTCTCTCTAAAAAGAGACATAGGCCTCACCGGTCTGTCACAGGCTGCTGCTCTCATCCTGATTAAGTAAAAATAGGCTTTCCCCCCTAGAATAAAACTCCACACCGTGTCCAGATGCTGAAGCAGGACCGGAGCATGTAGGAAGAACCCACAGCTGAGTACCTGCAGCCCAAGAACCACGTGGAAAGCAGCAAGGCTTGTGTCCTTCTCTGTCACACAGAGGAAGAAAACACGATGACTCCAGTGTCTCGAGTCAGACAAGTAACCGTCCTTCACTGTCCCACAGCTGTGGCTCTCCTCGGGGCAGATGCTGGAACACGGCCCTCCTCCATCCTGCACCAAACTGCCTCCCAAGCATTCCTGTCACAAGCTATAAAACAAGCCAGAGCTATGAAGGCAGGCACCTGATTTATGTCTATTACAAGCAGTTGAAGGAGTTACTGCTGCCTCTAAGCCATACACAGATCTAATTCTAGATAGGGGAAAGCATCCAAACCAAGGAGATGCTGAAGCTGGCTTGCTCTCCCTTGTAAGAGAAGCAGCCAGTTTCAGACATGAAAAGAGGGATAAAAAAGGTGCCATTAGCACAGCGGAAGCACAAGCCAAGCTTTGGAGTTGGGAAACCTCCATGACTCAGACATTTGTTCCTGAGACCACAAAGAAGATGCAATTGCTGTAGGCAAAAATAATTTAAAAACCTTTACAGACAAATGCTAAATTATAGGGGGCAAGGAACCATGAGGCCATCCCAACACTCTTAACAGAGAACCAGGGAATGAACCAAGCTTACTGAAAACATAACAGCAAAAATAATGACAATGGAGCAGCAGCATCTTCCAGCAATAGCAACTTGTTAGGGGGATGAAGTTTGCCTTGTCCAGGGCAAATTTTTATCCAGGCACAAGTTTGCCTCGTGCTCGTAACGATGGCGCTGGGAAGCTGGGTTTCTTTACTACTTTAGTAGTAAAGAAAAGCACCAATGGAAATTCACTTCCTTTTCCTTCTTTGGAACCGATGTGTGACCACAAAGCAGGAGAATGCTTGGAACGTTGTCTTCTGTTTGAAGAGGAATGAAGACAAACAAATATTTTTGTAATAAAAATTTAATATCCTCTTTTTGGACTTTGTAATCAAAGCAGCTTTATAAGCTATGTGCACATGCATAGTAATCCTGCGCTAGTCCCACTCGCCTTAGGCATTCGAGATGCTTATGAAATAACAAGGCAGTTCCGACTGCAGAAGAAACCTCTGATTTTTTTGTGTCTAGCTCAACATAAGGCCAAGTGAAAGACCCAAATTCAATGGACCATCACATTACAATTATAAAGGAGCTCAAATGTAAAGTATTCCTATTCCCAAGTGTATGGATCAAACACAGGATGGCACGAATGAGTAACAGCGTGGTGCTGTGATGGGAATGGATGTCCTGCTCCTGATTTTGTTTTCCTGAATATCGTTTCAGTGTGTGAAATCCAGTGAGGCAGCAAGCAACCAAGAGTGCTGTGTGGCTCAGAGCACAATTCGGGCTCTTGTCATTACAATCGTATTTCATACTAATTTCCACTATAACTGTTTCCCCGCCACTCATAACTCTAATAATTCTCTCACCAGAAACTTTCCTGTCTTGAAAAATATATTTAGAACTTGTTTTCCTCTTAATATTCCTTCAGCTGAAGTGCTGAAGGGTCAAAAGTTTGAAATTAGGCACAGTGATGATCCACACTGGAAAGCAAAACATGCCTTTTGTCATTTGGCTTTCATTTGCCATTCACGAGAGGAAATTCAGCCTGTTCTTACTAGGCTGGGTAAGGCAGTCAGGGACATCTGCTAGTGCCTCAGCCATGGACGTTCCTTTTTTGTCTCCTTCAAGGAACATGATTCAACCAAGTTCACAGAAACTTGCCACAGGGTCTGCCCTGTTCTATACAGTTCAGTATCCGAGCTGGGTTGTAAGGGAGCCCACCAGTGGCCAAATCCTAGTTTATTTTATTTTGGCTAATATAGACCAAAATAAAATAATTTATAGTTTGAAATCAAACCAATGTCTGAACCTGAGATTGCTTCCTCATAGGTGATTTGCTCCAGTCAGTGTATTGGGAGAAGACTTTCATTCTCATCCTCCTAGACCCACAGCCTTGCCAATGTTAATAAAATAGACCATGAACCAAGGACAAGAGGCAGGATGCCAGGACATTGAATCAGAACTACCTTTCCTAGACAGAGACAGTCATCCAACAGGTTGCCAACTGGAGCTGCACCTCTGCCAGCCAGCCAGGCACTCTACTGGAATGACTCCTGCAGTAGCCCAATAGCTGCAGCAAACTGCCAGATGAACATGTGAGCCAGAGCCATGTGCCACCATATGCGGATGACAAGTAACGTTGGCTATTTGCCGTGAAGCACAGGGCTCCACTGCCTGGCATGCGGGGTGGCCAGCGAAGCTGCGACTCTGTGGCTGACAGAGTGCACACGGGCAGGGGCAAGGGAACGTTTGAGTCCTTTGTGCAAGACAGGCAGGTTTGACAGAGCTTAAGCCAGCTCAGAAAGGACCACGCTGTGAGAACATCTCCCTCTGCCCCATCTGTGCTTCAGAGTCCTAATGTTTTTTATTTTGGACAAAATCCCCTCGAACTCCATTAGAAAACACTCAGTTACAAAGCTACTGGGGCTGCACAGTTCAGCACTCAAGCTAAGAAACACGACGACGCCAAGGCTGTACACAGAGCCCTTAACTCTGCCCCTTGCACGTCTGCGCCGTCACAGCACAAGCTATTCCTCGACTCACACAATAGTTGGTAGTCTTTTCAATCTTTCCTATAACCTTGTTCACATGACACCTTGCAGCACCCTCTACCATGCAATGTAGCCCAGACAAAGAGTCCATTAGAGTAATTTATGTGAAAAATATGCAGTAAATCACAATTAGACAATATACAACTGGTGAAGTAAAAGAACAGAATAATAGTGAGGACAGGCTGCTGCATTCTGAGGTTCAGAATTAGACTATCACATTAACCACTTTAATGCCAACAGCACCAGCCCTTGTGTTTCACCGGTGCCACCTCTGAAAGGAAAGGGGGGGGAAAAAAACAAAGAAGAAAAAGTAGATTGAACAACCCCCCCAGCCATTACTAACATCAAAAGCTTTGTTTCTGACAGTGTACTCACACTTCATCTAATGGATGGGTTTTCTTCCAGGTGTGGCCACTGCTTACACTCTGGTAAACATGTAGGGCCTCCGTCGTGGGTCAGGCTTGCACTGCACTGTCCTCAGCCAAACCCTCAGCCTTTCTGAGCACCCAGAAAGCTCCTAGACCATTGCAATCACCTTCACAAGGGAAGGAAGAGCTCTGCAGTCTCTCCCAGCTGACTCACAGGACAGCACTGCAGCTCCTCTACCACGATGCAAACCCTAAATCCACTGCCCAGGACCAGGTGTGAGGCCAGGTGTGGCCCTGAGGTGAATCAGAGCACCACCCTCTTCGCCTCTCCTGTGTTTGGGGTGAGAACTGTTGTAATGACAACTGTTAAAATGAGTTTTTCATTTTGCCTCCTGCTTCCTGGGGAGCAGTGGCAGGTATGAGAAAGTTTGTGGCGACTCCTACGGCATGTGAGACAGTAACTGATTACTAGAAAAGATGAGATACAGCCCTGTGCTCCCCTGGAATATCTGCTAAACCTCAGGACAGTTTGTGTATGTTTGAGCCCCTCCCATACAAAGAAAAGATAAACAGAACGTTGGACAGCAATGAAGCAAGCAGCAGCTCTGACTAGTAACTGCTCGCAGAGTTAATCCAGAACCTGATAAATAAAGCTGCAGACAGTTCAGAAATTACATGAATAAAGCCTAGAAATGATGTTTTACAGTGGGATTAGTTCATCTAGAGGGTACCTGGTGAACTCATAGGAAGTGGGGAGAGAGGTAAAGAAGATGCTAAATTACCTTCAGCTCTTTAAATTATTTCTGCAGATCCTATTACAGGAGAGAAGGGAGAAATGGCTGCAGAACAACCCGTGTGAATTCCTGTACCCAGCAGCCCAACAGTCCCCTTAAAAAAAAAAACCAAACGAGAGCGAGAGAAAATGTATGTGTGCGGTGGAAGCAATAAAAGACGCGTTCATCTCCCATTCATCACCGTGTCATCTTTGGAGGCGAGCAGATACTGCTCAGCAGGGATGGGGTAGGTGGGAATGAACAGCCCCTGGCTTGGGAGCACTCACCTCAGTGCCTTGCCTCTCCCCAGGCCTGGCAGGTGGGCAAGACGGTACAGGGCACAGCGCAGGGGGAACAGGAGCAAACCACAGCATGAATTCAGGCACCACAAAGCCTCTGCTTGGGCTCAAAAGACTGCCAGTTCCAACCTACAGCAGCCCCTAACCGTCTCATTTGAGAGAGCAGCTGTGGCTGAGCAGCTTGGGGGAGCTGAGCTAAGATGGGCAGAGGGTGTTTGCAACTCAAACAAGCTCTCAGGAGTCAGCAGCTGTCACCCAGCTTGGGCACAGGAATGAGCAATCCTTTACCTGCAGCCAGCCTGATTCCACCGCTCTGAGCACTGGGACTGGCCTATAATTGCACCCGCTGAGTTAGTCCCCGAGCATGAGAGACAGCCATGCACACGCTGCGCTAACTAGCCCACTGCTTTGCTTCTCTAGCACAGAGATGTGCAACTATTGCCTCTTCATCCTGAAGTTTAAGGCATGAAGGTTCAGCTGCTCTGGACTAGAAGCCGCCTGCGTCAGCTGCTGGTCCCACTGCCTGTGGGCACTGCTGCCCTGTGGAACGTGTGGCCATGGGCACCGGGGTGCAAAGCCACTGCGGTAACTCTCAGAGAAAGGAGCAGCTCTGTCACACTGTGTCTTCAAGTGAAATCTGTGTGTGTTTCCAGATGCTGCCAGGGCCGCATGGCAGATGTTTTTATGAGAGCAATTCACAGCACCTGGGAATTTTGTGATTGCTCAATGTCACGTCCTGCTCCAGGAGACACTGATGCTCCTGGGTCGCTCCTGCTGTGATCTCTTAGGGCCTCAGCACTTTAACTGTGCATCCAGTGTAATAGACAAAGTGATCCACCTTCACCTGCATCTCTTGTGCCCACACCACTGCCTTTAGAAAATAATTACAGCACGGAAGCCGATCCTGTTAGATTAAGACAAATTAAGAATCTAATATATAGGTTTGCTGTCAGGTTCTCAGGGTCAGGGGTCGATACAGTATATTGCAGCGAGGCTATAGGTTACCCTTGCCCCAATATTTTATCATAATAAACCAAATGGGGACGAAACACCCAGCAGTAGCCCATAAATCTATTAGCAGTGAACTGTCAATGTCCCATATACCAGGGTAATTTGTTAATTCAGAGCTGGGTCTCTTTTTTCACTAGACCTTGTAAACTCCTTTCTGAAACATCAATAAACCATCTGCTTTGACTTGTTAATCAAACGACTTTATTCAGTCCAAAGCAATTTTTTCCTAATAAAAACAGAGTATTTATCTCCATGGCTATAAAAGAGGATTGTTTTCAACTGTTCACTTATAGTTAAGAAGCACATTTAGTTTGGATTGATTTCCAATGCTTTGGTCATATCTTGTCACTTCCCATTTCTTACACACAGCATCTCAGTTTAGCTCCTTAGCAGGGAGAGCGCAGCCTGACCCAGTGCTGGGAGTGGCACTGGGGGAGCAGCAGCCAGCAGCAAAAAAGGTCATGGAAATCAAACTTTACAGAGCTAAACACATCCCCTCTGGCTTGTAACGCTGCTCTCGGCTTTTTCCCAGCCCCTGTGAGACTTCCCTGCAGCCGCACCCTCTGGTCTGTCTCCAGGCAGTGACATTCCCACCTCCTCCCCAAGCCAGCCCCGGGTTTTACCTGGGACGGCCACCCCGGTCCCCTGCTGCAGCTCCTGCCAGTGTTCTCCCAGCACAGCTGGGGGACGAGCCCCTGCACCCACATCCTCCCACGTCTGCCGATTGATGTGGCGCTGGGTGAGGGGAGCGAGAGGCTGTGGCAGGCTTGTCATGGTGGGCCTCTCGCCCGCAGCGGCTCCAGAGGCGGCAGGCGTGGTGATGTACCACCCTCCCATGCCACCCTTCCTTCCCGCCCTCGCAAGCCCTAGGGTGGGGGTAGGGGAATCCATTAGGACAGTGTTACTGATGCATGCAATTCCCTGGCGCAGCGCGGAGGGGAGATGACCGGCCAAGGACCTGGGGGATGCATTAGAGAAGGAAAGTGTGTTTTCGGTCTGGCTGGTTGTTCTGTTTTCTCCAGCAGTATGTCACATCTGCAGTAGCAGTTGATGAGTTCAAGCAGCTCTCAGCACCCCTCCACACAGCCAGAGCCACTCACGCAGCGAGGCAGGGGCCAGCACCAGCCCAGCCCTAAAGCTCCCCAGAAACTGGGATGATAGGACACTCACAGTAAGCCCTAAGGACTACCTTTGCTCAGGTGGAAGGTATTTCAATAGGCCAGTGGTCATGACACGCAGGCCATAGCTGAGATCCTCCCAGGACATCTTTGGGCTTGCACTTGGGGTGAGACAGATGGGCAGGGTGGCCTCTGCTCCATTGCCCCTGGGGAACCCGAGTGTTGTTTGGCAATGCCCATCTCCCGGGCACATCACAAAGGCTGTCCTTGACCACCAAAGTAAGTCAGACAGTGACGCCCTGCTCGTCCGTGCAGAGATGCTGTGTCTGTGGAGAGCCACGTGAAGCCTTCACAGCACCGTCACCATGAACCCAGCTGTCCTCGAGGAACCAGTGGGAAACCCATTCCCCAAACCCAGTCTGATCCTAACCAGATCCCACCCTTGTCAAGTACCTTCCGCTGCGACTGAGGAATCCCAGATCTTCCCCCTGGAGCCTCCCTAACAAATGCCTTTTACTAAACACAAAAGGTGGTTTCTGCAAGCACAAGATCAGAGCAGCAGCTCCCCAGCTGGGTGCAAACCCTCACCCTGGGCACAGCCTCCTCCTGCCTGGTAGTGTGGCATGCATGGCACCTCGCTGCAGGACATCTGTGGGACCCTCGTGGCAGCCTCATCTGGTGTTTCCCAGGTGCTGGTGTGGCACTGACACTTGGCCGCAGGAGCTGCCACCGGTCAGCTGTGGCTCTGGCCTGCTAAGGGACACCTGGGCAGCATCTCCCAGCGCGACGGCAGCGCTGCAGCCCAGGTTGTGAAAGGCTCTGCTCAGGGATGTGCCACCTATTACCCAAGGGATGTCCCTGTGGCACCAGGGCCCTCGTGGAGGCTCGACCACCCACCCCGGGGGGAGGGTCACAGGGACGGTGGAGGCCACAGCCCCCGCAGCGCCGTGTGCCCAGCACCGCTGACCAAGGACCCACCAGCGGTGGTGGCAGGAGCCAGCATGGGGCAGGCTGGGACCCCCGGCCACACAGCTGCGTGTGCCGACTGAGCAGGGGTCCCCGCCGCCACGCTGCACCACGACGCCAGCTCCGCGGCAGCCGCACGCTCTCCCCGGGATGTGCAAATCGGGAGCCCCCCAGCCTCGTCCGAGCACCCTGTGGGGGGGAAGGGGCAGCGAAACAAAGTCATTTATATAATGTGTCTCCCCGCTGAGCCCCTAATGGCTGGCGCTTTTGTTCTGCAGTGCCTGGCTGGCTGTGATGGGCAGGAAGCCGCAGTCTCCCTTTGTTCCACGGCCTTATTCAGCAATTTAGATCCATCATAAAAATCAAATATGCATGCTGCAATCGCCTCGCGTACAACAGCTTCAATTTTCGCCTTTCTTTAATTTGAACTCCATGGGAGAAAGAGGCAGGGCCAGGGAGCAAGGGGCAGCGGGAGAAGCGCTTTGTGTTTTTGTTCAGCGGGCTGTGAAAATAGGGAGTAATGAAAATACAGAATTTTTATCTTTGCCTCATTATTTAAAAAAAAAAAGGAGGGGGGCCAGGAATCTTCAATCAAGCCCACCTAGGAGAAGGAGAGCCCGTGCGGGGAGCAGCCTTCACATCCCCCCCCGCCCCGTGCTGCGGGCACCAGGCTCGGCAGGGCTGGGGGACAAGGGCTGGCCCTGAGGGCTGTGGCACTGTGGCGGGGGCTGGTGACAGAGCTGGCAGCTGCCCGCTGCTGCGACACACGCGGCCGGGGTGACGCACCTCGGCCCTCTGCTCACAGACACGTTTTACCCTTCCAGGATGTCAAGGTGCACTTCTGTCGCTGAAAGCACACGGATGTGTTTAAAAATGTGGCTGGTGCCTCTCCACTGTTTCCTGGAGGCTGCGGAGAGCAGCTATGTGGTGCTGGTGGGGCTGGCTGTGCCCCTGGCCGCTCTCCTGGCCCTGCCTGGAGCAGTGCAGAGGCATCGCTGCAGCAGCCGTGCTGGGGCTGTGGCGCCTGTGCTCAGCCCACACCCTGCACACAGCCCTGTGGGGTGGAGGGACAGAGCCTGAGCGTGCGGAGCCGCCTCCGGACTTCAGAGAGCACTGTGGGCAGTGCGTGGGCACCGCAGAGTCCCACCTTGTGTCTCATTCCTGTGATGCTCCCTCTGGAGGCTACCTAAATGGCCAGAGCTGACCCCCAGCCCCACAGAGGCCTCCAAGGGCAGGGTGGGGCCTTGTTGGGGCACCACCAGCCTCCCTACTGGCGCCCGCATTGCCCTGAGGTGCTGTTTGACAGCCGCGTGCAGAGCCCGTTGAGATGAGGCCTGACCTTGCTCCGGGAAGGGATCCACGGCACATGAAGGGATCATGGGCACGCAGGGGACTCCTTACAGTAGCCACTTGGCTGGCCACAGCCTGTGTCCTTCTCTCCTTCGTTGGTTGAAGGCGCTGGAGGGACAGAGCTTCACACCATGGAAATGGAATTTCTGCTTAAAACCCCGGATGGGCACCGCTTCGCCAAAACCCTCCGTGTCCCACACACACATTAACACGATTGTGGGAGGAAAAGCCGGGGTTTCTCCTTGTCTCTGCCCTGTTAATAATTTTCTGTCGGCTCTGGTTTGGCTTTAGCGATCTCCAGGCCCCGGTGTGGCTGAGGCAGCCCCTCACCGGAGCTGTGGCATCAGGTGCTGCCATGGCTGCCTTAGCTGCCACCGAGCTGTGCTCGGCCGAGACCCACCAGCTCTGGAGACACAAGCCCACTGGAGGGTGCTCCTGGAAACCTTTGGGAGGGAGGGAAGCAATGGACAACAATCTCCCCAGGAAGCCCTCCTGCCTTAGGCTTGCGGGGCCCTGCCAGACGGGACACAGAGGCCAGGCCAGAGGAGCTGGGGCAGGAGCAGGCGAAGGCGGCGCGTGTTCGCGCGCGCGTGTGCGTGTGCCCGGCCTGGGAAGCGCTTTGGCACAGAACTTCCTCCTCCCTGCTGCGAAAAGGCCCCTTTTCGCTGTGACAATTCAATATAATTGAAAGTTTGCTTAGGAAAGAGAGTCTTTTTAACTGAACAGGCTCGCAGCTGAATCGATATGAATTATACGGCGCAGGAGATGCCTAGGGTATTAAAACATTAATTAAGTAACATCATGCTACCATCTAACCAACAGCACAATACCATTTATGGGTACCGCTATCTTTTCTCCGGGGCGCAGCGTGAAGTCTCTCTTCCATCACTGCAGAGGCTGCGGGAGACCCGGAGCACCGGCGGCTGCAGCTCCTTCACAGCTCGGGCGGATGCCTTCCCTCGGGCTGTCTGAGCTGAGTGAGACAGTGGGCACGGACAGGTGTCCCCAGTGCGCAGGTCCCGCTCCTGGCCCCGGCTGGCTCACAGAAAGGCCCCCGTGGCTGTAGGGCTTTGTCTGTAGTTTCTGCAGTGCCAACAACCCGCTGCCACCTGCAGCTGGCGGGGGAGGCAGGGACCAGCCTGCTCCGTCTGTGGGATGTTGCTGGAGCCAGGCCCATGCAGCCCTGTTGAGGAGCTGCGTCCTCGCCCCCACGGATGGTGCCGGTGCCTGCAGAGCCAAGGGGAGGCCGTGCCTGCGCAGCGGCCCTGGGATTAGCTCACCACAGCAGCCCGGGGAACTAATTCACCGGCTCTGCAATATACCAAAATAGAAAGTCATTGGAGTGAAATCAGTGTCTTCACCACATCCCCTCTGGCAGAGCGTTAATTAAAATGACTCTCTAGTGCTTTAGATCATCAGGTGTACATTGTTAACGAGCTTGGAGGGGAGAACGGGCTCCACATTCAGAGTTTAAGCGCTGATGGAGTTAACCCTTCACCACTGCTGGCAGAGCCTGAGCCTGGTGGCAGTTTCTCAGAGCATCCGTCTGCATTAGAGAAGTCGGCTCTCTTAGCAGACTTCAGATGTCATTTAGCAAAGACGTTAATGTGGGACCTTGCTCAGTTCAGCAGAGACCTGGCTGCAGAAGCACAGTGGCTGCTGCTGCTCTCAGGAGAGGGATCTGTGCCTGGCCCAAGCTCCCCACAGGCCTGTCCCCCACCACCCTTAGAGCCAAGCTCACCTCTGCTGCGCATCGAGTGGCACCCTCTGTGGAAGAGCTGTCTGGGGACCACAGGGAAGCCCACGGTGTTTCCTCCTTCGGTTCTAGCACGTGTTGTGCGCCCTGTGGAATCATGTGCCAGGCTCCGACGCAGGGATCACCCGGGCCACCTCTGCGGGGCAGCTGGCCAAGCTGCATGCTCATGTGACCTCTACAGCAGCAACACACAGGCTACGCATGAGGGCAGAAGCATCTTCCAAACCGGTAACTCTGCTCCAGATCCATCGGCCGGGTTCCAGCCTGAGGTGGACCTCTGATTGCTGCTCTGTTTCTATAGATCTGTATGTTTTAGTGAGATCATGAGTAAGAGCTAAGTCTCTTCCTTGCCTTTTGGGTGGTGGCAACAGAAGGTTATTAGAACACACTCCCAGTCCCCTCCTACCAGAATCACAGCACAGAAAACCCTTTTAATTCCTGTCAGGGGATTGCGCGATTCCGCTGATGCGCTGCTCAGAGCAGAGAGGCTCGCGCAGAGATTTTTAGTTTGCAGCCTGTGCAGCTGCTGGAGGCCACTGACACCTTTCTCAGCGTTGAGAGGTGCTTTCTCAAGCATAGCTGTTTTAAACTGGAATTCAACCCAGGAACAAATAGCACCATTACATAATAAACTTACAAAGCTGCAGGTCTGTGAGCAACGGTGAAGTCATTAACGCGGCGCGGTGCAAACACCGGCGAAGGGTCGTGCTGGCGACCCCATTACTGCAGCAGTCCTGTCCGCCTGTGGAAAACGCAGCGCGGATTTTTCCCATTAGGAAGAGCCAAGAGGCAGTCCAGACCCCCACCTGTCTAGGCTCACGCTGGACGAGTGGTGTCTGAGCACGGGACAGGACAGGCAGCCTGGCTCACAGGGAGCGTTGGGGTACCCAGCTGCAGCGTGTGTGGGTGTCATTGCCCTCTCCCACGCATCTCCTCGGGAGCAGGGCTCTCTTCTTCCAGGGCTGTGCACGGGGCCAGGGCCTGACTGGCTCAGCTCGGCTGCGCTGGAGCACTGGGAGCCATCAAGGGCTTGGTAATTTTGACCCACTCGATTTCCTACTTCAGGTACTCTTGGAGCCTGAATCACTACAAGCACTGGGTTGTTTTTTCCATCCTCACGAAGGTGCATCAGCAACGTGACTGTTGAACTTACTGGCTTGTAAGTGAGTGTCCTGACCCTATTAATTAAAGATTGCTCCCGTGCCCTTGCTGGCTGCAGGATTTCCCCGCTGTGACCTCTGCTTTGGCTGGACAACATTGCAGAGCTCCGGCGTCTGCTCCCTGGGGACAGCGAGGAAGGACCTTGCTGCCTGGAGGTGGCTGAGCGACCAAGGACGCCCACCCTGCACAGACTGCTCATCCTACCCGCAGTGTGGGCTGGGCTTTCTTCTTTAAATTATTTATTACCACAGTTATAAATTAGAGATGAATGGCAGCCCCCAGGGCTCTCTTTTGGATGTGGTCCTTATTACTGAATTTCAAGCGCTTTCTGCTGCAAGGGCCAATTTTTGGTGAGAGATTTGTGTATTTAACGCTCAGCAGCTCATCACGTTTTCCTCCCTGCTCAAGAGGAACGGCGAGTGCGCAGAGAGCAGCGCGTCAGCCACTTACCTTCCTTACCTTCTCCTTCTGGTCCGATCGTCAGAAGCAAACAGATGGTGACTATAGTTGACGTCTAGTTTATAGGTTTCAAGATGACCTCAACCCATCAAGGCATCACGCTTCGCCCTTAACCGTTAATTACAGCGGCGTGCCCAGAATCCTCACACAACCATTTCGTAAAATTAGATGCACTCAGAACGCCTTTTTCGCTCACAATGCGTCCCGCAGCCGTAACACGGATCACGCTACTTGGCTCATTCCTTCCACTTCAACATTAATTCGCGGCAAGAGCCCAGGCACCGTCGCATCGACGAGCACCTTGACGCCCGCGTGTGGGGAGTGACGCAGCCACGCGGTGCGTGCGGACGTGCCACGTCCCGCCGAGCCGAGCCGAGTAGCACGGCACGCGCCCACCCCGATACAGACCCTGCACCGCACGAGCGGGGACAGCGGAGACGAGAGCTTTTGCTCATTTTTTTGTTTTTTAATGTATCACAATGAGCAGGAAACATACGTGATGAAATATTTCCAAAGGAGTATATTCAATTACCATCTACAGTCAACTCAACTATGACAACAAAGTCTTTTTGTGACAAATTTTCTCTTTAAAGTTTTGAAAGTTCCACGTGGTTTCTGTTTCTGTTAGTCTCCATGAATTTTGGTACAGTTCGAGATCAGCATCGTTACAGTAACAAAAAAAAGCTAACAAGACTACATTATAGAAAAACACCAAGAACATCATTTTTGGTTTCACTTGCTCTATTTTTTGTACATTGCAAAGGCTGTTCATAAACCCTCTTCACCTCATTTACGCTCTCTGTTCTACCCAAACTCACCCCCCAGAACTAAAACCGAAAAAAATAGTCAAAGCTTTGTGTTTCACAGTGGGCAGTATCTCAACGCCGACAAACCAACCAACCAAACCAGCCAACCAACCAACCACCAACCAACCCAATTTCTGCTTCTATTTAAAAGTTTAATTATTATTATTATTATTTTTAAAGCAAAATATATTTCCATGATCAGCGAGCGTGCCGGCCTGTGTCAGCGCCTCCCGAGCCCCCCCGCCAGCCCGCGGGCGCTCCCCACACCCCCCCTACACCTCTCTTTATTCTCAGTTGTATGAAACTTTGGCCATCTTCACCACTTAAAAAAGCTTTTTATTAAAAATAAAACAGAAACCCGCTCAATGCTAAGTTTAAAATCTTTCCTCGTGTGCTGCTATGCCCTGCTCCCACACCCGTGAGAAAGGCCACGCGTGGGCTTGGGGCGGGGGGGCTGGGGTCGCACAGGGGGTCCCCGGTGCCAGCGTCACTCCTGCAGCGTCACTCCCGCAGCGTCCCCGGGGCAGCAGGTGGGTCCCGGGGCACAGGGCTGCGGGCGCGAGGCTGGCGCTGACAGGGCTGCAAGAGGAGGAGGAGGAGGAGGAGGAAAAGGACGAGGCAACCTCGCACTGAAAAGTCTCTAGAAACATTTAGAAAAAATACAAGGAAATGAATTTATAAAACCTCTTAAGTGGGCGGGAAGAAGGAGGGGGAAGAAGGAGAGAGAAATTGCACTGTGACCAAGCAATATAATTAAAAAAAACCGCAACAAAACGAGACAAAAGGATTTTCCAAAAGAGACCTTGCGGAATCTGACAGGTAACGCTAGTGTCAAGTCGTGGACTCGCATCACAGAGAGAATCAAAAACGCAACAAACAAAAAACCCTTCTATATGGTACAGACAGAGTAACGTACAACAGGTAAATGGCAAAAAATATATATATATATATTTCATAGAATTACAAACAAGATAAAATAATGGAAAACAACAAAAAAAAACCAACTGTACAACTTTAGAATTTAAAAAATGTTCATCTCAAACACGAGGAGAAATACAAGACCTTCCGGTAAAAGCAAACGGTCTGTGAGAACAGCGAACGCGTGTTGTGTACTTGGTTCTGTCTCTGACACCTTCTGCTACAGCTGGGTCCTGGGAGGAACGTTAGGCGGTTCTCGCTTCAGCATCGTCTACTTAGAAAACAATTAGAAAAGGGATCTGCGCTGTGCATTAGCCTAGTCAGAAATATGTACAACAGTTCGGGGTCTAGTCTCTCGTCGAACTAAAACCAAAAAGCCGTGAAAACAAAAGCGTCCCGCTAGGAAATGAACCCCACGCTCGTCTCTCGAACGCTCCGGTCTCTCGCAGAGTCGACGGGCGGCTTCAGCGACGGGGAGGAGAAGCCTGGAGGCGGCGGGAGGAACCTGCGTTCACAGTCTTCGAAGTTCCCTTTTGAAGCAGGAGGAGGATGAAGACGATGGGGAGAAGGCTCTCGCACTTTCAGGGCAGAGGAAACGGGGCAGGGGAGGAAGGAGATTGTTTCTGTTGACGTTTGGCTACGGAAGCGGAACAGCAAGCACCTGTTTGTCTCCAGAATCTACCTCTGAGCAGCACAAAGTTTTCCTTTCAAAGTCCGGGCCGTAAGAGACGGCGCGTGCGTGCGTGCGTCCGCGCGGTCCCACAAGCGGGCTGCGCGGCCGGGCGGGACGCTGGGGCCTGGCCGTCCCTCGCCTGCCCGCACGCGGCTCTGGCTGCTGCCACCGTGGAGAGACTTGGAAAGAGAAACCTGCCGTCACTAAAGAGTTGTCTCTCTGCTTGCAGAAGAAGCACAGATAACAACCTGGGTACTTTTTTTATTCTTTATTTAAACTTAGACTTGTTTGTTTAAATCAGAAACAAATTCTCAAGTAAAAAGAATCCTTTTTGCTCATTCTGCACCAGTGGTGAAAGGGTATGTCTTTGGATTTTATTTAAAGCATGAATTTTCTTTAGAGAGAGGAAAAAAAAATATGTAACAAAACCTTTTCTTGTCTTTAAAAGAAGGAACAGAGTGCAGCCTAATTACACAAACGGAAACAAACGCTCGTCGTCGTTTAGGAACAGAGTCTTTGAAGCATTTACAAAACGAAGAAAAGAAGAGGGGAGGGGAGAGGAAAACAGAAACGAAAGAAGGAAGAATGGAAAACAAACAGGAGATAAGTGCACAAGGGTAACAGACATAGGTAAATCGTATGTATACGCCTTAAAAAGTTTCAAACCCCCAACAAAAAATATTCTGCAAGGGATCCTACTGACCCCCCAAAACCCTTTGAACTTCTTTCTTTAGTTTTTATAAAATAATTATGCAACCACCCTCTAAGAAATGAAGGTAGCGACCATAAGTGGAAGATTACAGGATGGGGGGGGACGGGGACCGGGGAGTAAAGGTACAAAGGGGAGAAAAGCTTCGGCGAGTCAATGGATTGCAATCTATCTGGCTAGGAATGAACAAGACAACATCAAATGAGAAGCCGTCAGCTGGACCATACAAAAGCTAAATGTACACAAAAGGGTTTTTTTTCTTTTAAATCTACCATACTGCTTCAGTTCATTTCCAATGCAACAATCTACTCAACACCAAAAATGGTCATATCTATCATAAATACAGAAAGTCAGTTGTTTTAAAACTCATTTTTTTTTAAGCTCCGAGTCCTCAACACTCTTTGTGTGGGTTTGTGTGGGTGTTTTTTTTTTGTGGTTTTTTTTTTCTGAAAAGTGGGAGTGCTTAACTTTTCCCCTCGAAATTGGCTTCTGCAGAAAAGCTACCCTTAAAATCCCCGAAAAGCTAAAGCAGTTCACATTGGTTTTTTTCTTTTTTTTTTTTCCTCTTGAATACTTTCTGCCCATTTTTTAAATTAACACAAAAAAATTAAAGAAAAAAAAACAAAAGGAAAAAAAAAATCCTTTTCTGGAACGAAAATGAAACGAAACAAAACCCCCGAAACAACTGAAAGAAATTATATATATATATATATATGTGTGTGTGTGTATATATATATATATAAAACAATGATTCTGAAAACAGAACAAAGTGTGAGCGATTGACCTGAGAATAAAAAGACATTACATTTCTTTTTTCTCTTTGAGCAAGCCATTGGTATCTGAATGCTAAGATAGCGAGAGATTTAAAACCGTGACCAGGTGGGCTGCTTTCCCATACAGTGCAGGCCGGCCTCTGCTGTGCTATCGACGTGGGGCGGTATCGAAAAGGGGCAATGTACAAGGGGCTCGAGCTCCGAAGACAGTGAGGAGGCAGCACGGGCTTTCGTCTCCCAGACCAACAGTACCTTCGAAAGGACAAAAACGTAACAGGTTTGGTTTTGGTGGTTTGGTTTTTGTTTTTGTGGTTTTGTTTTTGTTTGTTTGGTTTTTTTTTTTTGTTTGTTTTTGCGTTTTGTTTTTTTTTTCTTTTTTCAGTTTTATTTTATTAAAAGGAAAGGAAAAAAAACAGAAATGTAAAACCCACCGGCATCGTTATATGGGAAAACAACCCACGCTTTTTTCTTTTTTTCTTTTTCTTCTTTTTTTTTTTTTGGTTAGAAGCTTTGGAATTGCAGTTAGTCTATTTTTGAAATTGGTTTGTTATTAACTTTTTTTTTTATTATTTAAATTCATTTTTCATTGTTCATCTTCAAAGCTTACAATCTGAAGGTGTCCATTCCTACGCTAGCTAGACCACTGTCCTTAGGGCAGCCGGGGTCCCGGGGCCCCTCCGCCGGGCTCGCCGGTCCATCTGACTTTTGGCTAAGATCCGTGTCAGACTCCTCCGAATAGTCGTCTGTTGGCATCGAGGGCTGAACCCCTGAGGTGCTGCATGAACTTGAGGTAACCGNGGGGGGCTGTCGTTTGAGTGAGCGGCCGACTGCGAGGTAGATGCGGTGCTGGGGTCGGGGGGGCAGGCAGAGTGAGGTAATAGACTGGGGTGCTCTTTGGCGTTTCTTGCTGCTCTTGTGATTGTTCGGTGTTTGTGCGGGGCTGACTCGAGATGCTGACTGAGGGCTTCGTCCCCACACACCGTGCTCTCGCACGCCACGCACTGGTACGAGCCGCTGCCCTGGCCGCTGACGGTGGGCACGTGAAGCACCATCTCTTGCAGGTTCGCCATGGACTGGCCGAAGAAGCAGAGGGACTTCAGGTGGTCGCTGGCCGCCTCCTGGTCGCTGAAGCCCGCCTGGCACTTGCGGCAGACCAGCTTGTACTGCACCTTCGGGACGATGAAGGGGTCGCAGAGGGAGTCCGCGCCCTTGCCTTCCGCTTCGGGCTCTTCTTGGGGTTTGGGCAGGAGGGGGGACACCTCGCGGGGTGCGTTCTTCTGCTCTTCTTGCTTGGGGGGTTCTTTGGCAGGGTCTTTGTCCGGGGTGGCAGCCCCCGCAGGGACGGGGGTTTGGCTTCCTTTGGGCTGCTGCGCTTTCTGCTGCTGCTGCTGCTGCTGCTGCTGCACCTGCCGCTGCTGCTGCTGCTGCTGCTGCAATGCCTCCTGCAGACTCTGCTGGTATTGCTGGTACTGCTGCAGCAGGGAGCCAGGCGACAGCCCCAGCAGTGCCTGGGACAGCGCGGGGCTGTAGGGGAAAAGCCCCTCCATCCCGTACATGGGCTGCAGGTACCCGCTCTGCAGGGCGCCGGGGATCTGCGGGGCGTAGTAGGGGGAAAAGCCGGGGACAAAGTAGGGAAGGAACTGGCTCGTCAGCAAGGTGGTGGGGTCCGAATTGAGGGCGGCCTGCAGCGCCTGGAGCTGGGTGGGCTCCACCGCGTACTCCATGGTGGGCAGTGGGGCAGAAAGGGTGCCCGCTGGTGCCTCCCCCTTCTCCTTCTTGGGCCCTGGCAGGGGGTCCCCCTTCCCCTTGGGTGCCTTCTCCTTGTCTTTTGCCTTCTCGCTCTCCTTCTCCTTGCGCTGTGGCGGGGGTGGCTGCTGCGGCTGCGGCTGCGGGGTCGTTGCCGGTGGCTGCTGCGGGGCCACGGCCGCTGTGGCTTGTGCCGGGGTGGGCGAGCTCAGTGCGGCCGGGGGCTGCTTATTTGGTAATCCAGAGGTGGGGAGGCCGGGCGAAGGGACGCTTGTGCTGGACAGGCCCATCAGGTTAGGTTTGGGAGAAGTTAAAGCTGCAAAAGGGAGGAGAGAGATGTGAAGAGTCATCAGTGTTGGGATGTGAAGAGTCATCAGTGCTGGGCAGGCAGAAAGCACAAGGTGGAATGACCCTGGGCCACCCCACAACCATCCCTGCACCATCTCCTCTGCACAAGGGCAGTGACTGGCCTGAGCTCACGTGCTGCGGCAGCGTGGGTCTGCGAGGCCGTCTGCCCTTCCTGTTTCGTCTGGGACGACCACTCCTCTCCCCACTCCTCAAGGTCCCGTGCCAGGGACTGATGTGGCTTATCCCCCCGTTACCCATCAGTTGGCTTGGTCATGCTGCCCAGCGGTGCCGAATGCAATGTCTCTGCCAGGAACACCCACGGGGCACCCGTGATGCTCAGCACAGCTGCAGTTTACTGACCCTCTGAAGTTCCCCAATGATTAACAGTCAGTGTCAGGGGCAGGCACTTCTCCTACATCTGCACTAACTGCTCCTTTCATGGACTCCAGTAGCTTGGAAGTGCTATATGCCCAAATACCCGTAAGGCCAGATACTGTCAATCCCATTACAATAGCCACAAGTTAGGAAGCTCCTGGCTCATGGCAACTGAAGAGATTGAATGAGCTCAACTGAAGTTATTCTGTCCTAATTAGCCTGACATTCACAAACCTCACTGCATTCCCCTCCTTCCAACATAAGAGGCTTGGGGTGCACACCTTCTGAGTAATTTCGGGGTTCATGTGGCATTCAGACATCCCCCCACCTCTGATGCTTCCTCACAAAGGAGATGGATTAACGGCGGAATGTGAAGTCCGTCGACCGTCCCAACAGCAGGAATGGCCAGTAATGGGTACCTGAGTACCAATTTCCGCTCTCTCGGCTGGCAGGAGTAGTGGCCACGAGGAACACTGTCTCCTTGAGTCACTAGTCAAGCCCACTGCAGTTGGCAAACATACTCCAAAGGGAGCGCTTTGCTTGGAAAGTCCCTCCATGCCATTTGGGGGACACGAAAATGAAACGAAGCTCTAACATTCCACCAGCACAGCCCCAAACACTCTGTGGCTCCAGAGACAGGAACCTGCTGCAGGTCCCCTCCATGCACCACAAAACTGTTCAGCAAAATCCAACCTTGTGTTGGTGAAGTCTGAGTCCTCATGGCTGCAATGAGAAATGCTCAAAGGGCCTGAGGACAAACTGCCTTTGAGCAGAAGTGGGAACTGTCCACAGAGGCAGAGGAACTTCTTTTAGGTTGAACCTCTTCTGTCCTACATCCAGTGGGAAGGGAGAAACTGCCTCTTTTAGGTATGATTTGGGGTGCAGTGGAGGCTTAATGTCTTTTCCGGGGGGAGGCATGTCAGCAGTGATTGCTGGCAGGGAAATCCAGCTGCCTGGCGATGCCAGTGTAAGGGAGACTCAGATGCAGCCAAGGGCTGGGGCCAGCAGCTCTGTCTGACCTGCAGCTGCCCATCTATCCTGCTGAGGTCTTAAATCATCATAAATTATTGTAAGAAACTTGTAGGCATCCTTAGCCTTTTCATCCCTGCCACTAGCAGACAGCCAAACACCTAGGTCTTTGGTCAGAGCAGATGGCAGGACCTGGGGCAGAGGCTGGTGGAAGGAGCACAGGATGTGAACTCTGTGCAAAGTCACACGTGCTCCTCAGGCTTCTGGGTACCAAGCCCCAGACCGGTCCTGCACAGGAGCTGAGGCAAAGCCCTTCTGAAACCAGCTCTGATGCAGAATTGAGACAACAGAGACTCGTGAAGGTATGAAGTGCATGACGTGAGCCTCAACGCAGCAGCCTTATCGATTCTAGATAAGGGCACATTATGGACAGATGCCACTGAAACCCATGGTCCCCAGCCGAAGAGCCCAAGAGGTTCAAGTGCAGGAGCAGCAGCTAATTCATAACATTCCTGGATGCACAGCCTTATCTGCTCCGACAGGCTTTGAGCTGAGATGGCCTGACCTTTGGAGCTTTATCTAAAGGCCACAAATAGTCTGTTTGACTTTCTAAATAGCTCAGTCCTGTCTGGGCAGTCACTGATGGCTTTTAACATTCGTGGTACGTAGCCCCATCTCCCCAGGACACATACTGGGTCTTTGGAGAACAACAAATGCAGCAGAATAGATTTGAGTGCAAAGAAGTGATTTCAGATGCAGTTAGAAACTTGGGTTCCTAAGTAAACAGCACAGAGCTACCTGCGACAGGCTGACAGCGTTACTTGCCAGAGAGGTCCTCCTGGTTCCGTTCTGGGCTCTGAAATGAGAGCTTCTGTAAGAACAGAAGTGTTGCATCAAAAAGCCCTGGCACGCAGAGATGCCCCTCAGGCAGGTAGCTAGGACTAGGTTCGAGGAGCAGGAATGGGCAGCAGCCCTGAACAGAAGAATTTCTAACAGCAACTGCTTTTCTAAACGATTTAATTACAGTGACCTTCCCTATGACTGTAGTCAAAGATGATCCTACTTTTACTTTGGGGGCCATGGGAACTGTTCTGAAACTCTGCAAAAAGCTTTGCAGAGGCCCCACCTCCCAGCAGAGAGCTTTGCCAGACTCTAGAAAAAGTCCCCTCTGCTGCTCTTGTGGGAACAGGTGTCTTGGCTCCAGGAGAGTGGGTCATCGCAGGAGAGGCACGAAGCCAGCACACACAGTGAATTTAACTGCGCTTCACTTGCCAACAGGAGGTACTTCAGAGACTAGCAGCGCTGAAGAACGTGGCCATCTCCAACACGAGCGGAAGATGCCTTTAGTGAATGGTGGGTGCCCGGGGCTGTCTGGAGCGTGTAACACCCATCCTCCCTGCAGCCGCACGAACTGCAGGTGCTAGTGACTGGCGCCACAGTGAGCGGCTCTGCAGCTGCTCCTTCTGCCAACGACAAGCTGTTCGGGTCCCACACAGCTGCTCCCACCAGCTACAGTCCTCCCTCCTAAGGCCTTGCTTTGCTGGTCCAGACATTTACCTCCTGGGTGACGACAGATGATGGCAATTCTACCAACAAGACACAACCACGCTGCCTGGCAGCACCTGCAATGACTTTTTCACTCTGTTCACAGTCAGCCTGCTGAATAAAAACACCAGAAAGTCTTCCTGGATACTGACAGCACCCTGGTTTCTGATTAAGAAGCCAGGAAGATACTCAGATCCTACCTAGGCTTCACACTTGCTACACCTCATCATTAGCCTATTAGTCTGCTAGAGTAGAGGAAGTTATTATCTCTGGACTCTGTCTAACGGCGACAGACCAGTGCTGTGGCACTGCAGAAGAACAAGGTGCACGGTGGCGCGTGGTGTATCTGTACCAGGCATTACGGTGTCAGGGGCCTAATAGCCCAAGACACACTTTGCTGGTTGCCAAGACAAGACACTGGAATTAGTTCTCAGGAAACCTCTGTAAATTTAAAGTAGCCCTGGAGAAAGTCAACGTTAAGAGGGATCATCAGAAGTAAACAGAGAAACCTTCCAAGTGAAAGCAGGTCTCCTAGAGCACATCAGTTGCACCGTCATGAGTGACAGTTCAGACACAGGCACGTCTCCGGGATGCTGCGAGCATAGCGGGGGTGAAATAAGGCCCTTGGATCAAGTTTTCTAGGTCACTGAGCAGCATCTTGCACTGCCAGTGACTGCTACACATCTTTCCCTCTGCCCAGCAGGCACAAAGGAAAGGAACATCTTCAAAAGACAGAAGACCATTATCTGGGACTAGGCCACCCAAATTTAATGCTGCTTTGTTAAGAAAAATCTTATTAAAATCTGAAGTAGGTTTGTCTCTGACTACACTGTGGTTTGCTGAAAAGGTCCTGAAAAGGCCGTGCCCAGCCACTGCTCAGAAAGCAATCCACAGCTGCAGCAGGATCTGCCCTGGAGGTCACTGCAAGGATGTGACCTAAACACGCTCCAGGCTCCTGTCTCCAGTGCTACCACACACACCACACTTTTCCCTAGGCACAACTCACAGTAACTGAGAACTTGCGATGACAGAATTTAACAGCAAAAGGAAATCTAGAATGGCCAACGCGTCCAGCACATTATCCCTTCCTCTGTTCCAGTCAAGAAATCCCTCACTCTGTTTCAAGGTGCTTCAGAATCTGCAGTCTGTTCTAATGAAGCAGAGACACCAGTGTGTCTAGACCCTGCTCTATTCCAGACTTCACCAGAAGCCCCACGTTCCAGAATTAAGGATAAAATACCTTTTTCTCATTCACTATGGAGCCAAGATCGGCCTTGGAGCCGGCCGGGTATCCTACAGTCGGTCATTCTCAAGGCATCATGCGCTCGTGCTAAGGACACGCCAAGCTAAGCTGTGTCTCTGAGCAGTGTGGCAACAGCCGTACCCACCTGTGTTGGATGGAGTGAAGCCTGGTAAGGATGGGCTGTTGAGGCCTGGGAGCAAGACTGGAGGGATGCCCTGTAGTGCTGGGTATGCAGCAGGAAGGTTAAGAGCTTGCAGAGGGGCGTTATCAAACATGCCCTGCTGTTGAGCTGCCAGACCAAGAACCTCATTGGCTTTTTTGATCCGGTCCAGCTCCTGCTGAGCCATCAACTGACGTACAGTAGCTGGGTCAAAATACTCCTTTTCCTTATCCAACTGGCTTCCAATGGTTTCTTTAACTTTGGAGATATGCTGTTGAGAGAAGATATGGTCACGTACAGACAGCCGAGCGCTGTACTTGATGCCACACAAAGTGCACTCTGTTTTGGGTCCCTCGTAACTTGTTTGGTTTATACCAAAATGCTTGGCCATGCTGAGTTTGGACTTCTTCTCCTTTGCCCTAGCATTCTGGAACCAGACCTGAACAACTCTCTTTGGCAGTCCAATGTCATTGCCCAGGACCTCACACTCCAGCATGGTAGGTGTCCTGTAGTCATTAAAGCATGACTTAAGAACTTTGAGCTGGAGATTAGTCATCTGAGTGCGAAAGCGTTTCTGTCCGGGCCGATCCCCGCTCTCTCCAGACTTGCTGGCGGAACCACTTGCACCAGGGCTGGGTGAGCAGGGGTCTGCAAGGCTGGATGTTTCACTATAGTCCACAGTACCTTCATTATCGTACTCTTTGCTGTAAAAGCTGGGAGCTGGGCTGACCAGGCCAGAAGACAGTCGATCTTCATATTCAGACATTGCTATCATGGCGGCTTTTGTCAGACCTTCACTGGGTCCCGACGCTGATTTGGTTTCGGTTGCAATCCCTGTTGCGCTGTCGTTGTCTGCGTTCCCTTCATCACCTGTTGTAGTGTCCGTGATCGCAGTGTTGACCGAAGAGCAGTCATCGTTGTCCAGCTTTGTTTGGTCAAAGTTCAGATTGACCGAGGACATGGAGGGGCTCTCGAAGTCTTCTATCCCTTCCACCTTAATGGAGGATGGACTCAGCAGAGTTCGAGGTGACAGGTCCATGCTCTTGTTCACTGGGGAGAGGGGGACGCTCTGTCCGTCGCTGCTAGTCGGCGGCATGTGGGAAAAGCTTGCTCCGTCAAAGATGTCTCCCTTCATTTGGAGCCCCCCGTCACAATCCAAGAGCATAGCAGACAACGTCAAGTTGTATCCGGCTCTCTTGGCCTCATGCCAGTGACGGGATCGGATATGAGCCTCCAGAGCTGTCTTGGCTTTGAACAGAGCTCGGCAGAAAGGACACCGCCTGTGCGCTTGGGCAGGCCCGACAGCTCTGAACTGGCCCTTCCTTTCCCGTGCGCGGGTGTTCTGAAACCAAACTTGCACCACGCGTTTCTTCAAGCCCACTTCATGTGCAATGTGATCCAACATCTTCCGCGTTGGGTTGGAGTCGAGCAAGTACTTCTGATAGAGAATTTCCAGCTGCTCTGGGGTAATGGTCGTCCTTAGACGTTTATCCCTTTGAGGTTCTTCTCCTCCAGTCCCACTGTCATTTTCTCCAGGGCTTGCACTGGCCTTTTCTTCCAGCTTTCTCTTCAGCGTGTTCATAGTGGATGTTGGAGTTGACGGTGAAGTGGCCGAGCTTGCCGGAATCTGCGGTAACGTTCCAGACAGCAGCTGGCTCGCAAGCAGTGGATTACTGGGATCAAAGAGCATGAACGGCATATCCAGCGTTCTGTCCAGGAACGGGGGGTGGATAAACTGGTTCTGTGCACTCAGAAAATGAAGCTGCTGATGCTCCTGCCAATGCTCAAAGGAAGGAAATGCCAGCTTACACTGGTCACACTGGTACGGGATTAGCTGAGGAGGTAGGTTTGCCAGCTGTTGAGGGGTGGATGTGTGGATGGGTTTGAGGGAGAGATGCGAGAGCTGAGACGGACTCGGGCTTGACTGTGGTAAGGAGCACTGCGGGGGCTGAGGAGGGGGAGGTGGCTGCTGTTGCAGTGAAGAGGGGGAGGATAACTGTGAAATCTTTTGGTGTGCTGAACTTGTCTTTTGTTCTCCTTGGTCCTGTGGTTGCTGAGACTCTTGCTTTGGTTGCACTTGCTTCTCTTGAGTTTGGTTTTGCTGTGTACTTGGAGGTTCAGACTGCTTTGGTTTCTCATCTGTAGCTTCTACTTTAGAACTATAGGTGGAGGAATCATCTGCCTCTGCCGTGAGCTGCAGAAAAGCCGAGGAGGTTGCATTGGCTGAAGACGTAGGTGTGCTGTAAGCTTGCGAGGGCATTGGTGTGCTGCAGGAGGAACTGGTTGGAGTCAAGAGCTCCATTGCATCCATAGAGTCTTCATTCTGGCTATCTTCCTGTCCATCCTCATCCTCATCTTTGTAACAGAGCTTCTTCTGGTGTTTAATGAGATCGAAAATGCGCTGAAAGACTAGACTGCACTTTTTGCATTGGTAGTTCAAGTTGCTTGTTCTAATGTACCTGTCATTCGTCAGCTCCCGCCGCTCCCCATCTTTGCCTTCTCCTTGATTCTCGTAGTTTTTCCGAGCTTTCTGACGGGCATTCTGGAACCACACCACTATAACACGCGTCGGGAGGTTCAGCAAGTTCGACAGCTGCTCAAACTCATCGTCCTTTGGGTAAGCATTGGCATCAAAGAAGTCCTGCAGGACTCTGAGTTGGTAGTCGGTGAAGCGCGTACGGGAGGACCGCTTGCTTCCCCAGTACTCCTGCTTTTGAGGTTCTGGAGAAGGAGGCCGGGAGTCTATCTTCAGTTCCTCCAGGCTGGTAATGGGTGGATTACTGAAGTTGTACGGGGAATCCTTGTTGCGCTGGCGCTCTTTGAAAAGAGTGTTTCTGAACCAGTGCTTGATCACTTTCTGGGGCAACCCGGACTTGTCCGCCATCTCTTTGATCTGTTCCTCACTCGGGGAATTGTTAATATCGAAATACTGCCGAAGGACTCTGAGCTGGTCGTCAGTGATCCGCGTCCGTGGCCTCTTGTTCTGCTGCTGCTGAAGGAGGCTAGGGTTGAGCTGATGCTGGTACAACTGGGCCAAGTCGGCAGGCAGAGGGTCGACGGGCCCCAGCTGCGGTGGCAGCTGAGCAGGTAACGTTTGTAGTGGCATGGTTTGCATCATAAGTGGTGAAAAGATGGGGAGCTCCATTGGCATGGAGAGCTGGGTGAGTGGCACAGACGGCTGGGCTGGTGCGATTGTAGGAGAGGTAATCGGTGGAGCAGAAGTAGGAATGGTAGGAGTAGAAGCTGGCTGAGGAGGAGCTGGAGGGAGTGGAGGTGGGGGTGGCGGAGGTGGTGGGGGCGGCTCTGGAGTCTGAGGTCGTAGTGGGTACAGCTTGTCATAGTGTTCTCTGTACTGTTTGGCAAATCTCTCTAGCTGCTTAAAAGGAAAGTAATGTTGGTGGACGTGCTCCTGGTGGCTCTTCAGGATGAGGATGTTTGAGAAGAACTTGCCACACGTATCACACTCAAGTTTTTCCAAATTCTCCCCTTGTTCTGTCTTCCCGTTTTTCTTCTGCACCTTCTGCTTGTTCTCGTTGTACTGGATGACAAGCTCAAAGCCAAAATTTTCCAGCAAGGCTTTTGTGGCGTTCCCTCTGGCATCGGAGGCGATACGTGGAGGCAGTATGGAGGGCTCCGAGCTACTGCCTGCTACAAAGTCCTTCTTCTCTTTGGGCTTCAAGTTATCAGGCAGAGACTCTTTCGATGCAACGTTATTGTCCCCCCTTTCTGCACCTTCCCGTTCCCGTGGGGTTTCTTTTTCTTTCTCCTTCACTACAGATTTATTCTTCTTCTCAGGGTGCTGGCTCTGCTGTATAAGGACGGAGTGAGGTTGTGACAAGGTGAGCTGACCTGGTTGCTGCTGTAAGAGCTGTGGATGGCCCTGCTGAGGGAGTTGAACCTGAGCCTTCAGGTCCTCCAGCAAGCTCGGCCCTGTACCAGTCAACGTCAGCGCACCGCTGGTGACAGGCAAACTGACTTCTGGATTGATCTGGAACTCGGCACTAGGGATGTAGAAAGGAAACAGAAGATGCTGCTGCTGCTGAAGCTGCAGCAGGGTCTCAGTGGTCATCGGAAAGTGCGGCAAAAGTGCTGGGTTGAACAGCTGAGACTGCAGCAGAGCAGCTTGCTGCTGCAGTTCTTGCTGCAGATGGGCTTGGACTTGGGCCTGGGCCTGTGCCAAGGTCTGAGCTTGCTGCTGCTGCTGCTGCTGCTGCTGCTGCTGCCTGGATGCAATCATGTCTGCCAGCTTCTTTCGGTTTACCTCTTTGGGTTCTGAAGGGGAGGAGATACTAGTGCTTACAGGGTTAGCTAAGGGAGGAATTCCCACGCTGTCACCGGGTACCTGGTTGAGCAGGCTGGGGATGGGGGCTGTGCCCGAGTTACTTGTGTTGGTGGTTGCAAAAGCGTTACTGTTGCTCGCGCTCACTGGACTTGGCGTGGAGGAGCCCAATGACAGGCTGCTGCTGCTGCTGTTGCCAGCTCCGTTGCTGCTGCTGCTGCCCCCAGCCGCCTCCAGCTTGGCGGCGCGAGCCTTGGTTTGGTGCAGGACAGACCTCATGTGGATCTCCAAGGTCGAGCTCTGGCTGTAGGCCACGTTGCAGGTGTTACACTTAAAGGGTTTGTTGTCTGGGCTGCTGGTAGGTTCGGGCTGCCCAGTAGCAGACTCCTGAAGGGCTCTTTTCAGTTTATGCAAATGAGAAACGGAATTGTAATGGACCAGAAGAATGTTCTTCTGCGTGAAGGACTCCTTGCAGACCGTGCACTTGTAAGGGCGAGACGGATCTAGGAATTTCTCCATCGTGAAGTTCGGGCCCTTCCTGAAGGGCAAGGCCCTTTTTGGTTCCGAGCCAGAGTCCTCTTGTACTGACCCCGAATCGCTACCTGTCGGGCTCTGCTTATCTTCCAAGTCACTCTCCTCCTCCTTATCTTCCTCAACTATTATGGTGTGGTCTTCTGCCAGTGAAGGGTCACCCATAGCAAGGAGGTCCCCATTGACCAGGAGACCACCATACAGCTGCTGAATGTCAGCCTCGCTCAGCTCCAGATGGCTGGTTTCCAGGTGCTTCTTCAGAGCCTGGAAGGTTCGGAAGCTGCGTTGGCAGAGGCAGCACATGGTGGCTGCCCGGATGACGTGGTACTGGGAATGGAGCTGCAGCTTCTCGATGGTTTTGAACGCCAGGCTGCACTGGTTGCAACGGTACTTGTACACGTGGCGATCGGACACCGGCAGCTGAGGCCGCTTTGCGTGAACTTCATTGAAGTGCGTCTGCAGGGCTGCCGAGCTCTTGAACACCTGGTTGCAGCCCTTCTTCCAGCAGAGGAAGCCGGAGTCCTCCCTGGCAGAGCTCTGATCAGCAGTCACAGGCTTGGGATCTCCGCTGTGCTCTGCACTTTCTGATGGCAAAAGATTCTTTCCTGGGTCCTCAGTGATCTCTGTGGAAACCAAATTAAAGCAAACCTGAAAACTGCATCAGCACACAAGGTGGGATCAATGCCCTCCTTCTGTCCCTAATATGTCTGTGTTTTTTACTCTGGAAGACAATAGGAATTCCTAACATTTCTCCTCTATCTTCATGGAACAGGCTGCCCAGGGCAGCTGGGGAGCCTCCTCCTCTGGACACGTTTAAAACCTGCCTGAAGATGTTCCTGCGCGGCTTGGTCTAGGTGATCCGGCTCTGGCAGGGGGATTGGACTAGATGATCTTTCAAGGTCCCTTCCAACCCCTGATGTTCTGTGATTCTGTGATTTAATACCAGCCCATTACCCTCATCATGGCCCATTGCATAAACCTACACAATTTACTTTCTTGCCCACTCTGAGTATCTGGAAATTATTCACACACACGTTCCCTTAGTGCATTTATCACGTTTAATTCTTCCTTTTAAGAGAAGGCCATTCAGCCACCTTTCTGTCTTTGCTGCCTTCCCCTGATGTCTTGCCTGCTTTTGTCAAAAGGGTCATCAAACTTAACACAGTACTTGAGTCTATCAAAGCAATAGGGATTCAGGACCTGATGCAGCAGTTCAGATGGTGCTGTTGGGGGGAGGGTGGGAGAAGGAACAAGCACTCCATGCACCTCCACTTTTACAGGGTCTGAGAGCACAGTCCTGATAGAAAAGACAGTGTGACACGGGCAGAGGCCAATATAGGGATCCCACTGCCCAAGGCAGCATTAGCTACTCTGGCCGTGCCAGTGGTGCCTGACCAGCACCACTGCTTTGGGGCCTGAAAGGAAACAATATCTGTCTTCATTTCCAGATTCTTTACAGACCTTCCAGGAGGGCAAACAAAAACCAGCATCGCTTCCCTGCCTGACTTGAGATCAGACATTTTTCCCCAGAAAGAGCAACATTCTTGGGATGCTTTCCTATCACATGACATAGCCAGGGCTGAAGAGCCATGGAGATACATCCATGCCTTCATGACACAGCACGGCAACGGAAAAGGCTGAGGAGATCTGGGTCAGATGAGGAGAGCAGCAGCAAAAAGCTCCTCCAAACTATACATCCTATCTAAGTACTTGAGCTACGATGGCAGTCAAACAAGTATAGCAGAGGCGGTGGCAAGTCTGTGGCCAGAAGCCGCACCTTTTGGTACTTCTCTACAAGTCACCTCAAGTATCCACCACCTTTGCGTTTCACTGCTCACATCTGATCTTCTGCTTTGTAAGGATTGAACACCATTTCCCCAGGAACCACCATGGTGGCGAGCTGTGCTTGTCAGCCCTGGGTCACTCAGCTCTGCCCTGTCATGGGGACACCTGGAGCACCAGTCTGTGTGTGGCACGAATGAAGTGAGACAGCCCCATGGGGTGCCCCATGAATGGGGTTCTCAGGAGACACCTAGGCACATGAAGCTCTCCCAAGTGGAGATGTCCCCAGACACAGTGCCTGACTAGGTGATAGGAGCTGGGAGAGTGGACCACATTGACCCGCACTCACCAGGTTGCTTCCCCAGCTCCTCTGTGGCAGAGTTCCCATCTTTCTCTGGAGCAGCTGCTGGGAGAAACATGCTGCTGGGCATCATCACCTCAGGTGTTGTCACCTGGACACAGGGGTGAAGAAGAAAAACACAGGAAAAGATTTTAAACATCCCTGGTAGCAAAATTAGATATCAGTATTTGAAAGTCAGAGGCATCACTTCTCTCTGCTTGCTGAAGACTCATATTTATTAGACAAAGCTCACATCAGTCAAAAGTGTTTCTACAGTTACATTCTGGACATAATTAGCAGTGCACACTTGAAGAATAATCTTATTATTAATATTTTTCCTTTATGTAGAATCCAGACTTTGATCACTGACAATGTTTTGTCATGGGCTGTAAAACTTCTTGTGCAACCAATTAGGTAGATAAGTTGAAAGGCCCACCTTAAGCTGCTGAAAACATAATAAGGCCCCTAATTAAATCATCCCTCGCAAAGTACACTGTAATCTTGAACTAGGGAGCATTGCAGCACTGTTTTCAAAGTGTATCGACGCAGGAAAAGGAGGGGCATGGGAACGAGAAGTACAAATAAGGAGAGAGGTGACAAAGGAAAGGATGAATAAGGAAAGACTAAAAAGACAGCAAATTGTCTGCAGAATGAAAAGCTCTTGGTAACCCTTTCCTTGCTCTTACCGGTGAGTTTCCATTGCCTCTCTTCAAGCGTTTGTCTAGAACCTGCACCAGCACAGCCGCCGCTCTGCTTGAACACTAACTGTTTCAAGGAGCTGTAGAGTTTGTAGGCTTCAGCTAGAGATGCTCTTTGAAAGTGTCACATGCATGCACTCATCTTTTTCTAGAAAACTCTGTTTCTTTGTGTGGGATTGGAGCTGGATGATCCTGTGGTCCCTTCCAACCCTGACAGAATCTATGATTCTATAACTTCTTCCCAGTGAGGGTGACAGAGCCCTGGAAGGGGCTGTCCGGAGGGTTTGTGGAGTCTCCTCCTCTGGAGAGGTTTGGATCCCGCCTGGACATGTTCCTGTGCAGCTTGATCTGGCACATCCTGAGGTGGCAGGGGGATTGGACTGGATGATCTTTTGAGGTCCCTTCCAATCCCTAATGTTCTGTGGTTCTGTGATTCTGTACCCAGTCACACACAGGACACCTGCAGTTTGTTGCTGGCTGGCATCAGAAGTAGATCAGCAAATACTCTTCCGAACATCCAGAGGCAATATCTCACACTGCCTGGAAAACTGCCCCACAGATCTTCTCCTCAGAGCAGCTACTGGAAAGACAGACCTGTCTCACCATCACGGGCCATGCTGTGGTCCAGTGCATGGGTGCCAGCACCAGCACACGCCTGTAGCAAGCAAAGACTCCTCTACAGCTCCGAGCAGTCGTGCGCCTCCCCGCCCTGATACTCAGGGAGCACTTCCCTTTCACCAGGGCCATGGTGCTTGAAGGAGCAGAAATGCACACTGACTCCAAACACTTGTGGTGCTGACTGCTGGGAAAGTGATGCAGAAATAGAACTCTCCTAGACAGGCACGGTTCCTAGCAAAACGGGTCTCTCCTCCCTTCTGTCAGGTATTAACAGGGTATTTGAACCTTGGGTTTTGGAAGACAGTGCGTGAGTGAGGCTGTTACCTGCACGCAGTGTTGCTTTCTTAAGAGAGAAGGACTGTGAGGCTCTGACTGAACAGCATCCAGTACTAGCAAATCTGTGGTGAAGACGAAGCTAAACCGATGAGCAGGACACAGAATCTTTCCTACCTACACACACGTCAAATCCAAGCAAACACATCTTGGACCTTGGCTTCACTAAGTGAATGGAAGTAAAACCAGTCCACTAAAACCTCAGAAATGATTGTCCATGTACAAGTGGCTGGAGACATCTGAACCGCCATGGGAGGGATGCTGAGCACTCTCCCGGCACTGGGATGGCTGGTGCCCAGAGGTGAGCACCAGGACCCACTGACAGCTACAGGGAAGGCAGCTGACACTGATAAATCACCAGGAGGGAAGCTGAGCACACCACACTCATCCCACCTTTTACTCTAAGCAGGAGTATCTGATGGCTGTGGGTGGTGGGTCAGGAGATGTGAAAGGTCACTGGTTAATTCCCAATAGCTGGGCTTGGAGGAGGGGGACGAGCAGGGGCGCTGGAGGGAAAGCAAGAAGGAGCCGTCCCTCTCAGCTTTATCAGCAGGGAGAGTGCTTTCCTAGGATCTTTAGGAATTATGAAAAATAAATCATGAGAAATTAAAAAAAGCCCCAACAGAGTAGAAAAAGAATAAAATTATCTAACACCTCAGCTGCACATCATTATAGAGAACGGTGGGCTTTTCATACGCATTACAGTAAGGCAGCCATCCCCACTACCACACTCAGTACGACGGATCAGTAATTGTTTTCATACACTTTAATTAGAAAAACTCAGATGGCTATGAATAATAATGGAAAAGAGAGACTTTTGCACTTGAAAGGTTGAAGTCAATCAAGTGTGAATGACGGCAAAAAAGCAAAAAAAAAAGACACCAATTCATCAGGCCTCTGTTGTCTCGCCGCGTCTTTAATCATAATTCCTGATTGGGATTCAAGAAGGCAGTAAGCAGCGGTTCTTTGTCTGCCTTCACCTTCCGTCAATTAACTCTCCCCGAAATATAATCATCAACCTCACATGCTCCTCTGCATCTTAATCTGGGTCTCCAAACCAGTAAGTCCTGCCCTATATGTGTTTAAGTAATTACCTTTATCTACCTGCATCTCCACAGCTACGGTTCTCACCCTGCTTCTACCCCTCCCTCCACAAAAAAAGAGTACGAATTCAATCGTGGTCGGGGAGAAAAACCAAAAGGGCTGCTGTACATTTAATTGCTGCAGGCACAGAATCCCCAAAGGACTTTGTGTCCCAGAAGGGACAAAAAGCTCAGAAAAAAAGAGAGGAAACTCAAAATTGTGGGTACGAATGTAGGGCAACTGCTGGCAGTGCAGCCAGCCACGGAGGGCTGGCCCCGGGGAGCAAAACCTTGAAAAGGCGGCACTGGTCTTGCTGCAGCAGCCTGACCTGCTTTCGTCCCCTAGGTGTTCAGCACCAGCCAGCCTTCTCCTGAAGCGCTGCCTGCTTCCTGAGCCACTTTCCAGGGCAGGAGTGCTCTGCCTCTTCATCCCCAAGGACCACCCCCAGCAGGCAGCAACGATAAAAATAGTGAAAGCAGATTGCCTGGCTCGGTTCTGCCTTCACACCGAACTCCAGGGCGCCCGTTCTGAACCACTCGGCTTCTGCACCGCAACCCGTCTGAGCCGAGGACACGCCATCTCCTCGTCTGCGCGGAGATGCCTCGCTCGCTGCGGCTGCTTCTCATGTGGGCGGATAGAGGGAGTCCCACCGGGGCAGGAAGGTTTAGTGGGCCATGGCCACCCAAGAGATACACAAGGAGCGGCGCTCAGCGATGCAGCATTCCGTGCTCCAGATGGATTTAGACGGTATTAAGTGTTCTGGAGATAGCAAGGGATGTGCTTATGCCGAGCATGGCCTGCATCAGCACTTGTGGTTGCCAAATGGTCTCTAGTTCCCCTCACCTGAGCAGGCAGTACCTGGTGCGTAATCCTGGCACCCATCCTCAGCTCTCTTCGGTTTGTCATCTCCTTGTTTAAGTCTCTTCAGCATCATCTCACAACAGCAATAAGTCAGCGTGAACTGTTCTTAAAAAGCCAACCCTACAGATGTAAGTCCAACAAACACCATTTGTTTTTTCCCTTTCCTTCTTCTGTAGGCACTTGCTTTGCTCTGTCTGATGTTAAACTGTCTCCCTTGTGCAGCTGCAGCCACAGTCTTCTGGTCCACAAGCCACCAGCAAAGCCTTCCAGCTTGGAAACACCACTCCCTGTCACTTCAGCCCCACCTCTGCGCACAGCCCCGAGAGCACCTGTCCCCTCATCACTTCTATGTCCAAGGCCTCCTTGAGGTTGCTCTCCCAACATTACCTCTTAGAAGGCAAACTCAACTCACACTGTCCAAATAAAACTAGGTGGTGGGGACGGATCAGTTGCTCGCTGCCACCTGCTCTTACGGACAGAACAGCAGTTGAACACCAACACACAGATTCAGTTCTGTCTTTCAACACAGCAACAAGGACAGTCAGTCAGGGGATGCCCTTTGCTCCAACTGCCCAGCCCCGTCCTCATCTCCAGAACTTGCTTCCGTAAAGAGTGAAGGAGGGGGTAAGTGTGGGCCAGAGACTGAGGTAGCCCCTTGTTTGCTCCACTTTGAATCCTCCCCTGTGGTCTGCACGAGAGATGGGAACACTGGCTGGAGAACTTCCCTCTGGAGTAGACTGCACAGGAGCCAACTGTCTGCCTTACAAGATGGAAAGTTGTTGGATGGACAAGCTCTAGGTCTCTCCTCCCAAGAACTCTCCCTTTCAGATGAAATTCAGATGCCCTCAGGCAGATAAAATGCCTTTATGATGACAAGATCCGCTAACCTGCAGGGGCTCCCCAATCTGATGACTATTTCTACAGAGTAGGGTGTCTACTGAGTGGCTGCCACAAAAGTCCCCAAGGGCTCGCAGACCACATCTCCTGCGTCCCTGCCCCACGGGTATCCTCAGCAGATCGCACACGCCCTGACACCTACAGACCTGTCACAGGTCCAGAGAACAACCTGCGGGTGCGCTCCTCACCGGTGACGACCCGCTGCAGTGACAAGCGTGGCTCCTGCCACTGCGAGATCGACCAGATTTTAAGAGGACGATCTGCAGAGCCGCTTATCAGCGCAAGCCGGATGCTCCGAGCTGCAGCACCCCTCCCGCGCTGGCCCCGACAGCGTGACACGAGCGTATTCTTGGCACGTCCGAAAAATTAATCTTGGATAGCGTGAACAGCCGGCTCCCCCCGCGCGCCGCATCTGCCTGCTCTGCCTTTCCTCCGGACCGGGGACCGAAAGCGGGGCCAGGCTACGCCTTTCCTCTGTAAATGCCCCAAAAACGCCGAAACCACGCGGCTTTGGAAAGAAAATCTCTGGCAGGGGTCTGAGGAGAGACACTGCTATCCCCATGTCCATGCAGCCAGGGGGAAATACACATGCCATGCAAGGTTCCCGAACCAGACAAAGGAGGTAATTTCCATTACAAAGAGAGAGAGAGGGTGCTGGAGTGAAAAGCTTCATTAGACTCAGAGAGGCAAAGCGATGGCAGTATACCAAGGTCACTTCTAATTTAGACCATCTAATTGGCAAACATGGCTCCAAATGGCTATCATCTCACAGGGCTCAGAATTAATGAAGCCCGATTATTTTCATTACCTTCATCCGAGATGGAGAATGAGACACAGAGTGAGAGGGAAAGGGGGGAGTAAGAGGGGGCGAGGAGAGAGAGAAAAATTGAATGACAGCAGAAGGGAGAGAGCAGTAAGAAAAGACAATAGGAAAGAGGGGACAATGTAAAGACAGCAAGAAGGAGAAGTGAGGATGGCAGGGACGGGTGAGAATCACTCTTGGAGCCGGGGAGAAAAGGCAGAAATGGAAATAGGGCTGAAACGCTGGGAACCGACGCCCTAAACCAAGGGAACCTGACAACAGAAATGATGGGAGAGGAATGTACAGGAGGATAAAGCCGGCTGCGGGAGGAGGGAGAGCTCCCCGCTCCCGGAGGCTCTCGGGAAGCCGCCCCTTCTCCCGGCTTGAGCCCATCAGTCTTGTCAATCGACTGTGCAAGCGAACTGCACTTCACCCTCATTAAGGGGCTCTCTGCCGAAGCGGTGCGGCCCACGATTAGCAAAGAGGCTGTTATGTGGAAAGATGGCGATCAGACCCGCTCAGAGCGGCTGAAATGCCCCACAAATGAACTCGGCCGCATTCGTTCACCAGCCCCACGGAAGGGAAACAGCAGGACATTGGGGGGGATGGTGAGACCCTCTGCCGCTGCCCTGTGGGGCTTCTCTGATCCCATGCCTGTCCCCTCAGCCTGTGGCCACAGACCTGCCAAGACCCTGTGTCAATGCCTGGGCCAGCGGGGGGAACCCGGGAGTCCCGCGGGACAGCCAGCCTGGCTGCTCGCTGATATGAAAAGGACGGGGCACGGAGCAGCCAGCTCAGAGATGCTGAGCACAGGCAAGCAGCTGTTACCATGGCAACAGACATATTAGACACTGCAGGTTCCTGAAAGGCGTCTGATAAGGTATTATTAACTGGAGCCTCCTCCAACACCGGGCGCAAAGACGCTGTGTCGAAAGGGACCTCATTCCCATTTACTGGACTGCAATTCCCTCGCGGTGGCTCCAAGACTTGACTCGCGTGTCAGACTGAGATGGGGATCTCAGCTAGAATGAGCAACACCAGGAAACTTTGGTGCTGCCACAGCCTGCATGAGCCACACTGATTTATCAAAGTATTTGACATTTCATGCAAAAAAAGAACCCTCTCTGGACCCATCTGCTCTTCCGCTTGAAGCAGCAGAGGCGATCTTCCTTCCCAGACACACGTCTGGGCAGCAAAGGAAGCACTGCGCAGGGCCAGTGGCAAAGGCAAGGTGAAAGAACCAGGAGCAGGCAAGAGGATGAGCTTTGCGGCCACGCCGGTCTCCGTAGTTCTCGCCAGTCCTGTGCTCTGAAGGAGAATGAAGCCCTGCTCCAGCCCAGCAGACACGCTCACCTAAGGGGACTGCCCTCCACACTACCTCACCTGCTTTGGCCAACATTCTCTGCAGAGTGTCTCGAGCTCCTTAACAAGTGGCTTCTGCCAGTCTCCCTGTACCCTAGAGGACACAGACCTGCTCAGGACGAGATGATGGACCAGCCCAACCGTACTCATTCCAGACTGTTAGTTCTGCTGGCCACCCAGTGCAGAAACAAATCATAACAGATACTCTCAAAGAAACTGGTGACGCTTGCTGGCCTAAGAAAGGGGTTCAGCTTCTGCTCACTGCTTTTAGAAGGTCAAAAAGGCTCCCAGCAATTCTGCCAGAAGCTAACATGATTTGTTCAAATCCTCAGAATGCTCAAGCACCATCAGCCAAAATGGATGCAGGTCAGTGAGGTCAAGGTTTTTGTGATGGGACAGCTCCTTGACCCAAGCAGAGAGTGGTTGATGGAGCAGAGCTAAACCCTGCTAGAACCCATGGGCACTGCTGGCTTCATGGGGCTTGCGAACTGCTTTTTCCCCAACCTCTCTGTGTTTTGTTATTTAGAGTGTGCTGGGACCCATTATCCTATTGGGACTTTTAATGGGTTTTATGATGCAGTTCTGAGATGGTGCACACACGTTCTCCTGGTTAGTTGGCTGGGAGCACTGGTCCAACAGTGGCCACCATGACCTGATCTGCCAGTCAGAGAGCAGGACACATCGTGAGATCTGATGGAGCCTGGCATGGTTAGGAGACAGAGAGGGCAGAAGAGCGAGCGGACAGTAGCCAGTAAAACAAAGTGGGACAATAAAAAGCATAAAGGTGTCTAAGAAGGAGCCAAAAGAGGAGTAGAAGGGAAACAGAAAACGAAGATAAAAGAGCATGAAGATAAAAACTGGGTAACACCGCATGGTCTTGCTCAGGCAATGCTGCTGGAGGGGTGCTGCTCAAGAACACGGGCACTGTGACAACCATGGTATCATCCACTTCCATTGTCAGGAGCTGGCAAAGAAGGGAGAAAACAAGCGGAAATGGGGTGCAAAAAAATCCACGCAGAGAAAGAAGTGACAGGACTCAAAATAAACACTTATTTTATATATGTGGTGACAAGTTTCTAAATGCAGTCACAACCTTGCCTTGAAGGCTACAGTGAAGAAATAACAGTGTAGAGATCTGACAATACATCCCATTTGTGAATTTCGAAGGGTTTTTGAAAATGTGCCTTATTAATTCCACCTGTATCTTAAACTGACACGAGCAAATGGAAAGACGCACTCATGTGAAACCTGTGAAAAAGGAATTAATGAAAGAACCATTCTGGGACTCGGAACGTTATTTACTGAAGCAAGTGCCTGAGCACGGGAGAGCGGGGTCAGCCTTCGTGAGCAGCACTGCACCACGACAGCAGGTACATGTCCTGGAAGAGGTCTGTCAGCTGCCCACATGACTCCACACAGACCAGCAGCAGAGAGACTCAGGGTCAGTGGCTCTGGGGCAAACCAGAGCACAAACCCGGGTCTCACAAATGAGAGAATGAACGCTGTGCTGGTCACCTGCTACTTCTCACCAAGCACTAGCTCTCCAGCTAGATGATTTTCAGTTCCTTGGAGATGGTGCTGAAGGATTCCCGTGTCGACTGCTAAACCAGGATGTGGGGAGGAACAAGAGCCCGGTGCAAACACAGCGTGTGTGGAGCCACAAGGTGCCGTCTGAAGGTTGTCTCCCCATCAGAAGCTGCACAAGCAACGGCACTCACAACCCAGACACGAGCACAAGGTCGCTTGACAAATAGAGTCGTTGCACGCTTTGAGCTCTACATGAAGACCACCAAGTTGGACCAGCAAACTTTGACTCTGCACTTCAGAGCACAATGTCCTATTTCAGAGAATCTGAAATGCTACCGCTTAAGTTTTGTTTCAAAACCAGGCATTTCCAGACACGTTAAAACCAGCACTTTCAACAGCAGCTCTAATATTCAACAGCTCCATAAGGTTTCACTTTCCCTGGGTCAACGGCAGCATGTCCCTTGCCTGTTGAGGCTCCCCTGAAAAAAGGGAACTGTCACACAACAGAAGTGTTTTAATTTTGGCTGGAGTGACTCCTCACAGAAGTAACTGATCCAACTGCTCTCATCCCGCTGCAACAATGGTTCTCATTAAGTGAGCAAATAGAACTTGGGCGGCACAACAGGGCTGTCTCCCCTCTATGAGATCAGACTGCCGGGGGAAATTTCTCTGCTGGTTCTTAAAAACCGTATTTTAAGCAGAAACCTGAGAGCCCATTTTCTGTAACGTTACCTTAATCACCCTGGCTGGCCTTCTAGGGAAGTGCTCATCAACAACAAGCTCTTTCTGCAACAGGAGCAGCCCAGCACATCAGCTCCTGTATCTCCCAGAAGCGTCTCTGCAAAACGTGATCCCCTGCAACGAGCTCGGTAGTTAAAGGAAATTGTATTTATTCTAATCTCTTCACCGGGAAATAATGCTGAAACACTGCCAGCTTCCACGGCGCTCTAGCTCGGACAAGAGAGACTCTGCAGGCTGAACGTATGCAGAAGGGGACAGAAAAAGCCCAGATGGCAGGACGCGGACAGATGAAGGAGCTGCCTACCACAGCAGCCAGCCCAAGCGGGTCAGGCCACCCCTTGGCTCTTCATCTCTGCTAGGAAGGCAGCAGACATGCTTGACTACGCAGCCACTTACCGTCATGATGAGTTTCTCGACACAGTCAGGTGACACACTGTGCAGATGGGTGAGGTGCAGCTGCAGATGGATCTTGTTGTTCAGCATGTCCTGGCAGAGCGGGCAGCGGAGCATGGGCTGCACTGAGTGCTGGGTCATGGCGTGCACCCGCAGCCGATTCACATCGGTGTTACTGTACTTGCAGTATGGGCACTGATACATCTGCAGAGCAAGACACACGAATCAGGCAACGGCCACAGCTGCTGCTTCCCTCTTTCCTTACAGCTAGACCTTAAAAATTCGATGCCTTCACCTACCACCAGTTACAGCCTTTCATCCTCCTCCTCCCATTTTATTCCTTGCTTTTGGCACATATGAAACAAATCACCTGGTTGTAGATGCAGAAAACCTGGGGTCTTCTTCCTTACCTGCTCTGATTTGGTCTCCTCTGAAGTTTTTGACCATTTAAAGGAGAGAGGTGACTCAGAGCTGCTGGGGAATGATACTCGTTTAGAGGATGCTGGAGGCTCTGTTGTCTCCTTCTCTGCCTGGCTGGCTGGTGCTGCAACAGAAAAAGAGAGTGATATCAGGAGACCCCCAATGAAGATGAAGTTGGGCAAAGAAACTATTTCCATTTACGCTGGTTAACATTAAAAGATCACTTTTTCAAAGCCCAACACAAGAGCATCCCAACAGGAAAGAAGGAAGGGAGCCAGAAGACCTGTGTGGTTAAACAGGGAGCTGCTGGTCAAACTGAAGAAGAAGAAAGCCTATACGTCACAGAAGGAGGGGATGGCCACTTGGGGTGATTATAAGGCTCTGGTGAAAGAATGTAGGGATGCAACTAGAAAGGTCAAGGCCTCCTTGGAATTGAACCTTGCAAGAGAGGTCAAGGGCAACAAAAATGGCTTCTTCAAATACATTGCAGGTAAAACTAAACCTAGAGGCAATGTAGGCCCCCTGCTGAATGAGGTGGGTTCTCTGGAGACAGAGGATACAGAGAAAGCAGTGACACTGAACACTTTCTTTGCCTTGGTCTATACTCCTGGTGGCTGTCCTGATATCAAGCCCCAGACTGCTGAGGCTCCAGAGGAAGTCAAGGCAAGAGAGAAGCCTGCCCTGGTTGATGAGGACTGAGTTAGGGGTAAGTTGAGCAAACTGGATGGACACAAATCCATGGTCCCAGATGGGATGCACCTGCTACTAAGGGAGACAGCAGAAGTCATTGCTAGGCCATTCTCCATCATCTTTGCTAAGTCCTGGGAATCAGGAAAGGTGCCTAGGGACTGGAGGATAGCAAATGTCACCCCAATCTTCAAAAACGGTAAGAAGGAAGACCCAGGTAACTATGGACCGGTCAGCCTCACTTCCATCCCAGGAAAGGTGGTGGAACAATTTGTCCTGGATGCTGTCTCCAGGCACATCAAGGACAAGAGGGTCATTAGGGAGAGTCATCATGGCTTCATAAAGGGGAAGTCATGCTTGACCAACCTGATAGCCTTTTATGAGGGCATACCCAGGTGGATAGATGATGGCAGAGCCGTGGATGTGGTCTATCTCAACTTGAGTAAGGCATTTGACACAGTCTCACACAGCATCCTCACAGCCAAACTTAGGCAGATGATCGGGTAGTGAGGTGGATCGTGAACTGGCTGCAGGATAGAAGCCAGAGAGTAGTGGGACAGAGTCTGGCTGGAGGCCTGTATCTAGTGGAGTCCCCCGGGGTCAGTACTGGGACCAGTCCTATTCAATCTATTCATTAATGACTTGGATGAGGGATTAGGGTGCACACAAAGCTGGGTGGTGTCGCTGACACCTCAGCAGGCTGTGCTGCCATTCAGCAGGACCTGGACAGGCTGCAGAGCTGGGCAGAGAGAAATGCAATGAAGGGCAAGTGCAGAGTCTTGTGTCTGGGCAAGAACAACCCCAGGTACCAGAATAGGCTGGGGGACTGACCTGTTAGAGAGCAGTGTAGGAGAAAGGGGTCTGAGGGTCCTGGTGGACAGCAGGATGACTATGAGCCAGCAATGTGCTCTTGTGGCCAAGAGGGCCAATAGCATCCTGGGGTGGATCAGAAGGGAGGGGGTTAGCAGATCGAGCGAAGTTCTTCTTCCCCTCTGCTCTGCCTCACCACATCTGGAGTATTGTGTCCAGATCTGGGCCCTTCAGTTTAAGAAGGACACGGAGCTGCTAGAAGGTGTCCACTGTAGAGCCACAAAGATGAAGGAAGTGGAGCACCTCCCTTATGAGGAGAGGCTGAGGGAGCTGGGTCTCTTTAGTTTGGAGAAGAAGAGACTAAGGGGTGACCTCCTTAATGTCTATAAATATGAGAAGGGTGGGTGCCAGGAGGTTGGACCCAGGCTCTTCTCAGTGTCATCTAGTGATAGTAAAAGGAGCAATTGGTGCAAGCTGGAACATATGAGGTTCCATATAAATATGAGAAGGAACTTCTTCCCAGTGAGGGTGACAGAGCACTGGAACAGGCTGCCCAGGGAGGTTGTGGAGTCTCCGTCTCTGGAGACGTTTAAAACCCGCCTGGATGTGTTCCTGTGCGACTTGGTCTAGGTGATCCTGCTGTGGCAGGGGGATTGGACTAGATGATCTTTCAAGGTCCCTTCCAATCCCTAACGATTCTCGTGATGTAAGAGGCTGAGGAAAGGCGGTTCGACTTCAGCAAAACAGAAGAAGGCAAATGAGCCCAGAAGTCAACAGTAAAACACTCTCAAGTTGCGGCTCTCTGAGAAGCACATCCCTGACCTTTCCCCCTCCCCCGAACCCTGGCAGCCTGCAGTACATAAATTTGTGGGACATCTATTATTTAAAAACTGTAAGGACAAGTATATTATACACAGCCCCCGTCTCCTCCTCCCCGAACACACATTCATAACAGTACTTTAATCTGTCTCGAATCGACTTCAAACCCATTTCGCCCTTAATGGGAGTTATTCATTTTCACTTGAAAGGTAATATATGACAGTTGGATATTTAATGTGATGGATCGGCTGCCGATTACAAGGCACTGTAGCCTTCTCAGACCGGTCCCCCATACTCTTCCCCTTGCCTCTGATTCTCTTTGTGAACTCGCTGGTATCCGCTTCGTGCTTCAGAAGATGTCGTCAGAGCAAGATCCAGGCAAACTGCTTCCTTCGCAAAGGTCCTTCCGTTCACTGGCAGGAGCTGTATTTCTCAAGGTGCCACACGAAACACAGCTCCCATGTCTAACTCTTTCCCTGCTGGTCCCTTCCTCTAAACTGTCAGTTAAATAGAGGCAAAATAACTTCCAGGAGAGGGAAAACAAGCATCGCAAATGGCCAACAACCCCGCCAGCGTTAGGCAGGGGTTGGAGGGGCTCTGGTACTGCTGAATTTCTCCTGGTACACTTGGTTAAACCAAATTCTGCTTAGAGGAGACCTCCCCCACCACAGTGCTGCCCCGCTGCATGCCTGGCACCTCAGCTCTGGTTGTGCATGTCCCAGCTGTACCTGAACCCACATCACAGCGCTGCCAGCTCCACCAGTGTGCCCCTAACTACAGTATCCTTGTGCAAAATGAGCCTGTGGTGCCAGTGCTGGCACACGGACACCCACGCAGAACCCACTCTGCCCCCTGCTCAGAATGATGGCCTTCTCCTCAGACCAATCTGCTTTCTGAAACCCAAGAGTCTTCCTGTGATTCAGGCCTGGAAAGTCACTAGGCGTCCTTCCACATTTCTGCTAATAAAATGCCCGGAACACGAGGAATGGCACTACCCCAGACCCCCTCGTGCTGCTCGCCCTCTGAGGAAACCAGTCCCTCCCAGTGGGTTTTGGGAGGGAGAGATCACAACTGACTGCCAGCACTAGAGGACCACCCAGCCCTAAAATGCCCTGCCTGAGGCTTGTGTGACGTGAGTGGTCCTGATAAGGAGGCTAACTGCTGTTGACATTGTCCACTCCTCGATGTGACCTTGGACACTGAAGTGTCAGCCCCAATCAGGCAGCCAGGCATTGGGACCAGTATCCAGAGACCTCAGGTCTGCCAGCCTGGTCACCCAGCCATGTGAGCTCTGCCTCAGCCCTCCAATGAGCTGGGATGACAACGCAGCCGTGACTTTGGGTCTCCTCAGACCTCTCTGCCTCGATGGTGATTGTCTGGTGTGTGGTCCAGGCAGGGTCTCTCTGGGCTCTGTCAAGTGCCACTTGAAACTGTTGGGTGTCATTTGCTCTGCAAACCATCAAAAACTACCAAAGGCACTTGATCCAGCCTGTAACTTTAACCCTCCAAACCAGAATTATTGATGATTGTCCCGACCCCAGAATAACTGGTTTGTTGCAGAATTCTGAAAACCACACAAGGAATCTTTGTTCTGAGAGCTATTTTTGAGCTGACAGCTCAAGTGGGGGTTTTAGCACTGAGACCAAAGTTTGTTGTTGACAAACAGCCAAACACATGAAGTGACACATTCAGTCCACGTCACAGATCAGAGGAACTGAGAACTCTCTTCTGCTTGGAGAAATGAGGACACAGCTCAGTGCCTGTGCCTGCAGAGCTTGCTGGCAGCTGCGTGGGACCTTTGCATCTGCATAGAGCGGACGGGGCAGAATGTCCTCAGCTGAAAAAGTCAAAAGGACCTTGGTCCCGAACACCAGCCCTGCACCAGGGAAGGTGGAGCACAGTGCCTGCACCCCCTCCACATCCAACATCACGTTGAGATGGAACGGAAAAGGAATCTGCATGTGAAGTATGATGTACAGCTATGTGCCAAGTTAGTATTTTAATTATTTAGATTCTTGGGATGGATTCAGCTCAGATTTGCCGACCTCAGAGACAAATCTGTGCTTCTCAGTCAAAGTACCTGAAAGCCAGGAGCAATGGGGTGGTGCTGCTTCAGGCATGCTGGCCTACTATACCACTTCTCAGAGACCTGTCTGTCTTCTAGCTCTTCGCTAGCAGCCTCTGCTTTTCAGAGGAGGAGGAGGAGCAATACTCCAGGTGTTATTTCAGAGGTGAGATGGGATGCTTCCTTGGAAGTGGGGATCCTTTCCTTTATTAGGTCCAGAGGCAAGACCGGCAAGGGTCCCTATCCTCAAGCTGACCGCTCTCCATCCTGGTGAAAAGCGGCCACCCCCCTCCCAGCCATCAGATTCTTTTAGCTGAAGTACCACTGACAGCCCCTTCATCTAAACTTCCATCTCCCAACCCAGCAACATAATGGAAAAGCCAATTAAATGATTATTAATTCATGCTGCTTTCCGTAAGCCAGAGGTTCTCATCTCCCTGCATTCCGTAAACCAGCTTGCCACTTGCCCTAGAAATTTACAGTGGGGTTTCTGCTATCCCCATTGATTCAGAAACCAGCTCACTCCCAACTTACTGAGAAAACTCTCTTCCTACTGAGTTCAGCTGCTGGCCTGGGAAAAAGTTTTCAGTGGGACTGGGGAAACGTGATTTCACTGCCTGATGGAAAATAAAATTCCATATTTGGTGGTGCCTCCCTCCTCAAACCTCTCGTGATGTTTTCTTGGAGCAATTACTCAGCATCACAAGCTCTTGGGCCAGACTGACCTGCCTGCCGTGGTTGCACTGCCCAGAAAATGACGTGAGAGCAGCCATCACCCCAGCACAGATCTCACAGAGGAGCATCCTTAGAGCTACTGCAGTTTTCCTCCTGAAATCCAGGGACTGGAGCAACTGTTTCATCTACTTCCACGCTCACGCAGCCTTCCCCACGGGTGATGGGCAAGGCTAGGCCCCTGTGCCCAGTCTGACTTGCACTGTCCTGCTCACAGCAGCTCAGGAACCCAGAGTAACAGAGCACAGTGTCCTGGTCTCAGCTCCCTGGCAGACAGCTGCTGTCTCGCAGAAACACTACTTGTATTAACTGAACCAGAAAAACTCCGAGAAGGCAACTCCACTGAGAGACTGCAGTGACCCAGCAGCATCCGGAGCCCCGCTCAGGTGTCGCCAAAGGGCATCCCCGGCTCGGGGCACAGCTCCTTGGTTCTTCACAAGGTATGGCTGGATGTGTCTCTCCGAAACACTGGCTGTTCACATCCCATCACTCCCTGAAGGTACCACTGGTTCCAATAAGATGCTGTAGCCCTACTAGGAGGCCTGTATCTTGCCTGTTGCTCTACAGGATTTTTTCAGCTCCACATTTGCTAAGTAACACAGCTGTGTGACAGCCAGAAGGAAATACGCAGAGGTTTGCAAGCACAGCTTTGCACCAAACCTTTACTGCTGCCTTTCAGAAACGTGACCCTGGAAGTGGTACAATAACTTGTTTTTCTAATGCTGTGTCATACCTTCCAGCATGCAGCGAGCATGCACAACTGAATTACTATTAAATATTCATCTTATAGTACGCAGCAGCCCCAGCCACCGCCACACTTTGCTGCCACGCTCTGTACGAACACAGAGCACACAGAAAACCCCGCGGTGAGATGCGGGGCAGCACACGGGGCACGTGGAGGCAGCGCTTTGCTCCTCATCACGAGCACCACAGACCTTCCCAGCAGCCCAGCTCATGCCTCGTTTGCTCCCAGAGGAGGCCCTGGAGCTACTGGAAGTTGCGCTGATCCCTGAGCCACACTCCAGAAGCAAACACGCCAGGGGAGACAGGATAACCCACACAGGCTGGGCAAGAGATACCGGAGCAACGGCACAAAGTTATGGATCAGTCCAAAGGTTATAAGAATCCCAACTCTGATCCAGGGAGCAGGAGAGCTGGTGAATAACGCGGCCACAGACGGCCCTACCACACCATCACACTGGGACCAGGAGCTCATGGACAGCGACTGCAGCAGGAGCTGACCCTGGCACACAAGCAGCAAAATGCTCTGGCCGAAGTTCCCAAAACAAAAGGTCTGGATCGAATCCTGGAGGCTTCCCTGCTCCAGGAGTGACAGCTCCCTCGCGGCTGCTCCAAGACTTGTGCCCAGCGAACGAAAAGACGGGGTACAGCGCAAACCATCCCTTTTGCTGCCCAGTATGAGCCTGCCTTTTAGAAGTGGTACGTGAAAACTCTGCGGCTTTCCTTGCAGCAGGGGTGTCTAATCCTGGGGGTTCTGAATTAGGAAGTGGGTGCAAGGAAGGCAATAATCTTTGACGTGATTCTTCGGCCAGCTGCCAGTCTGCGCCAGTATTATTGTCCGGTTCAATGGAATTAATATTTCTACTGTACTACCACGAGTGTCTGTATCAACTGATCTATTAAATCAATGAGCTTGGGAGGTGACCTAAACAACATTCTGCTAACTCCTTTAAACCACCAAGAAGGGGTTACCATCACTGCTGGGTGAGCAGACACTACTGATGAGGAACAAGCAAACACGGAGAGTGGAGATCAGAGACCCACCCCCTGCAGAACATGTGTGAAACAGATCTGTAAACGGCAGATCAGCTGTCAGACAGGCTCTGCTGCAGCGCAGCAAG
>VXBP01009276.1:1254381-1381197 GCA_013400115.1 Rhinopomastus cyanomelas | reverse complement strand
GTCAGCATCGGCAAGGGAGGAAAAGGAAGGGCGAGCCGGCTGCGGGGCTCAGACACTGTCTGGGCTCTATAACCTGAGCATGTGGAAATAATACACGTCTTCAAGTGCGCTGTCTGGTTCGAGGGGAATAAAATAGGACATTCATAAGCAGTTACACCATCTGTCTTTATACCATCATCATCATCAACAAGGGAAAAAATAGCTCTTTAAAATGGATGAAAGCCCAGGCTGACAGTAACCGGAAAAATGTGAGCTATGAATACCAATAACGGTAGAAAATGATTAAAAAAACAAGGCCACGAACGGCAAATCCTCCTGCCCCGCTGGGCCCACGGCCCCTGTGCGGCGACAGGAGCAGCCATCCCCTCCCAGGCACAGCCAAACCCCTGCAGATCTCTGCCCCAGCACCCAGCGGGTCCAGCTGAGCTCCCTGCAGACCCCTGCCCAGTCCCAAGCCTGTAAGGGCTTCTCTCCAGAGACAGCTTCTGCCTCCTCAGCTCAGCAGCCCTGTGCAGGACAGTGGGCTGCAGAAAGCACTTGCGTGACTCCCACCCTCCAAGCCCTCCTGCGGGCTGAGCGGCTTGTTCTGAAGACGGTTTGTTTACAGCAGCATGTGAAGGGAGCAGAGCAGGAGACCCATCTACCCAGGGAGACTCCCAAAGAGCTGGGCAAGGCTCCGGTACTGTCCTTTCTCGGATCCTCGCTCCCGGGGCCTTGGCTGAGGAGAAATCCTCTTGCTCCTCTCCCCAGCACACCCTGGGGGCTCCCTGCACCCTCAGACCACTTGGCCCAGCGACTTGGGGAAGGGGAAGCGTTAATTCCTGGCTGCCTCGTGATCCTCCTACAGCAGACACTTTGGAAGGCTGGATCCAGCTCTGCTCATCACACTCAGCCTAACTTGTCTTACAGCTGCCAGTGTTGAAGCCGATGCCAGGGACACTCCAAGTGTGTCCTCGGCCACACCACTCAGCTGGCTGCCTGCGCTGCAGAGGGCTTTGAACCGCCGAGAACCAGCCTCCAACACAATGCACGCAGGGCTCAAGCATGTGACCTGACCCAGCTTCTAACAACGAGATCCTCCACCTCTGAAAATGAAATGCAGCAGAGCTCCCGTTCCCAAAAGATTTGCACCCATGCTCTGCCGACAGCTCTGCAGCTACCGAGTGGCAGCAGCAGCTCCAAGTGTGATGGAAGGCCTGGGCAGCAAACAGACATGCAAACAGCACTCAACCACCTATCCTCCTCCTGCCGTTCTTTGGGACATCCCTCCGAGCGGACAAGGTCTTCCACCTGGTAAGGCAAGGTCTGCTCTTCTCAACTCACTGCACATACAACAGAGAGCTTCTGAGCTTCCAATTGCATGAAGGTCCTGGTGTCATGTTGTTCCTGAACGGTGTCTGAGCAGAGCTGACCACCATCTTTTACCTAACGTCCGAAGAGCCCCATGGGACAGACCTGCAGCAGAGTGCAGACTACCAGCTACCCAACGGATGTATGAGGCTGTGGGCAGCAAGACGTAGTGAATTTATTTCCAAACCACCTTTTGGTTAGCCTGACCAGACCTCCTCGAAGCTGTGCATGCTCTGGGGACTCACTCACCCAACAGCTCCTCCACATTTTCTACAGGAAGACTGATAAGAACTCCACCAGTAATTTTGCAGTTGAAAAGGTTCTCAGCTTAAAATGTGCACTCTAAGAGATGTGAGAGTCAGGACTGACATCCTGGGGGTGCAAAGTCCCTTTAGGACTCTGAACCCAGAGGTGCAACACTGCCACAGAGGACGCCTGGCAAGGCATGATCATCTCCCAGCCTAGGATCCTCAGTCAGGGGCACCAGAAGGCCAGAGATGCTACTGCAGTCTGCATCTAGAGGACGCAGGTGCCAGACTAGTACCTCTGGTTTCCAGAAATTCCAACTATACAGGATTATGGGCTCATGACACGTAAGTAAACTCTATCCTCTGCAGGGAGCTTGCCAGGGCAGGTGCAAGAGCTGTTGCTGCGAGATTTGTATGGGAGGGGCGAGGGGGTGAAAAGCACAATCCACTGAAACACAAACAGTACAACCTGCACATGGGTCCCCGTGCCAAGATCACAGAATCAGTTAGGTTGGAAAAGAGCTGCAAGACCATCAAGTCCAACCAGTGACCTATCAAGTCCACTGCTAAACCTTGTCCTTAAGCTCCAGATCTACATGACTTTTTACGTACATCCAGGGATGGTGATTCGAGCACCTCCCTAGGCAGCCTGTTCCAGTGCTTAATGACCCTTTCAGCAGAGAAGTTTTTCCTAATGTCTAACCTAAACTTCCCCTGGCGCAACTTGAGGCAATTTCCTCTGCTTTATTAATAAATTTTCTTAAAGGAATTTTCCAGCTGCTGGGGTTCAGGTCAACAACAAGAGGGAACAAGTGTAACTGGGGCACCTGGAGCCCAATGACCCTCCTCTTCCATCCTACCAGATCTATCCCATGCAGAATCTTAGAAAAGGTCTTTTCTTCCTTCATGAATAAATCATTTCAGACAGTGGTATTTCCTTTTAATTCAAAACTAAACCATTCACTGTGGGGGGAGAGGGGAAGAGAGGGAATAGAGTCTGGAAAATCATGAGTATCTGGCATCTGCAGATGTCAGGGAATTTCTGACTCAGTTGCACACTGCAAATGTGCCCGAATCCCCACACACCGTTGCACAGGAGCACAGAGCTGCACTGCTGCCCCTTTCAAAACCCAGAAAGTTTGAGGGCTGGAGAAGCCAGCTGGACCCAGGCCAGCTTGAGCAGCCTTCTCTTTCTCAGCTGGATTTTCCTTAACATACCCAGATCTCTTATCCGAAGGGATAAGGGGCATTTCAGGGGCGGTGGAAATATAGGCACGGGAAAGAAAGAGCGTGCGCTTGCCTCTCCACCCTCCGGCAGGCTCGAGAGCTGAGAAACATTAGCTGTCATGAACCACAATCAAATCAGGTTTGAAATATTTAGCAGTGGCTTGGAAAATGCGGTGGTGCAGCTCTGACAGGCGAGATGTGCAGACACCCATTTTCCATTATAATGGAAATATCAAGCCTGTTCTGAATATGTATAACCTAGAAAAATGTATTGATTTTTCATTCGGCATTAAAAAAATGAAATACCCTGCAGCTGTCAAAAGCCTTTTGTTAAAAGCTCATCTTTCCTGGAATGAGGTTTACCAGAAACAAGTTTTAATTGTACACAGGGTCTCTCCTTTGAAACAAAAAGAATCTCTGATGCTCTCTTTTTCAGGACACGTAGCCAAAAACCCCTTAGAAAGATAGGACTAAACCTGGCTGACTTGTGCAAGCTGACACTGTCAGGAGAGGTGACAGCGATGGCTCGTGTGCAGTCAGCTGCACAGCTGCACATGCACAGACACGCGTGCCACCGCTGCCGCGCTCTGGCTCTCCATGAGCTGCCAGCTGGCGAGGGGCAGCTTCCCCTACCAACACCAGGGTCACAGCACCTGGCTGCGGCCCAGCGTGTTTCAGAAGTTCAACTGCTTTAAACTAATTTGAACGTAAGGTTGAGGGCCCTAGGAGAAGGTGGAACACAGCCTGGGGCATGATGGAAGCAGAAGGGGCTTCAGGTGGTCCACAGGAGGTTCATGCTTCTCTAAACACAAGAAAGCCCGTAAGAAGCTCAGCTGTCTGAGCTGTGCCAGGGCCACTGGGCATGGTCTGGTGCTGCTCATCCTAGCAGCAGCTTTTGTACAGATGCCTGCAAAACCATGCCCGCCTGTGATTACCGGGCTGACTCAGAAAGGTTCACTCACTCCCACCAGGAAGAGGCACGAGAAGGGTGGCCCCACTGCACACCACAGCCGTACAGGAAACACAGCAAACACAAAGCTCTACGGAGGTCTAATGTCAGCTGGTGTCCCCGTTGCAGAAGGACACACATTTCCCTGGAGCCTGTCCCACTGCTGCTGCAGTCCCCACAGCAGGTGGCATCTCCCTCAGGGCACAACACAGACACCTGTACTGAGCAACCTGCAGAAGCTGCAGCAGAAGGCCAGGCACTGCTCGTGGCCATGGGCAATTCTCTGCTGCAGCACCTGAGTCTCTGAGCTGCTGGACTCCAGTCCCACAGCCAGTGGCACAGTTCCTGTTCAGAGCACGCAAAGCTTCCCAAGCCAGAGGAGCTAGCAGTGGTTTGTCTTTTCTCCCCCACGTGCATTTCTAAGCTCTCGCCCTGCCAGGTGATGTGTCGCCACATGGCTGCAGGTGAGCAGCCATGGGTACTGCTGGAGCTGTTGGTGGCACCCAGTGAACGGAGCGATAGCTAACCTCACCTGTGCCTGCCTTCAGCTTGCCAAAGCCTCAGCGAGAGCACAGCCAACAACAGTGTAGTGGAAGAGAAGCTGGCAAGAGTCAGGACATGGAGCAACATCCTGGAACCTATCTAACTGCTCGTTTGTGACCAGCTCAGCAGAAAAGAAGGTGTTGTCCACCTCTCCCTGACTTGCACACTATTTGCATTTTAAAGTGAGATAATACACCCGCATGGAAATGTAGGCACTGCATTTTCGGAGGGTTTTTTTGCTGTCTTGTATTTCCCATCCAGTTCAAGCTTGTTTGAGGCACATCTTCTAAGGTAACCTTGGCTACCAGACAGTCACTGCCCTTGCAGCTCGGCCTCAGGATGCATATAGGTGCACGGCTACACTCTGTGCTGGCTCCTAACTGGATTATTCTACATAAGCTTGGTTATTCCTACAGCTTTCCCGAGCAGAGAAGCACGACTCCAGGCAGGGAAAAGAAAGTGTCACGCAGAGGTTACACGAGGAATGCCACGTTGGCCCAGGACTGATGGAAAAGCTGGTGGGTCTGACAAAAGGAAGCAGAAAAGCAGTAATAACCCTGCGTGCATCTTGGATTAATGGCACTATTTCCAAGATGGCCCCGTTTCAGAGCACGGGCTGCTCTCATTGACCAAAAGAAGGCTGACTAGCATGTGCCCCTGGCTGGTAAAGTCATCCTCAGTCAGCCACCTGTCTTCTCAAGGCAGGGAGACTTTATCTGGCTGCGGTGCAGTCAGCGACAGACAAGCACAGCAAGAAATCCAACAGCAAAAGAACTGTTTGCAAACTTCTATTCCTTTGTTTTGGTTTTCGGCCAGCTTCTCAAAACAGATCTGAGAATTCTACAGCAGGGGTCTACAGCCAGGTCTGTGTTTATCAGCACAGCAAGCTTCTTGCTCCACAGAAATGAGATGACCCTCTGCCAGGTGGTAGCACCTCATCTAAGACATGCACATGCCTGCTTTTACTAAAGCAGTTCTAACTTCTGCATTCGGTCACTGTACGAGATTTCCCAGCTCTAACCAGAGGCCCCACGTGACTGAGAAGTGCCCTTGGCCAGGGGGCAGGTGGGGAGGGCTGGTAAAACCTGTGACCTTTAGCTTTGTGCTGTTGGTAGCATTAGGAAGGAATATAACGTTGCCAAAACCAGGTAACTAGAAGGAAAAACAGTTTCTATCTAAAAAACCCAGAAGCCAGTCGTCCTGCAACCTACCACCGCCGCCTTCTAAAGAGAAGAGTAGGACAGAAAGCAGGAAGTTGATGCCTCTTGGTGTGGCTGTGGGCCACCAGCTTTACAGGTGCAAGAGTTCCAGCAGCTTTGGCAGGTCCTGATCTCAGATGTGCAGGGAACAAGCTTGGGAAAGATCCCAACTGCTCTGGAAAGCCTTGTCCCACAGAAAACGGTGTTGTCAGGAACCAGCTTTACACGAACAAGCCAGCTATGAGCTGGTTGCATCTCAGTCGCTGACCAAGGGCCAGGTTTAATTGCCAAGGGAAGCCAGAGCTGGGGATTAGGTCAGTGTGTTACCAGTGCTCAGGGCTTCCTGCAGTGCTGGTTCCTCATTCATGGGGCCCCCAAGTCCCATGGCCACCACCAGGTACCTCTGGAGGATGCTGGTAACTCCACACAGAGACACAAATCCAAGAACCCCTTCCCTGGCATGGCACTGACTTCTCCCTGGGAAGAAGGCTGTCCACTTTTGTTTTGGGAAACTGGGCTACATTTGAAGTCACTGGAGCCCAACAGGGATTTGCCCTCTGAATTTCAGCAGAACTCGAAAGGTTGCTGTTATTTTCACACATGAAATATAAAAAAAAGGCAAATTCCTTGAGCGTGTTTGTAGTGGAGCGTGATGTGATTGTGTTGTCATTTATGGGAAATAATCGTAAGCCCATCTCTCCCTTTCCCCCCATTTTCCAGTCCAAATAACCATGAAAAATTACACTTCAATGTCAGGAGGACAACAAAGGAGGGGCTTTCTCCTGCGGCTTGACGGCTTTTCAGCCCCCCTTTCTTTGGACAAAAACTACCTTCAATGCTATTTCATTTTAAACGTGATCTAACAAATGCATCTTGACAAGTTCCTTTCTTTTTTCCTTTCAAACAGTATTTCGCACAGTTTAGCCCAGCTCCAAACCGGAATCAGCTGGAGAGGAGACTCATGCAAAACCACAAACATGGATCAAACAGCAAAACAAAAGAAAACCCATCTCCAGCACCAGGTCTGTAGGGAGAGGACAGTGTGGTCTCCTACACGGAGACCCACAGGAGGAGGGTTAGGAGACAAAGGGGACCAGTGGGGAGGAACAGTTGGAGGAGACGCGGTGGCAGAGGTGACATGGCAGCGTCGCAAAGGCTGTTGAGGGTCAGGGAGCACAGTGCCCAGCCCGAGTTTTGTGAATGAAGGGACCAGCAGCAGCCCTGCCCTAGTGCAGATAACTGCCATCCCATGGGTGTCCCTTGGTAGGACCAGACACATCCGAGTGCTGCCAGAAGCCTCATGATATCTTCTCCTGCAGTCACCTCCCCAGCCGACCTGTAGCCCGTACGTCAACACTGTGCTATTCCCAGCGATCTTTCACCCATCTGAAGAAGACTGCTCCCCACCAGCAGCCCTGCCCCACTGCTCACTTCTCATGCTCTCTGGTCTCAGCCCTCCTCTCCACTCACTCATCTCCCTCCTCACATCTCCTCTCCGGCAGCCTTCCCCCTCCCTGGCTCATTTCCCTCTGCTAGAAACACAGAGCAAAAGTGCCAAAGCCAGCAGAAAATGGTGGGGTTCTACGGAATCATGGAATTGTTTAAGTTGGAAAAGGCCTATTTTAAGATCATCAAGTCCAACTGTTAACCCAGGTCACCACTAACCCGTGTCACTCAGCACCACAGCTCCATGTCTTTTAAATCCCTCCAGGGATGGGAGTCCAGCGCTGCTCTGGGCAGCCTGTGCCAGGGCTTGACAACCTTTTCAGGGAAGACACTGTTCCTCATGGCCAACCTAAAGCTCCTCTGGTGCAAGTAGAGGCTGTTACCTCTTGTCCTACTGCTTGTTACTTGGGAGAAGAGACTGACTCCACCTGAGAGAAGGTTCCAGAAAGATTGTGATTGTGCTGACCTGGTCCAGGCTCTCCGCAAGCTTAGAGGTGCAGCACTGGAAAATTCATACCCCACCTTTCAGAAAGACATGATGGTGCTGCGTACCCGCACGTCCTCGGCCGGTCAACTGAGAGCAGCACAGTGGTCAAAGTCAGAGGTGCTTGGTATGAAAAGCTCGCTACAGAAAAACTTTGAATTCACAAACACAAGCAGTGCTAAAGCCCAGGTGAAGGCAAAGCTAACTTTAGCAACTCTGGGACAAGGCACATCCTGCGAATACTGTAACTATAACAAAGATGAGCTATAATTAATTCATGCTTAGCCTTAAGGGTTGGACACGCACGGGAGTGCTCTCAACAACCTGAACTCTTCCCTGAAACATCATCATAAATCATACTTAAATCAAACACTAAAGTGTCCTTATTCTGGTTAGACCTTTTTAATAGACAACTCCTACAACTCCGGCTCTGTTCTCACTCTCCATGGTTTTGCTCCAAGGAGAAGTTAATTAATGTGTTGCTGACTGTCTTTCTGCCCCCTCCCCAAGTGCTTCCCAACCTCAGCATGTTTGGAGTTCTTTTAAGCTTAGCTAAAAACTTAGAAAAGCCATAATTATAGTGCCTTGGCTTAGGGATGATTAAAATATTCTTGCAACACGTTGCACCACAAGGTCCAGACTCAGACGAGGGGCTGCTAAGGGGGAGCTGTGGCGCTGGCATGGCAGCAGGCATGTACGACCAGCTCGCGGTGTGCGGGTCTGTGGCAGATCCTCATTCCTTGTTCCTGACGAGGAAAGTTCTTTTGCTAAGAAGAAGGGGTAAAAACGATTGATGGTTCTAAACAAACATCTCTGAGGACAGTTTGCAGATGGGGAGAGTCCCAATGGGTCTGAAGTGTGTGGGTGGCTCATTCTTGACTGCATCACAGTCAGGTTGGCTGCAGTGTTATGGCGCCAGGCTCTTCTTGGAGCTTATTTCTAGGAAGTAACAATATACATGACCATGGGAAATCATAAATGATCATAACCAGTATGTATAATTAAAAATAAAAGAGGATCCCAGCAGCGTGCTGCTGCCTGTGAGGCAGAGCAGGTTGTGGAACTGAGGGAGGGAGCTGCAGGGCTTCTCGGACCCCCAGAACCAGGGAACAGCTTTTTGCTGAGGATGAGGAGTGCAGCTGTGCTGCAGAGGCAAAGCTGCAGCTGCTGGTGGCAACCAAAGATTTCTGCAGAGAGCCTTGTGGGTTTTAAGGGGACTTCGGAGTGAAAGGCTGAGTAACATCCCCTGGGACCCTTAAGAAGGACAGAGCAGATGCACCCAGCAGGTCTAAACAGAGACTACACTGACTCCAGCCAGCTGAGGGGTTCTGACATGAAGCTGCAATACCAGAACTTCTGGGGGTGAAGGGCCTTGGCTCAACCCCTCTGCTGAAGGACAAAGGCCATGGCAGCCCCTCTAATGCAGAGCTTGTTTTCAGCCCTGCCAGCCAACAGCTGGCATCAACCACCCTCCTCAGGCTTCACCCTCCAGCAGCCCTCACCAGCCATGGCAGAGCTGTCTGGTACCAAATGCACTTTGGACTGGCACAGAGAGGAAGCTGGTAAGAGGCACAAGCTCTCGAACGCACACACGGCAAGCACCGGCTGACAAGAACAGGCAGCAAGGGCCCGGAAGACTTCCGGCCCTACAGCCCTGGAGCTGTCCTTGAGGACGCACTTGAGCAGCCCCACATCACCCGCCATGGCAGAGGCAGCCTCGGTGAGCTGTCCCTTCCCCGGGTGTGGGTTCACTGCACCGCCAGAACGTCAGTAATTGCTTTTCCCCTTGTACTAACAAGCTTTCAGCAGCAGAAGATTTCAGCTTCCTGGAGCCAACAGGGCCTTTTTCTCCACCTCTCTTAGCTCTGAGTAATTGAAAGCGACTGCAATCTCGGCCCTGACTCTCCAGCATTCAGCTGCACCAGGGAGGTCAGAGAATGTCAAGTGAAGCCTTTCCCTGCACCTCCCCACCACCGGCGCTGCACTGGTGAAGGCAGCCGGCTCGGCGGCCCCAAGGAACGGCTGAATCATGGGGGCTGCTCACAGCCACAGAAATCCCAGTGATCCAAACACAGCAGTAGGGAGGGAGGAAGGGCTACCAGCCACTTCCCCGTGCCCACATCCAAACTGCTGACCCCTGGACTTTCTTTTTGACAAGTTTTTTAATGGGAGATTGGTTTCTTTTCAGAGAAACAATATATTCACCGTCCTTCTGCAGCAAGATAGAACGCTTGGCTCCATGATGCCCACGTCCCCTGTAACACATCAGGGGACCATCCCTCACCATCAAATCTGAGATTAACTTGGAGGTGCTGAATGGCTGCTCTACCTCCTAGATTAAACAAAGGTGACTGAGGAAGAGCACAGAGCGGGTTGCAATGAGATGCTGAAGGTGCTTGTGGCTCACAAGCCACCTGGCCTGTGGCCAAGGAGCTGGGCAGCACTGGGCTGGTGGCCTTGGACGATGGAGACTCTTGGTCACTCTGGGATGCTCCTCAGTGCCCACAGCTCCTTTGCTTGGCCTCCTCGAACACTAATGAGGGCGCGATGGGTTCCCCGGGGATTCAAAACGCTCCTGAACCTGGGCCAAAGCGCACGCACAGGTGGCGGCTCCAGCAGAGGCCTGTGATAAGAATTTATTTCTCTCAATTAGGAGCGCTTGTCCCCAGTCTCAGTTCATCAGCGCGGTGCAGGCGAGTCAATGAAAGCGCAGTAATGCGCTAATCAGATGCACAGCGACTTCCCGGAGCCTCTGGCTGCGCGCGAGCGGCCAGCACTGCTCTGAAAACAGGCGGCAACTTTGGGCAGCGGGTCTCCAGTGCTGCCCACCCTGCTGCTCCCAGACCGTGGGCGACTCCGGCGCTTCAGACAATCCAGACGCAGTTTCCCTGCGGGGTCTGAGGCCTCTTTGGCTGGCACACATGCTCGGGATCGCGCAGACCGAGCAGCGTCCATCCACACGCTTTATCTCCGCTGCCCCCGCACATCCCTCGTTAGCGAAAGGCTTCCAGGGGCGTTTTATACATAATCAGACTCGCTTTTCAGTTTTCATCGGTGTTTGATCTGAAACACTCGTTCCCTTCAACCCAGGACCATCTGAAACAAGCTGTCCCAAGCACACAGAGAGGGAATCTAGATCCTGCCCTCAAAAAGCAAATACAGGACAGAACTGCCAGCACAAAAGTCACTAACGAGATCTCTTCTGGAGTCCTCAGAGAAATAATGCTCTTGCTTTTGGAAACCTGCATTTAAAATAAACACAACAGGCTGAAGATCACAAGAGAGGAAGGACAGAGGGATGACTGTGCTGTGAGCTGCCGCAGACCCAGGTGCCCGGGAGACACAGGGCAGCTGTGCCCCCGCTGTGGGATGCCTCTGGGTTTTGGCTTTGACTGGTTTAAAACAAACAAACACAAGCACTTCCTCCAGTCCCCCCTCCAAAGTGAACCACAGGAAGGGCTGTTCATTTGGTGCCATGGCCAGAGCCCAGCACAAGCTCTCTGACCCCGGCATTACCGGTGCGGCTGCCACCACCACTGCCGGCACGAAGCAGTTCCCGAACTTCCCAAGCATTAACCTCTCCCAGATCGTGGCGGGGGGATGTGCTCCCACTGCAGCCTGCTCAAGAGCTCTATTGATCCAACACACACTCGGTGCCTTCAAAGTTGTTTATGATCAATATGCAAATTGCCCATGGCATTGATCTGGTATTAATTTTCAATTAGGGAATCCACGAGGGGTCTCCCAGGGTCAATATCTAACAATACAAGGTAACTCCACAGCAGAACAGTGGGACAAATGCTGCCCAGTGCCTCTGGGTCTGCTCCTGCACCTCCTGCTCAGACCCCACTGGACACCTCAGACACCCCGTCTTCCTGAGGCCCCTCTACCACCTGCAGCCTTGCAAGACCACATCCACCAGCAGTCCCAGCACACAGGTCAGCACCCTGCAACCCCTGAGGCTACCTCAGGCAACACTGCAGCAGGCAGAGGGCTGCTCTCCAAACCTCCAGCCAGAGGAGTTTGGTTTGCCAACAATCCGTGCCCCTTTGCCAGTGAGGCGGCCCAGCCCCGAACCTTCCGCAGCCATCCCCAGGGCGCCGCAGTCTGTTTGATGAACAACTGGTAGCAGCTGCTGGAAGCCCGTACCGCTGGCATCTGCCAAGCTATGCCAACCCCTGCTGCAAGTGGTTTTAGAGAACAGCCTTCCACACACACACACCCCTCCCGTGCTCTCCGCTCTAATGCAGTCATGAACAGCTCCTGCCAGAAGAGTTCAGGCAAGCGAACAACTTTCCAGTGGCACAAAGCAGGGAACCAAATTGAGCTCTGCTAGCTGAACAGGAGCTGTGCAGACCCATGTAAACCTCCACATCTCTCAAAAACACATGTGGGCTACACAAAAGTGAAAAAAAAAAAAGAAATCTCTGAGATGGGGATCCCTGAGTCTAGAGAAACGCATCGCTTCCTGGAAAAAGGGACCTGTTCCACCAGCCATCGTCCCAACCTTCTTCCGCCCAGCGACCCAGAGAGAGCGGCTTGTTCCCTGCCCCGGTGGCTGCACTGGAGACCGATGCCCGCCTCGCGCCAGATGGCCGGTCAGCGCACACCCACGACTCTGCCACTCACTGTGCTAACCAGCACATTAGCTACCCGGGCTAATTGGTTTATGGATAACATTAATTACCATGTTGCTCATTAATGGATGAAATCTTTATTGGTTCCATTGATCAGCGGGACTTGTTAGCCGGCCTCCTAACCAATGGCGGATGTAACAAGCTCTCTTATTGGCATATCAATTAATGCAATCAATTTCTGGCCAGCGGCTGCCATTCGCTTCCCTGCTTGTTAGACTGTGGAAGACAGAGTCATGTCAAGTAAGCATTTATTTAAAGGGTTTCTAATTCTTCTTGAGCTGACTTCCCAGCAGGCTTTCTGCCACACAAGGGTTTTCTGCCTCCAGAGACCTTCCCCTTTCCTCTCGGCGTAGAATCAGATCTATAACAGTCACTGCAAACGAAATCATTTCTGTAAAAATATTTATCAGCTTACGCAAGTAGGACAGCTAGAGGCATCAGATCAGGAAGTCGGAGGGTGAGACCACTGCAATTTAACACACTGGATGGATGGGCCAGAGCAACGACCTCCTTCCAAAAGACAGGCAGAGGCTCGAGAGCTGTGCCAGAAAGCCTGCCTGCACACGGATTATGTCTAATTACAGGGTCAGTTCTGCACAATTAGCACGGTTTTCCTCGGAGAACAATGAGCCCTTAATGTTTCTGCCCTAGCCCACTTTCCGGAGTGCAACCGGACCACTTTGCATCCAGACAGCCCCGTCACACAGGTGTGCAGGCATCCGTCCACATCCCAGTCAGTACCTGCATCCATTCTGTCAGCCTCCACCTGGAAGCGGAGAGCAGGACGTGTGCTGTGCACAAGCAGAACTAGCTGACGCTGGGAAATGGATGGAGACTACTACGTGCTCTCGCAGGAGCCTGGAGTCTCAGCTGAGGTCCTACACACAGCAGTGGGGTTAATACAATGAGCCTCTTGCCCGAATCTTCGGGGAAGGGAAGGTGCATGAGCAACACGGGACCTCAGCCTCCCCTGGACAGAGTCTGAAGACACAAGCCCTGCTTTCTTGAGAAAGGTGGCAAAGGAGACAACTGATAAAAGAGCACAAGGTCATCAGTGGTCTGAGGAAGACAAAGAGATTTTCTGAGCCACAAGCAAGAAGGGACTTTCAGTTAACTTAAGAGGAGGCCAATGATGTGCACAAGGAGTTCCTTTTGACTTATAGACTTTGTTCTCTTTTCCGTCAGTCTACTGGCCAAACAGATTTCAACAGCAGAACATTTCCAGAAGGAGCTCAAACTCCCTCCTGCTTGGGGTCAGTTTTTCTCCACCTGTGAGAGGCTTGTGCTTGGTGCTGATCTCTGCTGCTGAGTTTCCAGCAGATGCAACTGGTCAGCTGAGGGTTATCCTATGCCCATCACAGGATGGGATCACGTAGCCCAGGAGGATGATGGTGCTCTCAGGTATCAGCTTGCTGCCAGAGGGGTAACAAGGGGCTCAGAGCTGTGCCACATCACCTGCCTCGATGCAGCAGGTTTTGTGTCCCTCTGGAGCAGCATCTGCGCCGCAGCAGTAAGGCTGGTAAACGTTCCACAGGAGCAGGCAGAACCATCAGCATGCCACTCAGCACTCCAGACCTCTGTCCCTCTCCCCAGCTGCTGACCTCCCTGGCTCTGCCTGTGCCGCTGCATAAGCACAGGAAACCCAGTGGCTAATGGATCTGCAGGACCTCACAGGTGAAACAAACACTTTTTCCTACAGAATTAGACTTGGTAATTAGATTGTGGAAATCACTGCCAGAGGATGTTGCTGTGGTCAAGAATTCAGTGATAGTCACAATAGGAATTAGATAATTAAGGTTAATGAGAATATCTAGAGATATAATTGCTAAACCTAACAAAAGAATGTGGTAGAAATATAAACCTGCAAACCTGGAGGCACACATCAACCGCCTTCTCGCTGCCAGAGTCAACACCGGCACCGGCCCTGGCAGCGCACAAGCCTAGGGGCTGTGCCCTGCCCCTGGTTCTTCAGCACACCATCACATCCTGGTCCTGCCCAAGCCAGCTGTTCCCACTCTGACCTGCTCCCTGCATCCTGGAGCCTCCATGGCCCTGGCGACAGGAGACAAGGGATGTGATGCAGGAAGCTGGGCTGGTGGCTCCACTGGAATGCCAGGGAAGCCGCGGGCACAGCACAACCCGGTGTGCCTACAGCGATCCTTCCCGGACTAATCCCCGCTCCGTATCTTCGCCCAGGTGATTATGTAGGAAGGCTCTTCCCTGTCAAACACAATCATAAATCAAATCTTATCAGAGCTGAACTATAAATCTGTGAAGACTCAGATAATTTCTAGCCATGGGAATAAGACTACAAAAGTACTTTTTAAACTAATTACTCAGATTCCGAAGTGCTGCCCTAATGAGCCTTCCTTCTGCCCAGAACTTACTAAGAGAAAAAACCTACCTTCAGTGCAGTAATTACTGCTTTCCCCTTCAAACTTCTAACTGGAGATCAATGCTGCATTTTAAGACTCATTGATTTACAATTAGCCTGGCTTTCCTGCTAAAGTGTTTTTAAAGCAGAGTTTACTTTTATTTTATTTTGAAATCTCAAAGATCTGGTTCTTGGATTTTGCATCCTCATGAGAGGTGTGCTGGAAGCTGAAAGTGGAGGGCAGGCACACATCTGAACGCGGAAAGGAGAGCGGGATTCTTGTTAAGCTGAGACTAGAAATAAAAGAGACTCTCAAACACTTAAGGGGTAAACATGAAAAAAAATTAAGAGCAAGGAAGAGAAGCAGAGCTCACAGCAAGGAAAACACAAAAACGGACCTGTAAACGCAACGAGAAGGAGAAACGAACTGCAGACTGAGAAAGCAGAGTCACTGTCAGCGATCAGAAAGCTCTTACTGCCTCTGCTGTTTATCGGCATCCTTGGGAAAAAAAAGGCAGCGGCTTTGTGCATCTTTGCAAAACAAAGCGCTAGTTAAAAATAGTGCGTGCAGCGGGGACGGCGCGCTAACATGAGGGTCCTGGCAGCTCCTGCGCTTACACAAGCTGTCCCACGAGGAGAGCGCAAGTAAGTGAAGCAATTAAGAATTCCATGCTGATTGCTTCAAACATTTTTTTCTGTGCCATAAAGATAATAGCACCACGGATACATCTGCCTCCTCCTCGTTCTTTCTATCCTGACACATCTACTTTGTATTGCTTCCCCTGGCCTCCAGCCCTTGAGGAACAGGAACATGGGAATGGGACCACTGAGGATGGGGAGTCTCTATCCTGGGGACACACTCGAGACCCCTGTAGAGATGGTCTTGCCCACTGCTGCTGTGGCTGCTGGCCTGGTTTTGAGCCAGGGCTGGGTGAGGTTGACCTCCAGAGGTCCCTGCCAACCACCACTGCTCCAGGAGTCTCCAGCTGTTCCGGAGCTTCGCAGCCATGTTTGGTTCTGAATCACTTTGGTGTCATTTCTGCAGGAAATGAGCTACAGTGGACAAGCCTCTACCACCCTCCTCGACCCTCCTCCGCCTCCTGATGCTTACTCTAAAATAAATATTTGGAAGGTCTTCCAGGATTAGCATGAGCAGCGACACAGCAGGAGTCAGACTGAGGTGCAGGGAGGCAAAGAAAATTGCCTGCACGGGTTTGCAATTTTGGAGCCACCACAGCGGTCCAGCCTGCCATTTCATTTGCCGCTCTCATAAATTCTGTTCTTTACTGCTGTTGGGTCCCAGGAGCCAGTGGCAGATGATGATCCTCGAGTGATGAAAGCAAAGATAGGAAATAGGAAAGCCAGCAACATCTCTCCTTTTTTTGTATTTTATTTTACAGAGAGCTGCTTAGCCCCATTTCAAAGACTAATATGAAAAAAGTGCAATTAAATCCTCGAAAAACTGACAGATCAGCAAAACAAAACCACCCGGAGGAGAGCACGATTGAGCCTCATTAAGAAAGAGTTCAGTCTGTTTTTAAAACCTTTCTTAACACTTAGCTGGGTACCTCTCAGCAGCAAGCGCTCCCAATGCGCCCAGCGTAATTAGTGTCAGAACGGAAAGGAAAAAATCAACCTAGGAAACAGAAATTAAACCACCAGATTCAAGTGAGAGAGAAAGGTTCAGCTGTAGCGAAACCATCTCAATTCTAACAATAACCCCTCCTCTCAGTCTGCGGCAAAGAGCTCCGGTTCCACTCTGTGCATAGACAAATACGTGCCAATTAAAGAGGAAAGTGGCCGGGGCAAATCTGTGCTGTAAAATTTCTATCAGCAACCACTCCCAGTCCCCAAACAATATCTGCATGGCAGTCACATCCACCCACGGGGTCGCCTTAATGACAGATGGACAGTAAATTACACTGACCTCGACAGCAATTATAACTATCACAGTTGACAATAAGGAAATGGAGATGGAGGGGCCAATCCTGCGCGCTTTCGGTGGCCGGGTGCTTTTGCAGGCGGTCCATGCGAACACCCACATACGGCCCCTCCATGGTGAACTGCCAGCCCAGCCCAGGACGCGGCACAGCCGACCGACATCTATTATTTTGCAGTGGGGGTGGGGATGAAACGCATGGGAGATAGAAAAGATGGCAGAGAGATGAAGCCATTTTATTAAATCAGGCAAATTCTAATTTATTCTGGGGAGATGGAGGAGAGAAAATGGATTCACTCTCAGCATGCTCACTCTGTATCGTCTGATCCAATCCCTACCACCTCGCTGGAGGGGGAGGGGGCCTGGGCGTTCTGCAATTCTCCCACAATCTGAGAAAAAGATTAAAAAATAAGATGCTTCTCCTTTCAGGTTTTACAGCAGCCACAGGGAAACGCCTGCTCTGGGAATGCAAGGTGCCAACCCGTGCTGTGAGCCATGCCAGGTGGCAGGCAGGGTTCCAGGGTCCGCATCTCGGGAACGCTAAGCCAGCAGCGCAAGGTACAGGGCTCACCACGGCGCAAGCAGCCGACGGAGGTACGCACACAGGAAGGGTGTCCAGCCCTGCTCTCTCCACCGTCGCTGGTGTACACCAGAGCACACACCTGCAACAGCTTGTAGGAGTGTCACCCCTGGTTTTCCTTACTGGGTTAGCAACAATCACGGAATCGCCCAGGCTGGGAGAAACCTTCGAGATCATCAGCCCAACCGCTACCCCAACGCTGACATATCCTCAACTACACCAATCTCCTGAGCACTACTCCTACACAACTTCTAAATATCTCCAGGGGGAGGGAACTCCACCTCTGCATTGGGGAGATCCATTCCCATGCCTGACAACCTTTTCAGTAACTATATCCTTCCTAACAGCCAATTCTAAACCTCCCCTGGTGCAACTTGAGGCCATTGAAACAAACTGAGGCCACTGAAATAAAAGCGGCATGAGGGCAGCACTGCGGAGGCTGGTGGGACCTCAGTTACCCACGGGCTCAGTCACTAGTGCAGAGCACAACCCTAACACCACCACCGAGAACAACCGCCAGCCTGATGAGCCAGTGAATCCGAGCAGCAGCACTTGGCACTTCCAGAGCCCTCAGCAGGAACTGGGGTCTGACACAACTGCAAACCAGGAGCTGAGCATCTCTGCTGCTCTAGCCAGTCCTCCGCCAGCTAGAGGAGGTCGCCAGCATGAACACACAGCCTAGATGGAAGCCACAGGCTTCTGCGCCGGTCATGGCAGAGCGGCTCAGGTTATCTGAAATGACACAGAGAACCTGGGGCTGTCGTGAGCTTGCATGCTGGGCAGACTGGCTGTTGTGGCAGCCAGGCGGGGAGAGCTCATGTGGAGGCACTTCAGGTGAAGTTGACATCTGAGCTTCGTGTTTGACGGACAACGGCGATGCGCACAGCTGCCCGGCGTGCGGAAGAAAGCCACAGAAACTCCCTGCTCAGTGGAAGAAAGGCCATCAAACCCTCCTTCACAAGGTTTGGAAGTTGAACCAGGAAGACAGAACTCTGGTTAAACTCTGCACTAACAAAGAGCATCAGGGTTCCCCATTCCCCAGCCATTACCCCAAAACGCAGTGGCCGCAGGGCATTTGCTCAGGGAGAGGATCACCTGGGACATGCAATGCACCCTGGAGAAAGGTGAGACCATGTCCAAAGCTCCACAGGCAGAGGAATCTCTCCCATTTCAGAATTAACCAGAAGAACATGCGATTAATTGCCAGTGGCCAAATAAGTCCAGAAAAACAAACAAGACTTAACAGTGAATTAGGAGAATGCTGAGACTAGATGGGGCAGAACGTCCTGGGCTGTCACACATCTGTCTGTGTGGAAACCATCCTAGCCAAGCTTGCAATGATTAAACCAACGTTTTATAGAAAACCCTTCAAAACACACGCTCTGCCGGAATCCCCACCCCTAAACCACCAGCACTGGCCCAAGTTCGGGACAAAGCAAGTGCTGCACTCACACATCGTGCTCTATCCCCGGGGGTGAATGAATGCACAGTCTCAGCATCCGCACAGCCAAGGGAGCTGCAAGGACGCTGTCACTGCAAGTGCAGCCAAGCCCCACTGGGCTCAGAGCTCCAAGCCCAGGCTCTAACTCGCGAGGCTGGACACTTGCCCTGGTGCTGGCAGGGCCTCCTTGGAGCCCCAGTGCCCACCCCCAGCACTCTCCAGCAGTCAGATGGTGCAAGCAGAGCGGCAGTGGCTCGGGACTGATTCCTACGCTGAATTCCCACCCTGGGCCACCCAAAAGGCCCCAGTGGTGTCTGGGGCAGCCCCAGTGCCTGTCCTGCTGCCCCAGAAAGAAGAAGAAGCAGCTGAAAGCAGTGGCCCCAGGATGGCAAAGACACGGGGGCTGGCTGGGAGCCCTGGAGAAGGCAGCTTTGCAGGAAGGGAAAGACCTAAAGCGTGGGGAGAGGGGCTGAGCAGCAGCACCTGGAGTGCAAATTCCTAACAGCAGAAATTCCTGTTTTGCATCCAACTCCAGCGCGGGTGGTGAGGCTGATTTTATGACTTATTTATTTATTTAGTCTTTGACGAACAGAAGGTTAATATAAGAACAACTCCTTGGCAAACCTTTAAGGGTAACTCAAGCGACACTGATGTGAATCAATGTTCCCTTTGTGAAAGCATTACTTGGCAGAAACTGGCTTTTTGTAACCCCCTTAAACCTAGCTGGCAAAACAAAAAGAGAGGAAAAAAAACGTCCTTCAAACAAAAGGATGAGGTGAAAATAAAGAGAGAGTCGACTGCACTTTATTCTCTTTCATAGAAGCAAATGGATTTGGTGCTTTTTATACATTAATCAATCAATATCACTGACTGTACATCAGCGGCGCAGCCAAGTTATGAATGACCTTTCTGGCAAAGAGGACACTTTTAATGCTCATAAGACTGCTCATAGCTTAGCAACTTTCCGAATTTATGCCTGCATGATTACCCCTTGGAGGCAGGCGCCCGTTCGCGCTGCACTAGATATGACAAGGTTAGTCCTTGCCAATTTGTGCAGAAGAAAGGAAACTGTTGACTCTGTGCGCTCTGTGGATGCAGTTGGACGCTGCCTTCGCAATGGCCGAGGACGGGCTTGCCTGGATCATGGTCAGGCAGCCACCCTGCCTGTCACACTCCTTTGGACTCTGAGACTCAGTCAGGGTTGAAGCTGGCCATGGGCTGGCAGGAGAGAGCCATCCTCAGTTAAAATCTCAGTAAAGAGGCGAGCAGAGCCCAGAACAGCTCTGCCATGGGTGGAAAGCAGCTGTGAGACCTGGAGAGGGTTTTTGCCAGCCAGGAGCACGACAGTGAGAGGCACGGGGGCACGAGCCGTGTCTGGAAGCCAGGCCATAGAGAGCACACTTCTTTCATCGCTTTGCTGGCCTTATCGAGCTGGAACTGCTACTCTGCACAGTGCCAGGAAAAGCACTGCCACACACTGACGACAACAACAGCGCACTGTGGGCAAGGGCTTCCAACACCACTATTTCTTTACATTATTTAAAAGGAAAGAAAAAAGGACCTAGACCTTCAGACCGCCAATGGGGTCACTACTTCCCTGTGAGCTGTGCCCCCAGTCTGTGAGGAGCAAGGCGTACGTTAGGATGCTGCCACACACAAGCCTTTCATTACATGTCTGTGACTTTCCTCAGCATGTATCAGCGCTGCAAGCTCTCCAGCAAGACCCAGTCTCTCCATCCTGGGTACAAAAGCCCCAGTACCACACTCCTCCTCCTCCTCACTGCAAGTCCTTGAGAGCATGTGGGGCTATCATCCCACCCACCATACAGACTGAAACTCATCACCTTGCCCATTTCACAACCATCTTTCTTTTTTTAAAAGCACTGCACTCGTCCACTTAATCTCATTTTTGCCATTCTTTTCCACATGCCCAGCACCCAGCCCATGGCCACCTGTGGGGACATCTTCAAGCAGAGGTGGATCAGGGCTGCTCCTGCTGCTTTTGGAGCTGTGGCAGAAGAGAGCAGCCAGGCTCCCAGTTCTGCCAATGGCTGCAGTCCCACTCCAGCCTCACTCATGATGCCCCTCAGAGCCATCGCGTGGTTGAGAAGACCAGACAGGTCTGTGCCAGAGCCCTCCTCTGTTCACACCTGCACTCCTGTTGTTCCAGGGCATTGTCAGCATCCCTGTCCCCTGATCAGGAGCTCTCTGCCCTTCGCACTTCACCGCCTTCTCATGGCACTGTTTGAGGCCCTGGAAGAGCGACTGTCTGGTGAAAAGGTAACGGGGGCATGACCCATCTCCCACTCCCTGAATCTCCCACACGGCCAGCGAGGCATTGGCTCGGGAAGCGAGGCTGAGCGGGGAAAGGTCTGCTCACTCCGCATCGCCCACATGCCTGCTTCCCTTCACTCAGCATCCAGGCTGCGACCTCTAACCTCTTCCAGACTGGAACAAAATAAACTCCGAGCAATCCTCCACACCACACACACACAAAAGGGGAGGGGGAAGAAAAAAGAATAGGGAGGAGAAAAGTGAGTAGGTGATGTGGAAAGGAGAGGTGGCTGCACAAGTGAAGTGGAACGGACAGGCACTGTGCGCTGCCAGATTGCCTGCCTGCCTGCAAAGGCCAAAATTAATGCCATTGTTTTGCCACAAAGGAGGCAGCAAAGTAGCAGCGGAGGCCAGAGAACAATCCTAAACACCAAGCCCTAATTCACCCTTCGCAACAATAAAAAAGGAGGATGGAAAAGGCCAGAACGCTTCGGCTTAATTGGTAACCAAATGAGAGAGCAGTTCCCAGAAAAGGAGCAGAAGCGCCTGCCCCGCATGAATACCAGCAAGTCAGAAAAGACCAGAGAAACGCTCGCGAGTCACGCTCGGTCCATCCCCGCTCCGGGTCCCTTTGAGCCTGCTGAGCGATGGCAGGGGCTGCACAGGGGCCCCGCACCCACCACTCCAGGAGAGAGCGGAGCATTGGGGAACCATGGAGGGCACTGAGGGGGTCTGTGGGTGCTGTGTCTGTTTTGGAACGACCGGGGCATCCCCTCGGGCAGGCCGAAGGAAATCCATGTGCGACACACTGCACGGGACAGAAACAACACGTGGAGCAGGACGAAAGACGAAACGCTCATTTAGTTAGTGATATGGCCACAGGCAAACCGAAAGGCTGGAATGAGCGGTAAGAAGAGGCACCTACAAAGGAAAGGAGATAGTTAGGGCTGCTTGGTTTCAATGACAGTAAGTTGGCCTTGACAAGAGCATCCAAAGGGTCCATCCAAGGGAGCTGGACCAGTCCTGCTCCTCTCCTCCTCCAGCCTCTGGAGGACTGATGATGAACATGGAAAAAATGTAAATTTTAAGCAAATACAGATAATACTTTCTCATACAGCTCCCAATTAACCTTTGAAACTTGTGGTGTGGAGAAATCATTGAGGTCAAAACAAAATGTATGGCAAGGGCATCAAGATGCACAACTCAGAAAAGCAAACGTACTCTCTGGAAAAACAGAAACTCTCTTGCTTAAGAGCGTGAACTAAATTTCAGTAGGAATGAGGATGAGACCTTTATTTGAGGAAGGTTTTATTTGTTGACGAGTCCCCAGATTTCCTTCTGAAGCAGCCAGAGGAAGACATTGGTGTTGGCAGACACCTTATTAAACAATCTCAGGCTCTCAGTGGAAAAATAAACGTGCATGGTAGCTCCTTTTTAGGCAGCTCTGAGGGCTTTAATGGCCTTGCCAGAGGATCAACAGGCCTTATAGAAGGAAAAACAAGCGTGTCTGAGAAATACGGGGAAATGCCACATCACAAGTACGTACAGGGGAGAACGTTCTCCTGACACGCACGCTGAAGTGCACTCAGCAGCAGCGGGAAGGCTGGAGTGGGTCAAGGCCATGGGTTACTTCTAGCTGGGTGCCAGCTGCTGTAAAACCTTGTTTCACCAATCATCCCACTGATAACGTATACAATCTCATTTTGCCCATGGCTCTTAAAGCAAAACAAAATCAATTTCAGAAACCAAGCTCTGTATCTCTTGCAATTAAGTCTACAGTCCTAACAAATGAGCTGCAGGATGAGAACACTTCCCATTTTCATAATGCCTCCTCTGAACAGTGATCTCAAAGCACTTTTTCATTTTGGTCAGACACTTTCCTGAGCCAGACCTACCAGCTAGATAAAGACCACCAGACATGTGCTCCTGCAGCAGAATGAAGTACAAGAGAACCACAACAGGGAAAAGACAGAAATAAACAGGGAAGGAACTAATGCCCTGATGCTCCCTGAGGGGAGAAAAGGTGCTGGAGGCTCTCCTCCAGCACTGAGTGTGACCCTGTGGACTTGCATCAGCTTTTACAAACAAACGGACGTCTCGTACGGGGCAAGGAAGCCGACACTGCAGCCCCAATCAACATGTCCTGTGGAACAAAGCTGCAAATTTCTCTTCCACACAAGTGTGCTGATGCCACGTTTCATGTCTGCATGTTTTGGGAAAGCTCATGGTCTCTGGAGCTTTCCCACACTCTTTGGAGCTGCTGTGGCTGACCGGTTGTGAGAGGTAAGCCGCACCACCAGAGCAGGCTGAGTACTCTCCCTGAAAGTTTAGCACTTGGAAGGACAATGTTCTGCCTCTGAAGGCCTGAAAAAAAGATCCTGAGAAGGGATCCTACCTCTCCCTCCCAAGGATCAAAAACCACGTGGCAAATGCCAAGAACTTCAATTTCACAACCATTCTGAGTAAGCAGAGGAGGTGTGAGGAGACCTTGTCCTGCAGTTTCCTCTCTGATGAAAAGATGGAGCTGGAGACCAGAACTCTGGGTGTAAATGTCCTGTGCAAGGAATGGACTCGGTTCCATAAAAGCACCCTTTGCATCCATCCAAATCCCATAGTTGCCTCTGTCACAGCAAGTGTGGATGTGCTGTCACAGCACAGGACTGTTTCAGGCAGACTGGAGGACAACTCAGTGCCTAGACTGTGCCTAGACTGACTCAGAAACCCTTTTGGGAGAAGCCTTCTATGTAAAAAGTGCAACATTTCCAGCAGAAAGGGAAAAACACAAATTACAGCTACGCTGAGGGAGACTCCAGCCAGTCTGTGTGTGAACCACTTGAGAAACACCAACCAGCCCACATCCTCTTTCCCTCTTCTTGCACTGCAATGAAATTGTAGAGGGAAAGTAAGCGCAGCATTTCCGCCCGGGGAACGTCCTGCCAAACTGGACTGCATGAACTATCAGTTACAGTGTAAGATGTTCAGAGGCAGCTCCGTGCCCCTCAAGCTGGCATACTCTTGCCCCACCACCTCCTGATGTGCTGCTGATGCTTCCTCCAGAGTGGAGACTGTAGTCCTTGGCCAGGAGCAGTCGCATCTTAGCACCTTTCTGGTGTTAGAGAAGAGTCAGCCCCATTTCTGACCCTGAACAGCAGCCCCCAGGAACGTGGTCACAAGGCTGCAGGAGATACATGGCTTTGAGCACAACTTTCAATCTCATCCCTCATCACAGAAATGATCCAGAAAGGTTTGATGCTGATGACACGTGCAGATGGACAGTAACCAGCTGAGCAGAAGGGAATCCTGGAAACAGCCACCTCACAGCCATGCTGCCATGAAACGTGTGGGCAAGGTGATCCCCATCCCAGGGAAATGGTCTCAGCCTCCAACACTCCTTAAGGATAAGTCTGTATGGCCAACTGGAGACAAAAACTGGCAGAGCACTGTGCTCTCAAGCCTATCAGCGCTCTTCAGGAGTTGACACCACCACCGAGACTCTGGGCTGCCCACCACAGAGACACCAGAATTAAGTGTGGGTGGAGCTGCAGCAACCTCTGAGGCAGGCTGGGGTCCTGCTTATATTTCCTACCTTTCCTCCTGGCATAGGCCCAGCAGTCTTCTGCGCTGGAGCTGCACAACTGGGCAGGTGGTGTAAGGCCAGGAAGGTGGTTCTGGTTGTCATGCCTCTGAGAACACTGGGGTGCTGCAGCAGGGCACCACTAGACCTTCACACGAGAAGTGAAGCAAAACCCAGGCTGCGAGAGTGACACTGAGAGACCAGGCTGGAGGTCTGTGATGTTTCACGTGGAGTTAGGTGAGGCACTTGGTTTGAAGAGCAGTTCTTGTTCTGAATCAGTAATTACACCCAGGAACCATCAACAGTGAAGCCCAGCTGCTGGTCCTTGTCATACAGCAGCTACTCAATAAGGGCTTGAGCATGGCAGGCAGCTTCCCTCTCATGGCCCCTCCTCACTCTGCTCTGCTGTTTACTTACAAAAAAGTTAAATATCCTTGTTGCCTTTGAACACAAAGCCTGTGCCCAGCTAAACATGAGTGAACTTTTCAGTCTGCCACCATCCCCACCTAGCGTTACTGGATAACTTACTAAGCCAGAAGGTATCAGCAGCTCTGCGTGCTGGAGCTCCAGCCTGTTTCAGCAGCACAGGAAGAGAGATTCTGTGCTAACACATCAACAAGAGCGTGGAAGTGAGGCAACTCTCTAAGCTCATTAACCTCTTCATGCAGAAGGCATGTTCATCCCACATATAATTTGAAGCCCAGTAGTGGAAAAGGGGAGAAGACAGTAGTGCAGTACTTACTAGAACAGTCAAATCTACAGGAAAGATACTGGAGACGAGCCGCTACCATGCAGTCCTATGGAGAGGAACATTAGGGTTGACAGTGGAGGAGTGCATGCTACAGCTTGTGCGTCTACGTTTTTTGGAGGGTTTCTTCTTCTCCTCCTTACTGCCAGAGTGTCAAAACAGAGAGCTCAGTCAGACAAGGCACCTGAGCAGTGAGAGGTCTGGACAGCAGGAGTATGGTTGTGCTGATGACATACTAACCATGAGCTGCGTTTGCTGTTAATATGAACCCCGTGTCTCTCACACTGACATCTAGCCCTTGAGATGGTGCTGCACTGCCCAGGGGCCCACTGCAGCACCCTCAGGGCTTTACTGATTCACCTCAAAAAGGGAGAGCCCTTCAGTCTGGTATTTAACAACAATCACCTTGAAGTCCTCAAGAGAAGAGCTCCCCTGGTCTAGAACTGCAAGGGAGAGACACGAAGAGAGAAACAGGGGGCAGAAGCAGAAGATGCTTTTGCCGAACAAACTTAGTCCTGGGACTAAGCGGGACCACAGGGACACAACTCTTCAGTCCTGAAGGAAAGAGCAGCTGCTTCAGCTCAGGAGAGATGCTGCACTCTGACAACCCGGTTTCAGTCTGGCTGTGGAGTTTGTTTTCAGGGAGAGAAAAAACTTGAGTAGGAGAGAACCCAGGAGCTTCCCAGCGCTTTGCTGCAGCATCTGGTGATGTTTTCCCCTTTACTTTTCGTAAGTGGAAAGGGCTTTAAGATGCAGCCGAACAAGAAAAACATTCTGGAACAAGTCAGCCGTCAGAGCTTCCTCTCTTTCTGCTTAATGAAAGCCACGAGCTCCCAGTGACAAGTGTCTGCTGGAGCTAGATGGGGAGTTTATGAGATTCCTGCCACGTTTCAGTGATATTGCAGCGTGCCTTTGGTCTGCCGGCCCCAGCCCAGCTATCTAACCACTTCCTTCCCGCCAGGCGCCTCCCATTAGAGTTTCATTAAGTGAATGCTTGGGGGTTTGTGCAGATTTCTGTTATACCCCCCCCCACTTTACCAGGGGCACATGAAAAAAGTCATGATAAACTTTAATAAAAACAAAATTAAAATGATTAAACCTTTCATATCCTTTAGAGATTATCTATTCACTGCTGGTTGGTCAAAACAGGGCTAAGGCACAACTGGTTTTTATACTTTATACTCAAAACTAACCCAAGAAAATAAACAACAAAGGAAATCTGCCTTTGCCAGATATCAAAGAGGAATCAAGTTTAACCCAGCATTCTGTGGAGCCAGAACTCAGCAGTACCACAGCCTCTCATACACACAAAGATGCTGCTGGGATGTGAACAGCATCTACGTGGGGAAAAGGACCAAAATGTACTACAGAGTAGCACTGGGACAGGCAAGTCCCCTTACATGAGCTCAGAAGTCCCCTAAAGGGACTGACTCTCTTAAAGCATGTGCTGCTCCTCATGTCTTCCAAAGGAGCCAACTGTGTGCAGCAACCCCAACCCACAGCTGCGAGCCGCACACCTGCTGGAGTTTGATGGCCATTTAAGCAGCACGAAAAGTTTCCACCCCCCTCTCTGTGCAGCCCCACAGGAGAGAGTTTGCCATATCTGCCTGGCCTCCGGGCACTGCCAGAGAGGAGAGCCCGCGCAGAAATACCACGATTCTCATCAGGAACTTGCTAGGAAGGTAAAAGGTCCTTAAGCCGTTCAATCCACAGAAAAAAATGAAGAAATTCCACGGCTCAGCAGAACAACAAAGGGGAAAGCAACAAGCTGTCCTCCTGCTCTAAATGAACACACATGACAGCAGATCTTGGAAAACAAGAGGATAATCCCGCATATGGGGGTATTTGGTGGGGTTGGCACAGAGATCAGAAATACAGCAGTAAAAGGGACCTGTGAATTTAATCAGCTTAACATACATATTGCCGGGAGCTGTTTTCCTCTTTGTTGCTACTTCACGTACGTTATTGCACCGTGGCTGAACGTCTTCTCAAAACAGGACAATAGCCCGTCTTACTCCCCATGTCTGAGGAGAGATGACAGAAACGGATTTCCTCTTCAGACAGCAAAGCTGTTGAACACCCCCAGCTGCAGGAACAGCCGCGGGCAGAATGCTGGGTGATGGCGACAAGGCACCCCACGGCCTCCTGGCCCCCTCCCAAGTACCTGCTGTGGCAGCTGCCGTGACACGCACCGAGCACCTCCCCGACAACTCATGTTCTGATGCTTCAGTTGGATTTACACGCGACACTTCAGAAACAAAGACCGAGCCGGCTGCTGCCTCCAGGGGGTTACAGATAACATATTGGAAGAAGACAATATTGGGTGGGGGGAGCGAGAGAGGTAAAAAGCCTGCGAGAAGCTAATGAAGCTGGGCAGCATTTGATGTTTGCACACAGGAGCTCAGATTGTCATTTGGGTTGGCAGATTATTAAATGTGTCAATCAAGGACAAGCCTGGAAATGGCAAGGGGAAGCGTGTGAAATGAGGTTAGCTGTTACACACCAGCGGAAGGAATCTCGCTTTGAGGAGGAGAGGGTGCCTGGCAGCGGCACGACACCAGAGGAGCTTCTCCAGCGCTAAGAGGCAGGGCGAGGGGATGGCGCAGAGCCTCGCCTCCGAACTCTTTCTTGGACCATGTGGGAAACGCTGCACCAAACCCCTCAGTGTCAACCTTGCTGCTCCCTAGGCCTCTGCGAGAGCCGGCCAGCTGAACCCGCACGTGGCCAGCAGAGCTAGAGCTGCCACATGCTTTTGGCTGGCAGATGCTCCAGTACAAACTCTGTGTGATGCTCTCCTGCAGACAGGGTAAGAATAATCTGCTTTGGGAAGTTTTTGCTTGTTGTGTGCAATTAAGTCCCACAGAAAAGTGCAGGAGGCTTACAAAAGCAAACTAATTATTCCTTTCTGAAACCCTCCATTACCTTTATCAGATGCAGGAGAGCAATACGCATGTTTCTCCAGCATTAGCAACAACCACATTTTCTTTAATTGAGACCAAGTGGAGGACATCAGATCTCAATACATCAGAGTTGCTTCAAGCAGGGAGAAACATCATTTGAAATGAAAATGGGTAGCGCTGAAAGTCTCCACGTTCCACTGGAAGTACAGAGGCTGCAGTCACGAAATACCCACTGCAAAGGAGTGTTCCACATCCCTGTTGTCACAAGTCACCGTGATAGCTACTCCATGGCCGGTAACCGTGAAAGAGAAAGACCTTGCATGGTTGCCCACTCTTTAGGAGGAGAAAAAACCAGAATGGTTCCCCCTTCACAAGAGGTATCTGTGAAAGATCCTCTTCCCCCTTCCTCACCATTTGTTTCACTTTATTTTACTGTGGGGCTGACGACAATTCTTACACCCAAGGCACGGCCACCAAAAGAAAGGAGGAACTGAGGAACCCAGACTGGAGAGACGGGAACTCAGGAAGCAATGCCTCTGCCTCAAGGACGATGGTAACGCATGGCGCAAGGCTTCCACATCACACACTTACACTGACAAATGTGGCTGCCTGACATCAAACCTCCCTTCTGCTAAACGGACAGTTTTTGTCTAAAAGGAACCTCTTCATGCTGCAAACCACATCCTGAGTGCTTCACGAACAAATCTGCTCCCGATCACACGGGAACTTGCTTCCGTTCCCACTCACCATCACCTCTCTCCTGCCAGCGATGCCTTCGCGTCCCTGCTGCAGCTACGAGACTGATTTTAGGAAAGAGGAACATCTACAGGCTGTTTCACATGACTCAGAGTGAAACAGAGGTGCAAGCATCATCTGAGCATCCAGCTGTCTGCAGGCACCACAGGCAGAGCCCAGCTGAGGTTGGCAACTACTATTTTTAACCCACATGGGCTTTTCTCTTCTGGCAGCTGCTCTGGCTGTACCTCAGCAATGTTTACATTCTTGGTTTCATTAAAATTCACATCCTGATTTCAGTCTACAGTTTGCAGCCCTTGAGAAGGTTGCACAGTGAAATGCAAGGAAAGCATGGAATGGTCAGTGCACCCGCTTCTGCCCAGGGGCAGACAGAGGGGGAAAATGGGAGCCATGGGCTATCCCCCACTCCCAGGGAGCTCTAGGAGCCAGCAGCTTCCAAGGGGTTACCAGAAGTGAGCACAGGTATTCCTCTAAATAATTGCAACCAACCTGTTTGGAGCAGGGAGAGTGGCCAGTCCCTTGCAGTTCACTGGCAGAGCGAGGAGTGCGGACGCTTCAGCAAGACCGGGCATGGGATGACAGGCAGGCAGCAATCCCGCTGCTGACACCCGCTCTGGCCCCTTTCCTGCCCAAACAAAGCGGCTTTTGACTGCACTTGGCCAAGTTCAGCAACAGCATCCAGAGAGCCTGCCCTCACCCTTCACACGCGAGGGCCCAACAATGACTTTGTGTGTTGGAGGAAGATGGCTGTAAGGGTCTGGCAGAGATTAGAGGGTTGATGAAAAAGTATGCCCACCACAGGGGACTGGTTCTCTGCAGGGAAATGGGGAGACAGTGGCATGCTCTTGCACTACGCATCCAGCAAAATAACCCCTCAGAAACTACAAGTTCTATCTCTGACTGGCTCAGCGTTCCCACCTCCACGAGAACGAACAGGTTCTCCAGCAGTAGATGGTGCTAAGAAAAACAATCTAGAGCTGCAACGAATAGAAGACATTTCATTTCATTTTATTTTTAGCTTTCCTATGCATTTTCTCAGAAAGGTTACACAGCTTGGAGAACAGTCTATAGGATGACTCACAGATTTGAGAGCCATTACTTCCTACTCCATGACTTCTCCACAGGTCATCTTATTTGCCCCAGAAAGCTCTGCAATGGCCCCCAGCACTGCTGTAAACACCAACAGATCTGACTTTTTTGAGTTCACTTGCCACCTGTTTCAAAAGCATTCTCCCACCGACTGGGTCCAGACTGCGATACTCCAGCTGCTGTGGGGAATCACTGAATTGTTTTGGTTGGAAAAGACCTGTAAAATCATTAAGTCCAACCACTACCCTAACTGGAGCAAGCCCCCCGCTAAGCTACACCTTTTCCTCGCTGTGCTCTACTCCCTCCTTGGACAATGCTGGGTGGTCTCAGCCACTTGTCACTCAGAACAGGACCCTCTCCCCCAGCCACGGTGGCTTGACACAGCTTGCTTGTAGCAACACAACTCCTTGGCTATGCAGGTTGTCCTCTACACTGACACCTGCCAAAATCTCCATTTCCCTTCAAAGATGCCCACAAGTTCAGAATTCATAGGAGAAGATCACAGAATCATCAGGGACTGGAAAGGACCTTGAAAGATCATCTCATCCAATCCCTCTGCCACAGCAGGATCACCTAGACCAAGTCACAGAGGAACACAGCCAGGCAGGTCTTAAATGTCTCCAGTGAAGGAGACTCCATGACCTCCCTGGGCAGCCTGTTCCAGTGCTCGATCACCCCCACATTGAAGAAGTTCCTTCTCATATTGATGTGGAACTTCCTATGTTCCAGCTTACAACCCACTGCCCCTCTTCCTATCGCTAGATGACATTGAGAAGAGCCTGGCTCCATCCTCCTGACACCCACCCTTCAAATGTTTATAGACATTAATGAGGTCACCTCTCAGTCTCATCTTTTCCAAACTAAAGAGACCCAGCTCCCTCAGCCTCTCCTAATAAGGGAGGTGCTCCACTTCCTTCATCATCCTCGTTGCCCTACACTGGACTCCTCCTCCAGCAGCTCCACATCCCTCTTGACCTGAGGGGCCCAGAACTGAACTGGACACAATACTCCAGATGCGGTCTCACTGGTGCAGAAAGATGGTCAAAAGGAAACTCTTAGGAATCATAAAATCCAGGTGGTCTCTTGCCTGAGCTCCATCTGACCTGCAGAGCCCAAGCATGACGTGTTGCTGCCTAAGGAACCCTAGATCAGGCCAAACTTAACTCAAGTAAAAGGGTTTTCTCCTGACTTCAGTATTGACCTCAATCCATGGAGCCGCATGAAGCGGCAGTCCCTGGCCATGAATGTTTAAGACTCCAGTGCAGGACTGGAACACAGATGCTTGACAGAAACTTGATGGATTTCTGTCCTACACAGTGGCAAAGTCCCTCTGCTCCTCTTGCAGGAGGACAGCTATGGAAAGGGAGAGCAGACAGAGATGGAAAACAGGAAGAGTCAGAAGAATCAGGTAGGGAGGAAAGAGATTAATTATGAGCAGCACTTGCCTAAGGAGAAACAGGCTGCAACAAACCCTCACCCTTGGGAACAGCCCACGAAGAGCGATACAAAGAGTGAGCTGGGGCTGTGTATGAACAACAGCCCCACTCCAGCTGCCCCAGTGATAACCACAGACTGCCTGGACTGGTGCCTTCTAGAAGGAAGCACTTTCAAAGCGAGAATAAGAATTTGGTGCAGGTTGTTTCACTCTTGCCTCTGTCATTATCTAATGAGTCATAAGTGCATCCATCCCTACATCTTGAGAACGTTTTGTTTTTTATTATGGGTTCGGTGGGTTTTTTTCCCCCTTCCCTAAACCCCCATCATTAAAAATCAATTAGCTTATCGGTAACATTATACAGATGCGTCTGCAGCAAGGGGCTGACATCTGCAGTGGCAGCAGCCCAAACACTACTGGAACAGACATCCAAAAATACCCCACAGAGGAAAATACCCCACCCCTAGAGCTGTACTTTTGTATCAACAGAACAGCTGAATGTCCAGCCTGTGCCCATGCCCCTGTCTCCTGTAAAATGACCACACTTCTCGGAGCTAGCAGAAAACTTTAATTGTCCTTAATTACCCAGTTCAAGGAGGACTGGGTATCCTGCCTGCTGTCCATGTAATTTTCCTGCCAATGACTTCATCAGCCCTTTACTGGAAGTGCAGTGTGGCCTCTAAAGCTGAAGTTTGGTGAGGACTGAGCTGCTGGCACACACAAAGATCCTTGTGTCTATGAGGCTGCTGCTCAGGCTGCTGCATGTGTTTGCCGTGAGGTGGGAGGGAGTTGCAACTAATGTGCAATCAAGAACCATCACAATTACAAATGCAAATGAATAAGCAATTGGCACTGACCTTTGTAGATTGTTAGAGGACTAATTAAGGTGTGATCAGACACTCTCTTCCAACAGATTGAGATGCATCTATACAAGCAAATATCTTCATACCGCCCCAGAGGCAGCAATGCTGTTTCCTACATGCTTGCACACACCAGCGAGGACACAGACACACACAGTGCTTAGCCCTGGCACCTGCTCTCTGCCACAGAGCAACAGAACAGAGTGGAACAAAGCAATTCCACTCACTCAGCCCAGGCAGTTCCACTTACTACAAGTCTACAGTACAACAGCTGAGCTACCACATAAAACTGCTGGATGCGGCAATGAAAAGCTGGAGATGAGGAGATCCACCCAAAGTGGATGACATCAGGGAAAGAAATTAGCGATGAAGAATCTTTCAGTATTTCTAGCAAAGCCACAAAGGTCTGCCTCCAGCAGGAATGAATATCACAGTATCACAGTATCACAGTATTATCAAGGTTGGAAGAGACCTCATAGATCATCAAGTCCAACCTGTCACCACAGAGCTCAAGGCTAGACCATGGCACCAAGTGCCACGTCCAATCCTGCCTTGAACAGCTCCAGAGTTGGCGACAGCTTAGTTATAGTGTTCCCCTCCTGGTCCTCTAAGGAATATGGCTGCTATGTGCCAGCACCTCACCACAGCTGGCGAGTTTCTGCCCTGGAAGCAGCAGCCGCTGGCCGGACCCTGGGCACTCAGGGACCCCTCACAACATGATCCCTCATGCCTGCTTGCTCCGGGACACAGCACACCAGACTGAAGAGCAAAGGATGATGTTCCACACGTCTGCTGAAGCAAATCAGCAGCTGGACAGCTGGACAGCCAGAGCAGCTGGCTGCACAAGAAGCTCAGTCCTGCCCCAGGCACTTGCAACTCTACAGAGAGAGGACAGGCACTAGGGCCAGGGTCCTGCTCAGGTCTTGCCCCTTGCTTTTCTGGCATCTCCCCAGCTGGGGACTGCACACCTCTGTGGGCAGCCAGGGTGGAGTTCTGCAAAAGACAGAAAAGCTGCGAGGGCTAAAATATTACACAAGTCCTCAGAAAGAGCAGTGGCCATAAAGGGATTCACTTTGGAAAGAGACGTGAGCTGATAGTGCATCTGCTGGGAAACTGAATCCAACATAAATGTAATTAACTAGACGAGGAGAATCACAGTGAAGATTACCAGGGAGGAACAGCAGCAGAAAAACAAACCACTGCACTTGCAGTGCACTCAATGAGCAAAAGAGCTGCCCAGCCTTTGGGTCCCTGACGGAGATAACACTGCAGATCAGGGAAGTACTTTCTGCTCCAGGTGTCTGAAACACAGGATAGACTTTCCTGTGTTACCACCAAACTCCTTGCCAAGAGGCAGGGAGCAAAGTCCACCAAGCCCTCAGGAACAAGCAATAAACTCCATAATGGACACAGAGACACCATCGTGTTGCACTGGAGGAAGAAATGCAGAGTGCCCAGTGCAGCTCCACCACCGAGGAGGAGCCTGGCAGCACGCTGCTGGGAAGAGCCATCACCAAAGCCTTGCCGAGTAGCATGTGCTGCTCTCCTGAAGGGGTACAACAGCTGAACACATCAGCAAAGTTCAACACCAAGAAAAAGCAAACAGAAGAGTGAACTTAAACCTTAGGATGTGCATATTCCTGCTAAACCTTGCTGTCACGCAAAACTACAGAGAAATAACAGCCAGCTACACAATAAATAGCAGCCAGGTGTGGAAGTTTGAACATCACAGGCAAAAGGAAAGGATCGACCTGTTCACGGCAGATCTTTTCATGCATGAACAAATAACACTGAATAAATCAAAGCCAAGAAAGCAAATGCTTGTGCCCTGCGAGAGGCCAACTATGCCCACTGCAAGGACTGCTCCTAGGTGTCCTGACACCTGAAGCCAAGGTCATGTCCTCAGCTCAGACACTGGTCTGGGGTGAAGAGGCTAATCTATTTTGTGTATGAGGTTCTGTTCTGGTATCATAATGGCACTGCAGCATCTCACCCAAATCTGACTCCTGTTGCTGCAAGGGTAAACTGGACCAACGCTTTGTGCCAGTGGCCTCCGGCATACTGGTGAGGTGTGGCCTGTGTAGTCTTGTTCAACAATGGGCTGCAAGAGTGTTTGAAATTAAATATCTCGGGTCAGAACGACCTGCAAACCAGAGCAGAGGTTCCCCACTTTGCATTCTATGGAGTCTTACCCTTACTTGCATTTTTAACCTTTGAAGTAAAATATGATAAACAAATTCTTAGTGTTTTCTTTGCGGTCAGACTTTGTTGAAGAACCAACAAGGTTAAAGGAAATTATATCAAGCCGTTTGAAAATGTGAAAGAATTTTAAACCAAGGTTTCCTCTCAGTGACTCGTCAAGACTTCTGGTTTAGAGAAAACTACATTTTTCTAAGTGTCATCAAACTACGTTCACTCTGAGCCAGTCAGCTTCTGCGCTCTCAGTACCTGCAGTGCCCTAATCTTGGGTGATGCACAGGGAAAGGTAAGGCCCCCAGAGTAAAGACAAGGTAAAAAACATTTCTGAAGTAAGCGAAGATGGTCAAGATTGTTCTGTGTATCACAAAAGGGCACGGAGGGTTACTCCTCTCTGCTCATTTTGCTTTTAAGAAAATTCACAAGCCACACAGCACTGGCCAACATATCCCTTCAAACTCGGATTGTTTTGCTATCACAGAGCATTGCAGAGAAGCTGAACTAAGAGCTGCTGTCCCCTCCAGGATGGTGTGGCAACCACAGCACGCTTCCACTGGCACCCTGACCTTTGGGAAAGCGTGCTCCACGCCCTCGACTCCACTGGGCCCCAGAGTTCACAGAACGGTCACTTTTTTTCCATAAGACTGAATTTAACTCTTAGTGAAAAATCTCCTGTTTCACTTCTCGGGTGTTTTGTGAGTATCTCAGATCCTTGTTACTAACAGGTATGACAGCAACACAATCCAGGTGTGAATTCAAGAGACATTTCTAAGACCCACACACATTCTCCTCCAGTTGGTGCTGCCCCTTCTCAATGCCTGCAAGCCAGACCACTTTCCTATCTGCATTATTTGCAGGATGCCAGTTCCTCAGAGCACTTTTCTGTAAAAGTCAACAATTCCAACAGCTCTTACGGAGGACAGCCCTGGCTGAAGCTGAGAGAAGGACTGTGAAAGGTTTTTCTGCCATAACCCCAGCTCTAGCAGCTCCACATCCCTGACAGTACCTGTACCAGCTGACTCGGGCAGGCTCTTCTACTCCTACCTCCAAAGAGAACTTCATGTGATCTTGCTTCTTCCCAACGTAAAAAAACCTAACCTTGTACATGCTCAAAGTCCAGTTTCTCTTCTCCCAGACTAACTGTCCCTTTTAAGACAGCTGTGACTCTGGCAAGAGACAGCATGCAATCCCTTTTCTATTGTCTGTCCCTTCTGTATGAGCAAATGCTTCATCATCCAAGATCTTCACCTTGTCCACCTTGTCAAGAGGAGACATAGGAAACCTACTCCTTCTCCTGATCAACACTTTCAACCAGCTCCAGCTCTTGATCCAACATGGGTGAAATACCAGAATCAGAGAAAACACTGGGACAGACTCACACCGGTGTGCTTGTGGCCATCGCCTGACACACTGCAGAACATCTGCAAGTGTACTACTCTGGTTTGTTGGAGTTGTCCAAACGTGATGGCAGCTTTAAAAACCCCCCTTAAGGTGCTAACCTGATCAAACACACACACTGTTACACATCAAACCAGCATGTAGCCCCACCTGAGCAGAGGGGACCACCTACAATATGGAACGAACAACATGCCTAAGCACTTGGTGCTTCAGAGCCACCACCCACAACCCCATGAGGCAGAGCTAAGCTGAGCACTGCAGGTCTTGTCCCACCCTCAAGGCAGCTGGCACTGCTGTACCATGTTACTGAGGAGCAACAAGTGGCATTCCCATAGCAGGGAAAAGAAACAAGAAAGTCACCGGGACCGAGCTCAACACAAAACTGCCTAGAAGGTCTAACAGTGCACGTCAAATCCTGCGACGCAGAGGAGCCAAAATCTCAACCCTGCCAATGCAAGGCAGGCAGCACTCACCAGCCTCAGCAGCTGGACACTTCCGGATGGTGAAGATCTGTCCCAGGTCTTCCTCTTCTTCAGGGAGACCCTTCTGGAGGCGCTGCAGCTTACGTAGGCTTTCACTCCGCTGGTGTTTCATGGAGCGCACGTGCTGGATGAGGTTCAGCTTGGCCTTTGTAGAGTAGTTACAGAGGACACAGTGGTAATAGCAGCTTTCACCCTCAACCCCGCTCTCGTGATGCTGAAGGTGCTGTGAAGAACAAAGCAGAGAGATGTGAATTGCCTTTATCATGTCCGGTCTCCCTGGGTTAGTCCACTGTAAATTGCTAAAAGCCACTTGGGAATTAAGTAAGAAACCACATTTTGACACGACACAGTAAAAGATCAAGCCTGTTTATTCTCAAGGTACCACACACTCCCCTGTTTAGAAGCAAGAAAAACACACCACGCTGAAATGAGCACAGGAGCAAAAACCAAGATAGGCAAGATCATCTCCTTCAGTGAAAGGAGATACCAGATCCAACATTAACAACTATTCACGACCTACGCACAGCTAATTCTTTCATATTTAAAGCTTGTCCTGGGAGAGGATCCAACTTCGTGTCAAACAGATAAAATTAAATTTGATAAATTCTCATTGAAAACTAAGAAGAATAAAACCAAAGCAATCCTAGAACACAATGAACCCATTAGATCAAGAGGTCCTGGAAACAGCGTGCGGAAAAGGAGCGTGGGGTGTGTGCCATCCTATCCATCACGCGGCACTCGGTTCCCTGGCATCTCGGCTTTACTCCCTTGCATCTGAAGCAAGCAGCAGCCAGGGCTGGAAAACGGCCATGACAGCAGCCCGGACTGAAAAGCCAACGGCTAGCCCACAGCTGGCTGTCTCCATCAGAGGACAGCACTTAGAACAAAAGCCCTGTCACCCTCTGAAGCTGCGCTATCGCAGCCAGTACAGCCGATTCCAGAGTATTATACCTTGATTATTGGACAAAATCTATCAGTCGCCTGGCACAGGGGTTCATGCTGCTCGGGAAACGGACAGCGACGTCACGCCACGCATCCCAAAGAGGTGGCAATTACTTCTTAAGACCAGAGGAAAGAACCCACTGCTGACAGCTGCGCTGGCTGCCACCGCACAGCCGCTCTCCGTTCAGTTTGGGCGGCAGCAGGGCTCAGACTTCACAGCAACTTTCCCAATTCCCAGAGCAACGGCTCAGCACGACTTGAGGAAAAACGGACACCAAAGGCAAGCGGCAGAGAAGACTCCTCGCTGAAGGCCATTTGGCACTTCCACCACACACCTACATTTCAGCTAAGCAACAATCCCTGCCAGCTCCTTCTGACCAACCCCAAGACCTCTCTTGTGTCTTCTGGGTCATCTCAAGAAGCTCTTTCCTCACCACACTCTTTGCCCAAGGCACAGACTGTAAGATGATTTGGACATGATCTCAAGGTTTGTCAATCAAAAATATTGCCTACGTGCGGCCAGGACCTTCTGGTAAAAATTCTGACGTGCATTATCTCAGTTACAGCTAAGATAAGATTAAAGACACATATTACCCAGCACTGTGTGCTTAGCTAACACGGAGGAAGGAGAGCCCTCTGAGTCTAGGAATGATTAAAAATAGGATAGGAGCTGATGCTGAGGCTTCTGATTGGAAGGGCGAATGAAGAGAATAAATGTATTCTAGATCTGGCTAATTAGACTGGCCTCTTTTGGGATCACGATGTATTTAATTAAATTCACTGTAATATTTGAAGAATCCACTAGGGCTCTAATCCCACCGGTGCCCTCAAAAGATTTTTTTGCTGTTTTTCTTCATAAGAACTTCTTCTCCCTCTCATTTCTATTGTTTGCATGCATTACCCCCTTCCTGAGCCAGAAAAAGAGAAATGGCTCAGGACAGAAAAAGCTAAGATTAGTGAACTAGCTGCAGGAGCCACGCGATCAGCTCGCATGGCCGGGCTTAGCCAGCCTGGCTCTGCCCTGCTTAGATCCAATCTCTGCAGTAACACCTCCCCGCTGCCCGGTCTCGCTGCAGGCTGGGGGGCCCGCTCCAGGAGATGAGTGGCAAGCCCCGTTCTCTCTCCGTCCAGAGGCATGTTGGGGAAGGCCCTGTCCTACAAACACTGTGTTAGAGCTCAGAAAGTGCCAACTGGCTCAGGAACAGCTTCTATGAGAAGGCAGAGGGAACCTCTGGTGAGTAATTAGAGAAGAATCTGGTCACAGGTTCAAGGAACTATTAAGGACGTGGTCTCTGTGGGAAGCAGAGGCACAGTCTGTACTGCTCTCATTTAAAAAGGGATTTTTAGGAAAACATTTGTTTTAAACAGTTTAATAAATGTGTCTTATTTGCTGTTCTTCTTTGCTCCTGCTCCGTGCACAATCAAACACCCCTTGTGCTCGGGTCAGCTGCACCTGCTTGTTGCACTGGAGGAGCCAGGGCTTGAAGGTGCCAACACCAGCAAGTCCATCCTGGACACAGTGTGACGCCGCATGTCTACCTCTGATCCACGTCACTCTTCTGGCAGAGGACAGAAGCTGACCAGAATAAGACACCGTGATGGACAAGCAAGTACTAGCTGTGAGTTGCTGGAAGCGGTAATGCTGGACAAGTATGTGTAGTTATTGTCCATCATGCTGTTCAAGCTTGCCCCTTGTGAGAATTTACCCGTATCACAGAAAACAAATACAAAATATTAAACCAGAACCTTGTTAGAAGACAAATCAACTTGAAAATCAAAGGAATACATTGTTCTTCAGAAAACCAACCAACTTCTGTCAGAGAACATTGATTTCTCTGCAAGTCTGGGGGAGTGTTCGCCCCCTCCTGCTCAACGATAGGAAACTTCCAACATCTGGTTCTTCACGCATGGCATGCAAAATATTGATCAGGTTTAGTCAAAGCTCCACTCTAAATCAGAAACAGACAGAGGAGCGCTCTGATGGAAACCATACGGCTCATGAGTACAGCGTCCCGCGGGACACAGGCTGTTCCTGTATGTACACTAACCATGGAACAGCCCCGCGCTGCTCACAACACCTATCCCTACACACAAATCAAACCAAACCCAGGCCATCTTCCATTTGGGAAGTGCACGGGGCTCCGGGCAGAGCTGTGTTCTCCCTCTGGCACAGTAATTAGCACAGGAGAATGCTGTTCCGAGACCTCATCTGCTGTACTTGCCATAATGCCAGCACTGCCTGCCCTCAACGTTCACCACAGACCTTCCCTGTGGAACACCAGTCTCTCACCAGACACAAACACTCCAGGCTTGGCAATTTTGCCTTAACACCAAGAGCTACCAGCTGCGACTCTGCCCAGCACACCCCAGGTAGTCTTTTTGGCAAACAGCTGCACTGGAGCAGGACAGCAAATGAACTTTCTGGGCTGCGGAAGAGCGGCTGACATGCAGTCAGCCTGGCACTGCAGCAGACATGCCACTGACCACCATCCCACCAGCTGCCAGAGCTTCCCCTTCAGCTTCTCACAAAAGAAATACTACTCTGGCATGACTCCATACTAAACCAGGTGGCTGCTCTACTGCCAGTAGCCCGAACGGCTTCAGCCCTGCCCCACCTGGTCCATTTTGGGCTAGTTTAGGGAGCACTGCACAACAACCTTTGCCTTTCTCTGTGCCTGGCGTGAAGAAGATGGCATGCTTGGAGGGTCTGAAAACACAGACCGTTTAAAGAAGCGAGAGAAAAATGGTAATTTGTGCTTATATGTGCTGCTTAGTGTTGGGAGCCAGGAGACAGCCAGGAGCTCCTCTGGGGATGACACCGTGCACAGCCCCAGAACCTGAACTTGAGAGGAGGGCGAGGGAGGTGACTGCTTGCAGGTGATGCTCAGCCCAGTGCTGCCCACAGCCCAGGCAGGAGGAAGGGCAGGAGAAGAGATGGAGGGCAAGAGAGATGCCAGCACAAGCAGAGTGTGCTGGACAAGCTGATTGACACTGGACTGCTGGACTGACTCTCCAGCTCTCACTTGCTAACATCTGGCTCGGGAAGGTTTACTTCCAATCACTCCAGGCACGACAAACATTCCCAGTGCACAGCTATGGAAGCCTAGTTTTTAACTGAAGTCAGGAACGACACTACGGTCAGTTCTTCTCTCTCTCCACCTCCACCCTTCACGTATCCCAAGCCTTGTTTATTTTACAATCCATCTTTTTCCCATCTAGCACTGCCTCACCTCCAGTATTTTTCAACGATAACGGAATTTAATGCGACAGCTGTATTAATCCATGCGAGTGCGAGCAGAACCCCGCACCCCACGCCATGTACTCGGACTGCGTTCTTCAGAGATGAGATTGTTGTAACCAGGACTGAGGACCCGCGTTGCTGCTATGACACAAGTAATGAACTCCCCTGCTGAACACCTTTGTAAGCTGCTACAGTAGTTAACGTCCAACATTTAATCTCATTTCTAAAAACTTTTTTATACCTTTTACATTTCAAAAGATGTTAAATCCTTATCTGCTCAAAACCTCTTCTGTATTAAGTGTGTTACAGCCACTGTGCAAAGAGCCCGAGTCCTACGGTAACAAGAACAGATAATCCTCCTGCCAGAAAGGCACAACGTTATTTTCCCAGCCCCATTTGCTGTGTTTAGTGGGTCAGATATTGTTCTGGGGGATCTCTGAATTGTAACCCCAGCGCCCTAGGGAGCCCCAATCACCACTTTGAACTGCCTTCTGCTTTTGATGTTTATTATTCGTTAAACAAAGAGCCCGATTCCTACAAAATCTTAACTTCACCTTGTACAAAGCTTCCCCTTTTGCAGGGCCCTAAAACCCGCTTAGGACAAACCCACGGTGACGGCAGCAGGAATCTCACAAGCTCATGCTCTGGGAGCCTTAAGACCATCCATCTCTGCAAGAGGTGAGGTCCCACCTTCGCTCTCAGGAAGTCAATGGTACAAAAAGCAGCAGCAAACTCTCTGCACGCTGGGGGATGGCTCCTTCTTCTGCCCACCTCATAACTACCACAAGCACGAGAAGCTCTGGAACTGTCCTGGCAACAGGCAGCCCGCAGTCTCCCTCTCTCACACGCAAGGGAATCAAGGAGTCTGTGGTTAGGAAAAGCAGGTGAAGCAACAGGCCTGGGGGCCAAAACCTAAAGTGGGAAAATGATGTTGTAACGCAGCAATCAGAAAACCAACACAAACGCAGAGAAAACCCTTCCTTCCACAGCAGCACCCCCTGGATGAGGGGATCAGCAGCCATAGCAGGGACCCAGATCAGGAACAGCTCGTCGGAGATCTGCACCAGAGCGCTAACAGGGACAGTCAGCCCACCGCCTCCCTGTTTACACAAGAACCGTCTCTGCTTAAGTGATAAATAGCCTTGGAGAAATCTCTTCCAAGTCACTCCTGATCACTTTCTCCAGCTGGCCCTCGCATGACAGGACGATCCTGCCACAAAATCAACGACTGAGGGCTCCTTTAAGAAAAAGCTTTCAACATGGTTGGAGGAGGGTGTTTTCCACACGTAACAGTCGTCTTCCCCTTGAGCTCGGCACAACTCCTGCTCCATTAAGAAGGGGCAAAATCAGCGCGACTTAAAAGAACTGACAGATGCAGCTGACAGAGAGGGAGCAAAAAAGCTGCTGGAGGGTTACAAAAGCCATGGCAAGGAGCACCACCACAGACCTGCACTGCTCTCGGTTCTTCTTACGAGCACACAGAGCTGAACAGCACCATCAGTGGGAGCCAGAGCCAGCAGGACCCCTGATAATCCCAAGGTGTTACGGAGAATCAGGGGAGCACCACAGGATCAGGAGAGATTTCAAGCCGCACGATGTTACTGTGAAAGCCAACACCAGCACATGTTCCCCTGATCAGGAGGAGGTACTGGAGGCTTGCCAGCCCTATGAGCACATCCTCGGCACAGAGGGATGCCCAGGGACTGACTATTCCTCAGGGTGAAATCAGACATGGGTAATTAGTAACAGGCTTGGTAGGGGACATTTCAAATACCAGCAAGACCTGTGCCTGTGACAGTGCCCTCCCAGGTCGCTTGCAAGACTCATCTCTTACACCAGAGCTGGAAGGGTGGCTACAGGTCACCATGGAAAGGGACCAGACCCTGCAGATCTCAGAAGGCTCAGAAGCATTTCTTGGCCCCTGTGTGCCTCTGATCTGCTGCACGAGATAAATCACACAATCCTGGAAGAGAAGAATTTGAATTTTTAATGAAAGTCATGTGGATGCAGCTGTCTGATCCTGGTCTGTTCCAAGTACTCCATAAAAGTCAGAGCTGGCCCATCCATCTTGCTCTCCTTTCACACCTGCAGCCCTGGCTGGAATTTCCTGGAGCTGGCGGAGCAGCAGGGTGGATATGGCAGGCAGTGAGAACACACACCGGCTACGCGCTGGAGAGGGCTGGTGCCCTCACAGCCGCCCCACAGACCAGATGGTTTGAACAGAGGAAAGAAATTGATTCTCCATACGGCAGGTTCAAAAGATGACCTTATGCTCTTTCGTATTCCACCAGTGTCCTGCCATTGTTTACTGCTTCTGAAGAAGGAGCGTTACAAAACCCTTCCCCTCCTTCCAGCCTCTCCAGCTCCTTGCGTAACAGCTCCTGCGCGCAGCTTGCCAATGATGCAGACTCACATGCCCACAGATTTCTGCAGTTTAGCAAACTGGTAACTGGGATGACCCAAAAGTGAGAGTAACTCTACCACTTCCAGCTCAACCTTCCTTGGTATCACCCAAGCCCTTAAAATACCACCACAAGGTGAGGACAAAGAGACTTTCACAAAGTCACAGAATGATTTAAGCCGGAATGGACTTTAAAGATCATCTAGTTCCATGGGCAGGGACACGTTCCACTAGACCAAGCTGCTAAAGGCCAAGTCCACCCTGGCCTTGAACACTTTGAGTAAGAAGCTTCTTCCATATAGGTAACCTAAATCTACTCTATTTCAGTTTAAAGCCATTACCTCTTGTCCCATCTCCACGTTGCCTGATAAAGACTCTCACAGCAAGTTTGCTTCGTGTCATTGATGAAGACGTTAAACAGTGCTGGTTCCAAAACCACTCCCTGAGAAATGCCACTCCTCACTGGTCTCCACTTGGACATCCAGCTGTTGACCACAATTCTTTAGGTAGGACCACCCAGCCAATTGTACATCTCTCCAATGTACAGACAATGATGTAATACAATCACAGAATCATTTTGGTTGGAAAAGACAGTCAAGATCATCTAGACCAACCACCAGCCTAACTCTACCAAGCCCGGCATTCAGCCATGTCCCAAAGCTCCAGATCTACAGGGTATTTAAGCACATCTAGGGATGGTGATTCAAGCACCTCTCTGGGCAGCCTGCTCCAATGCCTTATGACCCTTTCAAAAAAGAAGCTTTTCCTGCTGTCTAACTTCCCCTAGCACAATTTGAGGCAACTTCCTCTCATCCTATGCTTGTTACTTGAGAGAAGAGACCAATCCCCAACTCTCTACATCTCTTTTCAATCTGTACAGCCTCTCTACCCTCAAGCAGATGCTCAACTTGCTGTCATGTGCAAACTTATTGAGGGTGCACATCATACCGGACAGTGTTAAATGCTCTGCATGTCCAGGCAGGAGTCAGGTCTCTTCCCTTACCTACTGACACTGCAGTCCCATCTTAGAATGTCACCGAATTTGTCAGGACAGCTTGTCCTCGCTGAAGCCCCACTGGTTGTGGCAAGTCACCTCCCTGCCTTCCACGTGTCCTAGCACGGTGCCCAGGAGGATCTGCTCTATGATCTTGCCAGACAGAGGCGAGACTGACAGGCTTTTAGTTGGCCTTTGAGCAACAAATACACATTTTTATTTAGTTTTTGGTTTCTAGTCTTTTATTCTTTCTTTTCAAGAGGCTGGAAATGCAGTGCTCCCTCCTGTCAAAGAGCTGGAGATGTTTAATGCAAGTCCCTGAGTCGCACGGAAAGGTCTGAAGAACAGCTGAAACCATCCCAAACAACAGCTACTCCCCACAACTCGCACTTCTGATTCTGTATTTTCTGTGCCCTCCAACCCTCCCTAGTGTTACATGAACATCCTTGGTATCTCAATCTGTGATCAAGACCTAGGACTCTCCTCAAAGAGGAGAGCACAACACCCAGGACAGCTAAGCAGAGACCTGCCATGCCACAAGGTACAACAATTCTCAGCAGCTTCAAGAAGCAGCATCTCACCTTCATGATACAGGAAAGGAACCACCCCCATGAGGTCCTGCTGAGGCAATATCTACAGGCTAGACCCTCTCCCCACTGGACAAGAGGCTGATGCTTGTGACGCTGAAAAACTTCTGGATTCCCCCACGAATGACCCCAGCAGCCACCCAGCAAACTGGGCTTGCTCCACCAGCCCTTGAAGTCTCATTAAAAGCCAAATATTGCTCAACCTAAAGATGGAGAGCTCAGCATGGATTTTACTGAACGTTAAATCAACCAGCAAGCGTAGCCAGCAAACTCTGTGGCACTTTAACTTTAAATAATGCAATAATTATTGAATTTCCTTTTTATAACCGAAGTGCTGGAATGTAAACAATGGGGCTGTAATTGCAGGAAGGGGGGATCAATAGAGGCAATCGTTTTCAGCCATGTTAATTGTAAATACAATTGCTCCAAGATGTCAGCCTCGTTCTTCTCGCTCCCAGAATCATCCTAACGGATGACAGAGTCCAACTTTCCCATTACAGCTGTTCGTTCCTTTAAGAGGTTCTCAATCAGGTCTGATCAATCTGTCAAGATAATGCATGGAGTAAGTAAGACTCTTCCAAACACAAGCTCCCAATCAATAGCCCGGACCTGCTTAATGAGGAGGGGCTAAAGCCCAGAGGGAGGCAACAGTCCCCGCTTCTGCTCTGGCAGCTAACTTCTTCATGGGGCCTTGCTAAGTCTATCAGCTCCTAATGAGGACATTGTTTATGCAGCCTGTGATGAGCAGCATCCCCACATATTCATGGTCCCTCAGGGTCACTGGGCAAAAAAACAACAGAGCATAACAGAAAGGACCCAAGAAATGCTGAACTTGTACTCACACCGCCTGCACCACTTCTTAATTGCGCAATAGGCATGAAAGTACTAATTAATCACTCGCTAGGAGAGATCCCCAAAGACGAAAACCTGTGTGGGGCCATGGAAAGCACAGGAGCATCACTAAGACTCCCCTCATTCAGGATGAAGAATGAAGCTTGCAGTGGGGCCTGCATGTGCCCACCTCTGCTGGCCATTCCCTTCCACCCCAGGAGAACCAGCAGAAGTGCAATGGCTCACCTCCCCAGAGGGAGGGTGGAAATGCACAAGGAGTTCAGCTAGCCAAGCAAGGCGCCATTCTTCACAAGCAGCGTTTAATTCTGGTGGCACATGGCTACCCCTTCGGATCGCTCAACAATTTATTTGCTGAGTGGCCACAAAAGGGAGTAAAGGGAAAGGTTCCGCTGCACCCACTACAGCTGTGAAACTCTCTTCTCGCCCACTACTGCCTTACAACATCTGCAGTCACAACAGATCTAACTCTGGGGTCAGCTGCAACTTCAGGGCATTTTCCAGATCCCTGAAGTCTTCACAGCTCTCACCAGGGAGGCTCTGCTCTATGTGGAGATGAATACGCAAGCGTGGGTATCGATCTTGCTAATTACAGTGATAAAAACAGGGCACAGCCGAGAGTACTTTCCTACCAGCTGTTCTGAAAAGAGCTGCCTTCAACCTTGTGTGCTCCTGCTCTGGCCATAGTTCCTGCCACAAGACCCATGACAGTCCTGTGAGGCTACAAGAGCATCCACCGCTTCTCACTTGCGCACCACAAACACTAACCCAATAAACTTCACGTGAGGGCACTCTCCCGTTACAAATGTGGGACGTGCGGGATGTCAGCTGAGCCTCACACAACTGAGCCTTGCACAGCAGCTTCTGCAGAGCAGCGCAGCACTTTGGTGGTGCTGGTGGTCCTCTCGAAAGCCTGGCAAGTTAACCAAAGCATGAAATTGGTGACATTTTGCTCCTCAGGAGAATGTACAGTTTTGTCACTTCACATTTTCCACAGATGCTGTCATCCACGGAGAAACTGGACAGAAAAGGCTGTACTTTGCTCCTCAAAGCACTGCCTGCAAACTCCTGCGTGGACAGCAACTGGATGGAGTTTTAAAGCAGCCACAAGTCAGCGGCATCACCGAGGAGGAGCTCAGGGCTTTCAGTCCACTCCATTCTCAGTGCTGGGGACAGCTGAAAGCAGAGGAATTCAGGGAGCCTTATTGTTCCCAGAGGTGGGAAAAAAAATGGGAAAAGAACAGCCAAATGTGATGACAAGACCGGAGCCAAAAACAGGCTCAAGGATCACATTGCCCAGCCATTTTTCTTTATCATATTTTACATACACTTCAAAATAGTAAGTTCAGTGTGAGTTGTTAAGCTGTGAACTCTCAAGTGAACTAGAGCAGCCGCTGAATATGGAAAAACCACTGTATAAAAGGTGAGTTATATAATACAAAGGGCTGGGGGAACCTGGATAGACAGCAGGATAAAAATCTGTTGTCCATATTGTAATTAAATGGCTGTTGATTGATGGAAAAAGGCTTTCTGTAGCACAGAACAAGGCCAGGACTCTCTGCACAGGTGATCTATTATTTTCTCCAGCACTGATAGGAATGATCCATATGTTACGCTGCGAGGGATCTCCAAGGAGGCTCTGCGCGCTCGAAGGCAAAGCACGTAGCACACATTTGGTCTTTCGCTGTTAATGCTGCCTCTGAAACAACTACCCAGATCCCTCTCTGTACACGTGGAGCCTGGTTTAAGAATTCAAATTAAAATGATAATTCTTTCCCCCCCATTTCGAGTCTTTTGGAAACAAACCCACTGCTCTCTGAAGGAAAAGCTGGAGGACCATTTTGCACCTGCTGTGCTCCTTGGCATGGCCCAAAGTCGAGCGGCATCGTCAGTGCTGGAAGCGGCACAAGGAAGCTCCCACAAAAAGCAGCCACTGCTCCCTTCACATTGAGGGTAGTCAGCCCTTGGCGTGCAGGATGGGTGAGTGGCTGGACATCCACCTCCAGCAAGCCTTCAGAAGTCCTTTCCTGGTCTGGTTTGGCTCCGTGTGCCGCAGTGAGACTAACTACAGCTAGAACCAAGCAGCACATGAGAGGAATGAGATGTTTCTAGAGGTAATGCAGGACGAGGCAGGTCAGGAGGCACCACTGCTGCTGCCCATGGGCAGTGCTCCCCTGGATGCGTGTGCAGCAAGAGACTGCAGTAATAATGCCACATAAAACCATGTGGGAAATTGAAGCAGCCACAGAAACCCTCACCAAGTTTGTGTTGTTTAATAAAATAGTACAGACACAGATTAACTTCCCTCGTCCAGTATTTATTGTTTCATCTATCTCTAGAGAAGTTAGAAGCACTATGATAGACTGAAGATTTCCTTGTTTTCATATAGCTCCTTTATAACTTTCTACAGCAATGTACCACGTTGAATCCCAACAGATAACCACACAATAACAACAACAATACACAAGACAATTTTTTAATCCTCCCCATAAATCGAAGAATATCAATATCGAAGAGATGGATGACACAGCCTCCCTTTGCAGAAGCCAACAAGGATGCAGTTAGTAACAATAGACGAGGCTCATCCTTCGTCCACACAGAAACATTGGTGAGAAATTATTTCCACTCTCTCCCATCAACTAGAGGACCCTGCAACCTTGGGCAACGAAAGTCTGAACCCTGGCCTCCCGCCTCGGTGCAGCACTCCTGCAACACAGGAATGCATACCCCTACGCTCAAAGCTGCCAGCCTTTCCAAGCCTTCATCTGCTGGGGTATACAGACATCTCCCCTTAGCAGGCAGACCATCAGGATCACCATTCACCTCTGCTCTGCTGCCTCCTCCAGCAGCCCACTTACTATCAACTGTCTCCATCCAACAGCCCTGAGCTGGGGGCACAGAGTCAGGCCAGGATACAGAGGAGTCCCACACAAAGGGAAGGCGACTCTGGGACGCATTAAGAGCTGCAACGACAGAAGGAAAGCTGGACAGCAGCTACAGTGGTGCAGCTGTGATGGTCTAAAGATGCAGGGGATGCAAGGATTTTCAAGAGCAGGTGAAAACTGAAAGGGAATCAAAAGAAGGTGAGGTAAATTAGTATGATAGAAAAGGGAACGGAAAGAAGAATCATCAAATATTCCTAGAATCTTGAAGGTAAAATGGAAACCAGTAGAGCAAGACTAAGCCAGTGAAGCCCTCCCAGTAGAGCAAGCCCTTCTTCAGTGGTGTAGACTGCAGAGCCAGGCACCAAGCTGGGCAGCCAACCTTTGATGCCATTGTTGTGCATGAGTATATCCCAAACACAAGGACAGGAGCACCGTCTGGTTTCAGACAAGTGCTGCAAAGGTAAGTTCATTAATTGTCTGTGAAACACACAAACAGAGCACAGAGCACCACAGAAATGCCCATGAGAAAATAAATAATTCTTCATTCAGTGAAAGCTTTGGATTGTATTAGACAAAGCCCGGGGCAATGTAATGAAAGGGGAAGATAAAAAGAAAAGAAATAATTACTCATTCACAGAATGAGGCAAGAATCCTACTGGAAAAATATGTATGTAAATACTTGTAATTAAAAACTGTAATAACGACTGCACACAGAGGGCTGAATTAAGGCAACCTGAAGTCTGGTATTTTGCTTGTTTAAGATGGCTGTGAAGGGCTTCCATGAACTGAATGAACACTAATGTGTCTTAAGACCTGTGTACGTACGTTCAGACAGTCACACCTTGCCCCATACTGAACAACATTGCTGTGAGGACAGCCACCAAGACCTTGGTGAGAAGCCTTCTGACCTCAGCTGCCACCAAACTGATCTAGAAGATAACAGGAAAACTCCCAGCAAAAGCCTTGCCAGCATAAGGTGTAAGAGCTTATTTGACATTAAATCGTTATGGGGACACCATCGTATTTAACCCTAAGACATACATCCTGAAGAACTGCTGGGACAACTGGGAAACAGCAAGGCTTTGGAACTGCTGTAGCCCAGTTGACCCCAGTGTATTGGGATCTTGAGATTCCAGTTAAACGAACGCCACACTCCTACGCATCACCCCGAGTTTTATGGCCTCAGTAGAGGACAGAGCCAAGTAAACCTTACAGGGAGATTTCAGTGCAAGCTTTTTACCTCATCCATGAGAAATTAAACAACTAATATGATCATAGTTGGCAAGAACCTGTTCACAACTCTTCCCGTGGTAAAGGCTTCTTTTATCCTTAGGAAAAGCCAAAGCAAAACCCAGTGCTCACAACCTGAAGATAAACAAACGCAGACGTGACATAGGGCATGTATTTTGAACGCGGTCAGCGGTTAAATCTTCAAACAAAAGGATTCGGCAAGTTATCCTATACCTGGCACTTTCTAATATGAGATTTTATAATAAAGGAGAACTTGGAGACATTAATGCAAAGAATGAGGTGAAAGACTGCAGCTTGATAAACGTCTGTGCTCCTTGGCGCTTCCTTCGTTCAAGCGCATCTGCATGCACTTGGATTTGCCGCACGCAGGTACAGGAAGTCCTGGGGAAAGCCAGGCACAGGTTTTGTTGGTTCTAGCAGTTCTGGATCTGCACCACACGGTGTAAAGTCTGCAGGGAGGCACAGGACGAATGACACAGATACTGTGGAGGCTGAACTCATCAGCATTAGCTGCACCAACCAACCAGAAGCAATTCAGAAGTGAAATGGAAGCAGCAAACTATTTTTTGGGAGCAGCGTCCACTCACAGCAGAGGTGTGTGAAGAGATGGCAGAGTTCTAAATCCTGTTTATGAAATGGCACATGTAGCTCCATTTATTCCAAGACTCCTATCTCTGTGACCCTGCGGAGTTAACTTTTTTGCAAAGACACTTGCTCGGGGTTGGCGTATGCTACGGAGAGGCCAGTATGCAGGTTTCACATCTTGCTGGTCTGCTCACCCAGCCCAGAGTTGGATGTCTTAATAGGTCTGTCTGGGCATTGCATCAGGAAACCCAGGGGAGTCAAAAACAAGGAGGTGTGAAAACAGTAAAAGCAAGGTTCCTGCTTTGTGGGACTGTGGGAAACGCGCACGGGCAGACAGAAGCTGCTGTAACACAGACCTCCTGACATGAAAACATCCACAGGAGGACACCCAAGTCTTCAGATCTTTCCCAACCATGGCCAAAGCATGCTGAAGAACCAGCTTTGGGCCTCCAGTGTTCTCTAAGGGACTTGTAGCAGAGCATGTGCAGCAGCATCTGCTCCATTTCTAGCTGAGCTGCTGGTGCTCAGGAGCAAAACTATTTAAGAACGCCAGTCCTTCCTTCAGGCCTCCTCCTCTGAGCATCAGCCCTGGATTCATCAGCAGATACCACAGGTAGACACACTCGGTAACCACCCCCTGAAACCACAAGCACAGTCCTGACATGACATCTCTGTACGCAACACCCCCAGCGTTACGAAACAGTCCCACGAGCGCCGTGGGCGTCACAACTTCAATCACAGTTCTCAGATCAGGGCACCCTCGGGCTTTGTGCTGGGGGATGGAAGTGATACCTGCAGGCAGGCATTAGTCACCCAGGAGAGTTCCCAGCTTTCTCTGCTTCTCTGCTTACCCTGCCTAAGGATTCTCCTTCCTCATACTTGACAACTACAACTCTTTGAGACAATTTGAAAAACATAAAAAAAAGAAAAGGAAGGATGATCCAGAAAGTCAGGAGCTGCTGAATTAGGGATTTCTCTGCAGCCATGGGCTGAGGGATGGGAGGACAGCCAGATGGGAACAGGTCTGCAAGGAGACCCAGCAGGAACCCAGACAAGGGGACAGGACAAATCTGCCTGGAATGTGACCCAGGTGGCATCTAGAGGCTTTGCCACAGCGCGAGCTGTCACCCGCACCCCACATCACCCCCCATCATGAGGGTATTTGACATGATCCTGTCATAGCCCCCGTCAGCCACACAAGCCCCTCCCACCTCTCCCTTCCATACCCCTCCACCGTTCCACTCCTTTCAGCAGAAGAGCAGGTTTTTGGCATGCCCGTGCAGCTGGCCCTCTTTTTACCTCCTGACTAAGGAGCTGAGCTGTGCCCGACAGCAATCGCTGGTGCCAAGGCTTTGCATGGCACCAGCACCACACTGGTTTCTGCAGCTGGCCTAGAGACACCAGCAAGGGCGACTGGAAAAGCCCCTGATCTTTGCAGACAAGGGCAGCTCTCATCCTGTGGTGGGGCTGGCTAACAGCCCCATGCAGAGGGTCCCCAGACTGAGGGGGGCTGGAGTGTGCCCTGGGACCCCAGGCACTGCCAGTAGTCTCAAGGCTGCCCCGACCTGCAGCACACAGGGAGCCGCGGTGCTCCCAGGCAGCCATCGCAGCACACGCCTGCAGCTCCAGCAGAGCCGTGGGACGCTGTGCCAGGCACGCTCGCTGCCGAGAGACGAGCGCCGTGCTCCTTCCCCACCAAAAACCCCGAGGCCTCCTGCGTGTACACTAACCACAACCCTTTGAGAGGCTCGTGTATTTACAAACTGAGGCATGTTGAAATCAAAGGGGATACCATATGACATAATTCACATTAAAATGTCAACAGGCTGACAATTTATAGAGTCAATCCACTGAAGGTAGGGAGAACTAAGACACGGTAATTGTTTAATTCCCGCTTAAACCAGCGGCAGCTTTACCTTCAAACGCGGTACAATGTGCAGGGCCCATCAGGCTGCTGTCAGCCAAGCGATGCCAGCCCGTGGCACTCGGCCAGCAATTAGATAACAGAGTTAACTATTTATAGGCTCTTCTCACCAGCAGCAAGCTGGCATGGGGCTGGGAAAGCAGGTGGGCTGGGAGAAACACAGCTCCAGCCCACCCCATGGCAAACATTTGCCACAAGGACAACTTGCTTTTCTGGAAGACAGAGTCCTTCTAGACCCTCTTGTAGGGGCACTCGAGACGCAGCCCCCAAGCCTCTGCAGCTGCAGGTCCTATCACTACACCTCAGCAGCACAGCTCACCTTCACCTTCTCCTTCCTCGGGAGGAGACAACACGGGCTGACGCCGAGGGCACTGGCTAAGGAGCTGGCTTGCGCAGCGCCTGGTACCAAGCAGCCTTGGCCCCGGCTGGGACCTGCAGACACCACGGCAACGACACAACGGCGGTGTGAAATGCCCCAGCCATCAATTACTTAGGGCACACGTGAACTTTTTACCCCAGGTGGAGCACAGCAGCCTTGCCCGTATCAAATACATCGTGTTGTTTGGTGAGATGCGACACCGGGCTAACCTCGGCTCGCTGACAGCCCCTGCCCACAGACAGTCTGACGGCGACACGTCTTGTAGCCTGCAATAATGCATAAGGAAGGCATGAGAGAGCGCTGTGCACCACTGGGAAAAATTTTACCTGGATAAACCACAGCCAATAAATTTTCTATAAATGCCAGCTAATGCTGTCCCTTGGAGAGCAATGGGAAGGGACTGGGTGGACTCCAGAGTCCTCTGCTCAGACTTGCTGTCTGTACATAAACAGTAACACCTCATTCTCTCTTCTACCTCATTAACTGAAACGCATTAAAACAAGTGTGCATTGGGAGCAGAAAATGAGACTGTTAAACCAAGCTGATATAATCCTCATCAGCTGTGGGAAATGAGAACACATCCATTACGCTGAATCAAGTGCGCCAACTGTGATTTTCCGATAATGTTAAGACCCCAAGAAAGCTGCTCTTCCCCCTCAGTGGTGTCTCTCCCGCTTCTTTCACACCCAGCAGTTCAATCTGCCTTTGTGTGCTGTATCCAGAGAGCTGTCATGGAGTGACCACCTCCCCGTGAGGATAGAGAAGCGCTCCCTTCTCCTAGGGGCAAGCAGGACCACCCTTACGAGCAAAGACCTGCTCAGGACGTTGGAAAAATGCTCCTGTTTTTTTACCCCCAGAGAGACAAAGTAAAGGAACCCTGTGGATGGTCCAGGAGGGAACCGGACAGACCACATTCACATCAGACAGACGCAGCTCCAGGCCCTCCACCAGCCTTGGGTTTGAACCGCTGACCTTACCAGAGCAGCTCAGGTTTCCAAATTCCCTTTTCCTCACGCCAAGCAGCGCTTCTGGTGCAGCAGGACAGGGTCTCCTCTGCCTCGCCTCCGCACTTAGAGCAAGAATGTAAACAACCACTTCGATACTCACATCTGCCATTTCAGAGTTTTCAAACCAAACGTAGCTATTAAACAGCGTTCCTCTCCCAGGGCAAAGTCTGGAGCACAGGCTGGATTCGGCTCTCCAGGGCTCCTTCCTCAATACGAACCTCGGGGAGCGAGCAGAACGTACCAGGGTCTAAACTGGCAGCCTCCAGCAGCCTGTGCAGGCATTTTGAACAGGGTCCATGAAGTCTGTTTAACCAGCATGATGTGTGCAACAGAATCACAAAGAAACAGGCATTTAAAGTGACATCTGTTGGATTAATTAGCTGTGTAATTAGCCTCCCCTCTGTGGAGATAGGCTTTGTTACTGCTGCCTGAAACTTCCCCAGGTGATTTTCTTTGTAACCATCGTGCTCTCCAAGCATGAGAGAGGAGTGGGTGGGACAGGACCATAATGCCTGCTCGGGAAGAGAGGCAGGGAGTAAGGCCAGAGGCCGCCAGGCAGCTGAAGGGAAATAAATGGCAGGAGATCAGGGGACCCTAACCACCACAACCCTATTACACAGGTCGCGTGCGTCAGTCCTTGCGATTCTGTACCACGGGCAGATCTGTGCAAGAGATGAAAGGAAGGGATATCATTCTGATAAAAACCATAAAATCATTGTCCCCAGTTAGGCAGGAGCATCCTGGGCTCTGCCCTCCTGCTTCAGCTCCCCACTTCCTGAGGCTCAAGCTGACAAGGTGGGAACCACAGTAGCCTCAAACCTATTCTGTGACAAGGCAGCCGCTGCACTTCTACCTGAACCACTGCAACCAGTTCTTCTGGGCAGAAAAATTCTGAGCTAATGCTTCAGACAAAGAGGAAACCAGAATCTGTAGATTAACTGCACCCCAGTGATGATTCAAGGGCCAAATACAGGTACCTCCTTAGAAACCCACCTTCTTGCTTTAAATGCAGGACAAGAGGGGGCACAGGAAGGAATCCGGGCTTTCGTTCCTGGTGCCAGGAAAATGCATCCTAACAATGGAGGTGAATGGCAGCTCCAACACAACTCAAACTCCTACCCAAGGAAGTGTTTGCACAGCAAGTTCATCTCAGCAACTTTTCCGTATTATGCCCCCACATGCAGGCCGTTAATTCCTCACAGCTTGTGCCCACAGGAAGGGTTGAAAAGAGAATAATGACACAGCGCTGTGCGAAACAACTGACCCCAAACTTGCTTATCACCTTCACTCTGTGCCAAGTGCCTACCAGAGCCACGGGAGCCAAGTTCGCTTCTCTCAACACATCACCATCACGCTGGCTTACTGCACCCTGGAAGGTGGTAAGGGGCAAAATGGTATCACAGGGCTTTTAAGTGAATAGTCACCTATCATATTCAAAGCTGTCAACTCCAGGCACTGCCACCCCTGACCCAGAGCACCTTGTACGAGCTCCAGCAGTTTCGCCAGCAGCACGGGACGGGCGGTTGCGCTCGTGCTCTGCCCCGTAGCCCTGTGGTGTGGGTGGCAGGCTTTGGCAGAGAGGCAAAGTAACCCGGAGACAAGTATCTTCAAACAGCTGCAATGCGGGTTACCGGAGCTTGTCCAACCGTACCCAAAGGCACAAGTTTCAGAGAACCTGTTGCACAAGTGTAACTTATTGCCTAATTTGAATTGCAGAACTCGACTGCATGCATTACAGCGTGGGGCCAGGAGTTTCAGGACTGGCAAGCAGGCCCAAAAGAACATTACGGTATTAAGTTATGCATTATGCATACATTATTTATTGTAATTTAATGTGTTTCCTAAGCGATGGCAAACACAGACCCTCCCATGCTGCTGCTACAGTAATTTCAGGGAATCTAAGCGTTACTGAATTTTATTCAGAAATAGTTGGGTTATCTTGGGAGAGAAGACAACAAGACCCTCATAGTCAGGTTGCACTGGCACAGGCTAACAGGAATCAGTAGTTCATGCCACGTCACACGGACAGGTTGGGAAAGCACCTTATGGCTTCCTTCCCAGCTTGCAAATCAACCCACTGCTGGAGATGGATGTTAATGAATGGCCATCCATTATTTAATAAGCTCGTCGTCAGAGAGCCTGCAGCTGTACTGCTCTCACCTGGCCAAGGCTGTGACCCACAGTGCTGAAAGCCTGACCCAACCCCAGCCAGGAAAAGCAGATAAGAACATTTCCCAGGTCTTCTTCAAGGTGCACTACCAATCAGAAACAGCTACCCAGATGGAAGCACAGGACTGCTTGGCAGGGGAACGCCTCAAGCATAGATTCCAACAGATGTAGGCAAGCGGAGACTTACGAGCCTCACACCATAACTTCACTCACAGACTCCAGCCTCATACAAAACTGTCCCACAGACCCTCTGCTTGCTCCAGTATCTTACACTCAGGCTTGTTCCAGTCCTGCCCATCTGCCTTCAGCTATGCACACTGGTTGCCTGCAGGAACGTCAGGATAAGACTCCAACAAACAGTCCTGTTACCGGTCTTGCAGAAATCTCACTTCAGGTCTCCTGGCTGGATCTCCCCAGCACAGTGCTAAATCCACAGGCAGCAGAGCAAGTGGACCCACACACACTCCTGCGCCAGTGTCTGTGGCTAATCACCCAGAAAATAAATGCAAGTCTTTCAGATCCGGACCAGCTCCTCTGACACATTCACTCTCCAAGCTCTGCTCTGCAGAGAGGCAATCTCCCACATCAGCACAGGAGGGACAGCAGCTCCTGGACAGCTTACACCACCCACTACAAGGTCTGCTAAAGCTTCTGACAACAGTACAGCATCAGAGCAATGACCATGACCACCTTGTCCTCAACCCTGGAAGTCTGCAAAATGAGCATCACCCGAAATGTGGAGAATTTCTGCTTTGAAATGTAAATGTTCTCACAAATGTTCCAAAATTACTGGGATTAAAAAAAAAAATCCCAAGCAGCCACAGAGAAACACGGGATCATGCAGGGGAAGAGGTCATACAAAATTCACACTGTCACCTCATCACAATGATGACATCTTGCTGTGAGAGAACAGCTGAGGTCCAGGACAGCTTTGCAAGACCCTTCTCACTACTCAGTGCCAACCCACACCTACTGGTGAGCCAGAGAAGCCAAGCCCTAACAGCCATCTGCAAGTGGTCGCTGGTGGCTGCTAGAGAAACTGTGAACAATCTCAGCTAAAGCGGATTAGGATAAAACCTTGTCAAGGTGGTTTTTGGTTGTTTGGGGTTTTTTCTTGGGTTTTGTTTGTTTGCTTTAAGCCCTTCTCACAAATATTTTGAATTCTAAATCGTGTTTGCCAGAGCTTTCAGCTCTATGTTTTGGCTAACTCCAGGCTCCTGCTGTGGTGATCACTTGCTCCTGCTCCAGTTGCAGCCTCCTTCATTTGTTATTCAAGTTGCTTTTACAGGGTGGTTTCTTCACTAAGCTGTTGGTTGCACATGGCTCAGTACTTACTGGAAAACTGTTGAAAGAAAAACCCAAGTGATTGAAGTCCATAAATAAAACATACAGCAAGCAGTGCTGTGTATTCTCAGTAGCTCTGATTTCAACCCTTTCAAAAAGCAGTACAGGGTAAATTTTGTGATCCTACAACTAACACGCTTTGTCATTAAATACCTACAGGAAGGTAAAAACCTACTTTAATGCCAGGGTGACAGGATAGAACAATGTCTTAGAGAAAACATGCAGTCCCAGGAGGGAGGTTTCTGAAAGGGTTAAATGGATAGTGAGTGGTTTTGCATTAAAATACTTGGCAACCCCAACAGGACACGAAAGTAGAACCAGATATTAGGGGTTCGTTCCTCCTGTAATTTGCTGCACTGTGAAAAACAGTTTTGCATAGAAGCAAAGCCCTGCTTGAATTTCTTAAAGCCTGGAAGAAAGCCGAGCACACAGAGCTTGTGGAGAGGTGCCGCCGGGGCTGGGTGACCAACCCCTGCTCAGGGAGCTGGGCCAGGCAGAGGGTCCATCTCCAGAACCCCTCTCGACTCCAGATTCAGGATGTGTGCAGAGCAGGGTGTAGTCCTCAAGGCTTCTCCAGCTACGGGTTCAGCGAGGCTCTAAGTCTGTGCCAGATTTAAGCACGCTGTCATCCTCAGAAGTGCTCCAGTTCATAAGCTCATCTTTCATTATGAGTTTATCCAAGACTAGAGGATGGCAGATGTGAATTAAAGGTTTCAGAGCCCAGCTTTAAAAACAACTTTGTGGGGAGGCTTAAACGGGTATTCACTTGTGAAGCTGCCATAGGAATTTTAACTTAAGACCTTGTAGGAAATCAGCTAAAAGTCCCTTATACTCTGCAATTTAAACAGCCTTCTGGCACAATTCGTGTTACTCACGAGTGTAATTCAGAGCTCTGATGCTGCATCTGTAGTTCAAAAGATAAACTTGCAAAAATAAGCCCAAAACACACAGAAAGCAGACAGTCAGTAAATCAAAGGTTAATACAGCTCTAAATCCTCTGTAACAAGCATGACAGACTCTTTGTGGGCAACTTTACCCTAAGAACCTTAAAAGGCAGAGATCGAAGGAAGTTTTTGATAAAAATCAAAACCCAAAACATCTTTCCTTTTGCCTACATTAAATCATTTGGGTATTTCAAAGCTGAATCACAGCAGTTACTCGCGGCTCCAGCAACGCTGAGCTGAGCTCTCCTGCACCCCGCTGGGTCTGGAGCTGAGGCTGGGCTGTTCCAGGGCTGACTTGCTGGCAAGGACTGGGGTAGGTTTTTCTGTCATTCCCTGTGTGACAGAAGACCCCGGAGCTGCAGAAGGGTGGACTGTGCGCAGTGTTTTCCAAACCTCTGGTAAGCTGATTAAAACGTGTTGAGGAGAGAAACATCAAAATACTTTCCGCTTTAGCCTCTCCTATCTTGGAGCCAAAAGCCAAGAACTCCTTTCATTTGCTTCTCATCAATGCCATTATTTTTCTGATCTTTCTAAAGCTTGAAAACCCAAGACTTTTCTTTAAAACTCTTCACTTGACAAAACACAGAGCTTTCCCACACTGAAGTCCTACAGGAAACACCTACTGTCAGCCAGGTGGTGGGATGGGATGACTCTCAGCTCTACCCTACTGCAGAACTACAGTGTGCTTAGAAGGGAATAGGAACCAGATTGTAATAAACCAGCAACTTCCACTGGCAGTGACATTTGTGTAACAGGGCAGAGCTAAACCAATCCTTCTCTAGTACATAATCAAAGCTTCCAGCTACCAGCTCTTTGAGAATACACTGGACTGGAGCTTGTGTCTCAGCTACCATCTAACGAGCACCAATGTGCCAGCCCCACACCTATCCTGCTCCTTCTTCAGTCTCCCTGCAAGTCAGCTCTTTACACCATCCCACACCCCGTTAATGAGATCCAGAGGTAAATGATATGCTGTACAGAAACAGTGGGGGTTTTTCCATTTTAAACCTTTTGCTAATTGTATCTGATGCTTCTCACTTTTCATGCCAGGAAGAAAAGGTGAGCCACAGGTGCCTATTCACCTCCTGCACTCCATTCTGGATTCCTGCGCCAAACCCGCTCCAAAATCTCCTGCCTTCACAGAAGTTGTTCCAGCCAGCAAGCATCCCTGCCGCTCTCTGTCTGGGCTGCTTCTAGCTCTTTTTAATCCTTCCTAAAATGATCCTCCTTGAACACAGAACATAACGATCACACAAATCAAGGACTTGCACCATTCCTGTGTTTTACTCTTGTTACCGATCACCAAGTTAAAACTGTCAAAGAGACGGGGAATGATTCCACATCTAGCTCACAGGAAGAGCAAGTTTAATCCTCTTTTGCTCCCCTTTTTAGATTTTTTTTTCCATGATGGGAGCGAAGGGGAGAAAAGCCCAGACATTCACATTAGTGATGTCTACCCTCCATTCCACTAACACCCTGCGACACCCAATTTCATTTATCATTTCCTGCAAAAGCACTTACAGAGTTCTTCTGCAGCTGTCATCCAGCGTCACGTCTAAGCAGTCTACACATCTTTATCGTACAGCCGAGTCGCGAGCTTGCCTTTCACTCCATTTCTGGATCACTTGCAAACGCAGAAAAAACCTGTGTATCTTTCTAATCTTATTTCTCCATTGTGGAAAGTCACTTTTTATTTTACTTTTTATTTCTTCACCACCCCATTGATTCACAGGCCTCCTCCCCTAGTGACAACAACCACATCGTTGCTTAAGAGCTGCTCATGAAGAATACTGGCAAGGACTCTAGGAAACCCACTGCCCACATGAGCCAGCCAGTCCTGCCTGGAGGTCGGCTGGCACCGTCAAACAGCAAACTCTGCTGGGAGAACCTTCTCCTCCCAAAGTCTGCTTTTCCCTGTTTCTAACCCACATGCCTACTACGACTCTTCTTACTATGGTTTCTATCAATTTGCTGACTTAATGCTTTGTGGTTTCTGGCACACAGTGCTTCCAGGAGTCTGCCATTTCACAAGCAGGTTCTTGCAGAACCTCTTTAGTGAGGAGTCCTGCTGACCCCAGTGACTTCTTGGAAGCACCGTCCAAGACCACCTCTTGGATTTATCCCATATAAAAAGGCTTCTTTCAGTTCTCCAAAACACGAGTGTGAAGAATTCACCCCTCCTTGCTCTCCCCATACTGCAGCCCTTCTTCCTTCTTCCTTTTTCTACCTCCTCTTGACATACTTTCCTATTTAATCATGTTGGACTTTCTGTGGACTTTGGCAGGGTTTCCCTCCTGCTCTGTTTTCAACTTTTCCTCATGGGTAGTATACATTTAATACAAGCACCTAATGTGGTTTTAACTAAATCCTCTGTGACCTGCATGCATCACACCCTTTTAATTTCTCCAACAGTAGCTCACCCATTTTCCTGTAGGTTTTAACTTCAAAGCTAGATACTAATAAGGATCTTTCTGTGTGTTTCTGTTACTGAAAGCTGTAGAATTTGAACGCATTTTCATTATAATTCAGCAACTATGTCTCATACAATAGCCCATGAATCATCTAGGATTAAAACCTTTCGGGGATTTCCCAGCAAGTTTCTTCAAGCTGACACTTAGAGCCTCTAAAAGTTTAGTTTCTGCATCACATGCTGCTGTGATGCCTCACCCCATCTGCAGAGTGGCAGCTAGGAAGAGTCCCCTATGACATTTTGCACACTGCAGGCTGCAGAGTTGTACCCAGCATGTCATAGCCACCACCCTGGTCCAGCCGCCTTGCACCTTCCTCCTAATAGCGTGACGCAAGTCACTAGTGGCTGGGGATCCTCTGGTACTTCACTGGAGTCAAGTTCATGCTGTCACCCCAACACATTCTGCGCTCCCACAGAGCAGTGTCCTCGGGGTTAGTTCCTTTCCAATAGCTTTCTCAGTTGCCCGTTTGATCAGTATCTTCACTGAAGCCCAAGAGCCCCACTGCAGCTCTTGGATTAACATGTACAGAACACACGCTGCTTTTGGTTTCGCTGTCTCGTGCATTCCACTTAACTGGAAGGGCAAAGCCTGGCTCCCAGGCCCCAGTGCAGATCAGCACTTTGTTGTGGCTACTCCAGTGCAGCCCTTCCACTCTCCAGAGCCATTCACACTCCTGCTGCACCTATGGGTGACATAGGGTGAGCCACACTGATCCACAGGGCAACAGGGATCTCCTACCACCTTCTGCCGAGTTTGCAGCTGTTATTCTTCTTTTCCCTTCTCACAGGTCATCTTAATTTCCTTCCAGGTCAGCACAGACCCAGGAAGTTTCATCACCACTAGCATCTTGTGTATTGATATGCAGTTGTTTTGCTGCACACTCGGCATCTCCTAGTTAACAAAGAACCTCTGTGCTGCACACCGTGTAACCCAAACCCTCTCCTTCAGACTCAGTATTCCCAAAAAAAGTTAACTCAGCACTTGGAAAGACTGAAAAGGAAGACACTGAATGAACTCATTGAATGCACTCACTTGGCAGTCTGGCCAGAAATGTGTTTCTTCAGTAGTTCTTTGTCTAAACTTCTTCAGAGTTGCAGGTTTTCAAGCAGAGATTTTCAGGAAGTTGTAGGAAACGTCCAAACTTGGCTCTTGCTCGAGGAGATTAATTCCTTCTGGAAACTCCACCTGTGCACTAGATGCCGGGAACTCGTACCTGACCTCTTCCAGATGTGGGGAACGCTGCTCTGCTTTGAGCCTGGTCTAGTCCTCTGTGGTCACGAGGAGAGGAGGCATAGCTTCAGCTACAGAACACCTGCGCTCGTCAAGAGCTTGCAGCGTCTGCCCTTTCGCTCACAATCACCAACATAACTGAACCCTGATCTCACTACATTGACTGTTGTAGCTTGGAGATGAAGGGTCTTCAAACGTGCTGTCCTACCTCAAGCCAGTACATCCATCTGAAATTTGTAAGCACGCACGCGTACACCCGCAATCTTGCTTTCCAGTCAACTCCCCAGCCCACAAAACCCACTGGGTGCACACCATGAGGAGGGGAGCGCTCATGGTGACAGGCACCAGTACCACATTCCCCAGTGAGTGCAAGATAAACAACGGGGGATTTTCAGTTTAGTTGTAGGATTTTAGGGGTGCAGTAGGGATTCAGGGAGAAGATACGAAAAAAGTAAAGATCACCAGACCATTCTAGCTTTGTGTTGTTAAGTCAAGGACCCCACTGAGGCATCCCTGCCCCTCACCAACGACAGGGGAAGAGGTCTGATGCAGCTATTGCCATGCGCAGGACAAAGATGGCAGCAGTAGACCAGACCTTCTCCTCCCGCCCTGGAAGCACTGCAGGAGAAGACTAAAAGGTCCACTAGACTACAGGACAACAGTGTCTCCAGATCACATTTTTTGGCAGCAAATAGCAGTAACAGAAGTGGCTCTTGGGCAATGCAAGCAGCCAATAACATGCGATTTAAGAGAAAAATGGCAAAAAACCCGAGTAAGGAGGATTGTGTGTGATAAGCTCAGTATGTGCTCTCACCCAGCAGCATCTGGAGAGGATTTTCTCCAGCAGGCAGGGAAGAACTCGATTACATCCAGTTAACTGTGCTCTAAACTGATTATGCATGTGCCAGGCTAATGGATTACATTAGCAAGAGGAAAAATAACATCCAATCAATCTCAATTTACTGCAGACCACACCAAGGCCTGAGAGAAGAGAAACCATTCTGTGAACCACCCCCACTCCCATTGCATCTCTCCGGCTATCACAAGAGACGTGGCATCACAACCACTCCGAGGACTCCAGCTCGATCCACAGACAGGTTTTTCCATTAAGTCAGACACGGATCTCAGCTACGCTGGAGTGAGACACTGAATCCTGTCACCCGCCGTCCCCTTCTTGGTATGGGCATGCTGGAAAGTTACGGTAGGGGCCACACAACCGACCTCACCGCTCAAACGTGTTGTTCTCCGACTGGTGTTTCACCAGTTTCGTGTCAGAAGTGAAGCAGCGCCGTAAGAGCCGAGACCCGCCCAGGCTTCTAATAAACCTGTAAACTGACAACTCCTCTTTCTGTGCCTGAGGAGAGCACGTCAGGAATCTTTATGACACACATCTATGGCTGATCCTCAGTGTGAATTCAGCGGGGTTTACTTTTTCCTTCTACCGCTTAGAAGGGGAAAATTCTAGTGCCCCAGCTGCTTCATGCCCGGCAGAAACCACTATAGATGAAGGGTCCAGATAAAGAATTTTTAAACTTCTGCGATAGATGCCGAAGAGAACAACAACATATGTTAAAACTCATAATAAAGTTTTCAAACATATGTTCTGTACCCCAAACTGAATTCCAGAGACAGAGAAGATTCAACTGCTCAGGCGGCTTTTTAAAGCCTCCCTTGGACTCTCCTACCCCCAGTTTCCAATCCAAATTTATTCTCAGGTCTCTTGTGCATCTGAGAGCAGAGACATGTGTAGACCAGAACAATTTCAGAGACAGGCTTTGCTGTGTGATGCTGGATCCCAGGTAATGACAGTAGCAGCAATTGTCACAGCAGCCTTGGCCTCAGCACTGAGCTCACCAGACACACTCCTAACTCTGAGCAGTTCTCCAGCAGCTCCAGTCAGATACAACAACCACAGTTCCACGATGCCCCTGCTGTCTCTTTCTTCTCAGTTTGCTGGAACCACTCATTTATAGGCAAAATTCAGGAATTCTGAAGTCTAATGTGTCTGCATCACGATGTGGGTTGGCTACTGTGCAGTTCAATGTTGATTTAAATTCAAAATTCAAATAATAAAGATGGTGTGTGCATCTATATATACACATACATAAGCAAATCTCATCACATTTTGGGAAAAACAGAAAGAAGAGGATGAGGACAAAGAATAAAAAAGAAGCCAGAGAGGAATGAGAAGACAAGGAGTGGGATAGCACGTGTGAATGGAAGGTATGTGGCTGCTTAGATTTATGGCAATTCGTACCTGATTGTTCATACTAAAGCCATTAAGGGATGATTAGAGAAAAAGGTGAAGCTTTAAGTCCAGCAAAAATCAATAGAAACGTCTGGAGCAATTCTGCTGCACAAGTGAAAGGACTATTTACTGTATCCGGAGCTCCTCTTGGGTTACAGCCCACAGGGTTCAGGCCAGCGAGGGGAGGGGTTGCAAACGAGAGAGACAAGTCAGGAAATACAAGATGGTTATAAAGACAACAAAATGAAGGGGGGGTGGGAAAAAAAGAGGGCAAAGAAACCAATATGGCAGTCGAAGACCAAGTACTGCCACGGATGAAAACCTGCAGTGCCCTCACCGTCCATATGCACGATTGAGCACACACACGCACGTACAGCTTCTCCTCCAGCCTTCTCCCTTTTCCAGCCTCAAGCAACACTTTGCTTACAGATCCCAGCATTAATGTTCCCTGAGCATAAAAGCACCGACAGCAGCCCACTTCCTCCATCCCTCCCCGCTCCATCCACCCAGCCATCTCAGCACCAGGGTCAACACACTTCTCAGACAACAGTGAAAGCCTTCAAGTGCTCATGAAGGATCTTGTATGGGTTAACAAACTGCCTCAGGGAGAAGAGCCAACAAAAGTGTTGCAAACACCACCTCATACAGTGTTTTCAACAGCGACTACCGAGTTTCTGCACAAAAGTATAATTTATATGCAGTGCTATCAGACATACAGGCCCCCATGAAAGCACCTTAACACAAACACCTCCTGGCCTAAGGCTTGAACGCAGCTGATATCAGAATGCAGGCTGAAGAGCTGCATCACACAACCGAGACTGAATCCTGCTGGAGAGATCTGAGCAGCTCCTCTCCAAAGGATCACAATCCACTGCCATTCAAAACACATTTGCCTTTGGTCAAGCACTTGGGCAATAAAGGAAGATGAAACAAAGCCAACCCTTACCTTATAGAGCTTCAGGCTGGCCTCGTGCCTCGAGTTCACTGTGTGAAGACGCAGCTTCTCTAGACTGTTGGTATAATAGTCACAAGCATTGCATTTCAGATGTACTGGATTCCCAATGGCCACACACTTGAGCCTCCACTCATTGGCCTTGCCACCCTCCTTGATATGTGCTACCAGCTGGTATTTCTGCACATGCTTGTCCGTCTTACAGTGGAGCTGGAAGTTTGCCTTGAGCTGTGTGTTGTAGCGGCACAACTTGCACTGGTACGAGTCCCCCATGACTGCCTTCCACTCGTCTTCAGGGAGGCTACGCTCCACATTCATGTGGAGGCCCAGCATGTCCAAATTATCTGTAGTGAACTTGTTGCACACAGCACACTGGAAGAGCTTCAACGATGGGTCGTTTGTTTGTGTGAAACTCTCACCCAAGTTCATTAGCTCCTCAGACACCAGCTGTCCACCACCTAACCGCATGTCCAGGGGGATCTCTCCACCCACTGCACGAAGGAAAAAGGGGAGAAAGAGGTCAGAAAAGCCAAGTTCATTACTTGCCAGAAGAGAAGCACAGAGCAGAACATATGCTGCTCTCACTGTAACCTTCGCATCCCCTGAACGCACAGCAAAAGCCAAGCGTGGCCGTCCCCTCGCTTATCGCTCCGTGCTGCTGGTCAGTACCACACCCGAAGCAAAATGCAATCCTAACTAGCATGTAGGGCTGGGAAAGGACCACGAGAGCCTGTGCTACCCACCTGCTGCAGGAGAAGCATCCAGCCCTCTGTCCACGAAAGGTGGCAGAAAAGACACTAGAAATTCTCAGAGGACACAGAATTCCTCAGTCCCGCACTGAAAGCCTCTGTGGCCTTTTCAGCAACAGCCTAACCCTTCATCCTGGTTTTTCTTGCCTACCTAGAGACGTAAGAAATGTTACCCGATGCAGTACCGGGGCACTGTCCCTGCCAAGTAACAAAAGGACAACAGTCACAAGTCCAAGTGATGGAAGTATCTCAGTTAGGTCATCACACTGCCAGCGGAGTGGGCAACAGTGCAGAATGTGGCAAGTACAGGAAAACCATTAGAGAAGTGCCACTCCTGCACCATTAGATCTCATCTTTTGTCTAAGAGCTCAAACTGGTGGACAGTCTTCTACAAGCAGCGTTGACAGCTGCTTTGTGTGCCCAAGGAAAAGACAGCCATTGTTAATGATGAGAGTGCAAGAACATGTCAAGGGAAGCCAGCAGGACTGTCTTTAAGTGTCACGTACGCTCTTCAAACCAGGAGCTGAACTCTTCACTCGCAGTAAACGAATGCAGCAAGCTCTTATTTACATCAGAGCACCTTGAAGGTGCGGACAGAGCTTCTCTAATGTTACATTCTTATGCCAAAGCACAGAGACCAGCCACCAGCCTCTTCTTCAGGACCTTTGCTCCACCTGACTGTCCTTCATTTTTAAGAATCCATGATGCTCCTGCAGCTTTTTTGTGTTTTGCCCTGATGGTCCATCAGAGCTCACCTTAACAATTCTATTACAGGAACCCTCAGGCCAACAGTTAGTCAATCAAGAAGTGATTTTATTTCTGAACCTTTTGGTTTCCTGTGTTTCAACCTGTCTGCTGAGAAGCAGCCAGCACTGGGAGGACACTTTCCTTTCTGTTGCTGGACTAACCTTTCTGAGAGCACGCAGCCCCAGCTGGCACAGACCACAGCTCTGGCCAGAAATGCAGTACCATAGCGTTCATTACAAACGAAGCACGATGGACTGCAGCTTACGAGACAGCCTGAATGCTGGATTCATCAGAGGAACAGCACCTCACTTCCACCAAGCACATCTCACGCTCATAGACAGGAGCCGGTTGGAGAGATAAAGTCCCATCTGCATGCACTGCCAGGAACCTGTCTTGTCACCTGAGCAGTCAGAGATCTTTTCTCTTGATCCACATCATCCCTCCCTGCCACAGCACACTTCTGCTCTCCAAACAGCTACTCCTACATACCTGCTCAATACATCTCTGAAGAACTGGGAACCCACCTTCTGTGGACCATGTTTCTTAATCAGAGTGATTTGTAAGCATTTTTTTAAATCTCCCCTCAACACATTGCAGTTAAAAACCAAAAGCAGACTCTTCTGAATTATTAATACTCAATCGGGAACCCAATTAAGTGTGAAAGGGGAGAAAATTAGAAGTGAAATCTGCTTCACTTCTAACAAAGTTAACAGCACATAATATATGAGTCTAACGAGCTGAGCTCATGTCAAGTGCTTACTGGCATGGGAAGGGCCTTCCTCTGTAATCCTCAGCTTGAGACTGGCAACCATCAAGTGTACAAATCACTCTCCAGGCAAGCTCAGGTCCATTCAAGGCCCTGTCACACACTTCAGGAGGCTTCAGTTGATTTACTCACAACTTCTGCTAACTGCCCTCTGCCTCAACGAGGAAGGGCTGTGAGCTCCAAAACCCACCAACAAGTAACCTCATACTCTGCAAGTCATATCACAACTGACTCTCTATTGCATCTGTTGGCAACTTGGAGCTAATGAAAACACATCAAAAAAAGACTGTGTCCTTGACCTCCCAAAGACACAAGCTGGGACACTACAGGGGAAAAATAAGAGGTAATTAATTCATAGTCACTGGAGCACCTCCATTTTCATTTATCTAGCATCTTGTGTTGTTGTTCTCTCGTATGACTTTCATGTCCTTCCGGACTAATAATAAGCTGTACTATGAATAGCTGAAGGAAAGGAGAACATGCGTGAGGCCAGCGAACCAGTAATGGAGCACATCAGGAATAAGGGCATCAATGGATGGGCAAGGTTAGGGAGGGCAGAGTGCAGCGCAGAGAGACCTCAGCTCAGAGGAAAGCAGGTAAAGTGGCAGATTCTTCTCACATACTTTCAGAGAATCACAGAGTGGCTAGGGCTGGAAGGGACCGCAGAGATCATCTACTTTCCCAAGACACCGTGAAAAGCTTGCAGCAGCAGCAGCGAAACAACAGAGAGAGCAGCAATTTCAGACAGCATCTGCCATGCCTGAAGCACGGGGGGTCTGTTCCTTGTCAACTCTTGTCTCAGGGTGCTGTGAGCCTCAGACATGCCGGGAAGCCCAAGCACACTACTGGCACTGCTGCCAGCCCCGGGTGACACAACAGCACGAGGCAGGCACCTCACAGGAGCTGAGCCTCCATCTCCACTATAATTCTTGGGCTACACTGTGTGGGGACAGGGTGTACCTGCACAATACCAGCATGACCATAGTGAACACTTGTTGCCATAAAAAATGCATTTGGTAGGTCATTTTTAAGTGCTTTTGTCATTTGGCAGGAGAAATAATCCTCTCTCGTTCCCCTCTAGTTTAGCAATTCTCATCTGGTCAAGCCTTGAATCTTGTATCTCCTACTGGCATCTGAGGAGTGGTCTCAGCTCCGTTTCTTCAACAGAGGAACACCACCCCTTCCACCAACTTCAACACAACTCATAGAACTTGTTCACCTTTTGTTCTCGGGACAACACAGCAGGTAACAAACCAACCTGACATCTGTATCATCAGAGCACCGTCAGACCCTGCCACAAAGCCACCCACCAAACTACACACCCCCCAACCAAACCAAGGACAAATCCTTGGCAAACACTGCAGTGAGGATGCGTTGCACAGCGAGGAGGAACACGTAGAGCACGACAGCAATCATCTGTGTCTATCATTTTATTAGCTCCCTATTAAAATTCATAGAAAATAGAAAAGGAACATTTCCCTCAGATGGCAAAAATTGATTTGGGAGAAGGCAGAAGAGAGGTCTCCACTGTGTAGGCTCCATCCTTCTTCACCACCACCCAAAAGCAACTCGCCACGTGGAGGCTGCAGAGAAAGAAGGGTTCTAGCACACCGGGCCTGGTCTGCGCGCAAGGGTTCTGTGGTAACGCAAAAACAACCCCTCCCTCACACATGGGACATGGTGCAAAACCCTTCAGCCTCACCTAAAGACGGAGCCATTGTTGCCATGGGATTGGTGGGATCGAGCTGAAATCCACCCATCATGAACTGTGCATCTGAGGAAGTGCTATCCATCTTCAGGTTGGGAAGGTTCATGTTCTGTGCCAGGTAGTACTGGTAGAGCTCGGCCTCGGCAGGGGACGGCAGACTGCCGAGGCCCAGGTGCCGGTTGTGTTGGATTTGGGACATGTTCTGCTGAAGCAGCATCATATTGTGCATGTGCTTCTCACTGGTCATGTGAATACGAAGGTTTCTAGCTACGTTGGTCTCATAGTCGCACACCTCACACCGCCACGTAGGTTTGGTTTTTGGTTTGGTGGGGGAGGGGGCCCCACAGGTGCTACCGATGTTGGCTGCTGCAGCCGCCGCAGCTGCCGCAGCTGCCGCCGCCGCCCCAGCGGTGTGGCTGAAGACTTGCTCTCCCCCTCCGTTCTGCAGGTTTTGCATGTTGTTGAGATGCTTGTCGGACTGCATATGAATACTGAGGTTGCCTTTGGTAGTAGTGGAGTAGTTACAGACCTCGCAGCGGAAGGGCTTGTAACCACAGGTGTAGCTCTCACCCCGTGCCAGCCGCGGGTGTGGCTGTCCACTTTTGCAGTAGACGCAGGAGCCCCCCGGCTCGGGATGTTTCTCCTTCATGTGCGCCTCAAGCGTCTGCTGGTACTTGTAGTGCCAATTGCACTTGGGACACTTGAGTGTTTTACATGAGTTGCGAGAATGCATCATAGTCATGTGGCCACCCAGCGACCGTGAGGAGCCCAGGACCGTGTCGCACTTTGGGCACTCCACGCCGCTCCCCGAGGGGCACTCCCCACCCCCAAGTTCACAGAGGGGGCCAGCATGCTGGTGATGGGAGATGAAGCTCCCGTCCTCGCCCTCCGTGCTCTCATTTGGTTCTGGTGCTGTGGCATTGTCTTTATTGGCACTTTCATCGATAAAGTCCAGCCTCCTGCTGCCCTCTGCCACACTGGCTCCACCGCCCTCATTGTTAAAGCTTAAGTGATTCCTCCTGTTTGCACCATCAAAGACAAAGGAAGAAGCAGAATTAGAACTTGTAGAAGCTGTGCCCCGTGACAGGGTCTGGAGCACGTTAGGCATTAAGGGAGAGTTAGAAATACTTTGGTTTGAGAGAGCAAGGTCCTTTTTGCTGCTGCTGCTGCTGCTGCCTACCACAGCCCCAGCGTCCTCCTGGGGCCGGTCCTCCAGTTCATCCTCCAACTCGCTCGGAAACAGTCCTTTGCAACCCTCCTCATCCTCGTCTTCTTCTTCTTCCTCCTCCTCCTCTTCCTCCTCTTCTTCCTCCACCTCCTCCTCCTCCTCCACCTCCTCCTCCTCAACTGGTTCTGCCTTTTCCGAGAGGCTGTCCTGGTCGCCCCCCTCTTGCTTCTCCCCCTCTGCCACCCCAGGGTCCTTCCCCTCTGAGGATTTGGTGGGACTGGAAGCCAGAGGGCCCAAGGGTACTGAGGTAATGGGAGTCTTCAGAGCTGAGCTGGTCAGCCCGCCCAGGTTGAGGAGCGCACCGGGGGCCAGGACACCCGCTGCCGGCGTCTCCGCTCCGCCGGCCGCCCCGGCCTGGAGGGCCTGCTCGCCTTCCATGCAAATGCCACTGAATTTACCATAAAAACTGTGTCCAGGGCCTATGAGGTTAGCTGCGGAAACAAGAGGGTGCTGAAAGGTTTTGTTTTTTGGTTCCAGAAAGCTGACAAGGGGCTCCTTGTCTTTGCCTATCCCTTGGATGATAGCGGAGATGTTCTTATTGCTAAGAATTTTCCGCTCCTCCTCACTCAGAGTCATTCGGTGGTCGTGCACCGCGTGGGTCACGAACGAGCGGACATACCCAAAGGAGAGCTTGCACAAGAAACACATCAGGATGGGCTTCCTCTTCCCATAGAGCACAAAGCCATCAAATTTGGACAGGTCCACATTGTTGGGAACATCTTTGGATACGCAGGAGCTTTTGGCAGAACCGTCGCTGTTCAGGTAATCCTTGTTGCTTTTGTGTCGCACATCGAAGACGCGGAAGCTGTGCAGGACGGGGCTGATGCCCGCCAGGGCTGAGGTATTCGGGAAGGCCTGGTCTGAGCCCTCAAACCACTTCCCGAAGGATGAGGCTATGTGGAAGGTGTTGATGATCTGTGGGTAGACGGGAGCTGAGGCAGAGGGCTCTCCCTGCTTGGGCAGAGAGTTCGGGAGCAGCGAGGGGAGAGTCCCACTGCCACTGCTGCCTCCGCTCTGCACCAGCTGGCTGAGGCTCTCCACGATGTAGGCTGAGCCGTCCGGCTGGTAGACAATCTCACCAGCCAGGTTCTCCACGTCGCTCTCCTCCTCGCCATCCTCACTGCTCTCGCTCCCGCTCTCCCCCCTGAGCGGCGGGGGTGGGCGGGTGCCGGCGCAGCGGTGCTCCATGTAGCTCTGGAGGCCGGCAAAGGAGGCCGCGCACTGGCCGCAGCTCACCTCCTTGCCGGCGGGCTCGGTGCCGGGGCCGGCCGCGGCGCTGCTCTCGGAGACGCGCTCGGGGAAAGGGACCCTCAGGCTGTCCAGGGGGCTGCGGCTCTCCGCCGCAGGCTGCTCCATGCTGCCGGCCGTGTCGGGGAGGTGGGCACTGTTGAGATCAGTCCATTGCTGGTGCTGAGGGATGCCGCACCCATTGTCCTTCCCGGGGATGACGGGCGAGTCACAGCCTTCCATGGCAGGGCCGGCACGGAGCGCTCATTGCACCCGGTACGGCTCGGACCTGCAGGCGGGAAGAGGAAGAGAAAGGCAGGTGAGTCAGGGAGGAAAGACAGTTCCCACAAAGGACCCCCCACAATAAAAGCCATCAACCCAACTCTGTGAGATGCAATGGGAGGGTGTAAGAGCTGCTGCCTCAAGACAGGCCTGGCCTCAGGCAGCACATGGCTGGGAACAAGCAATAGGTACAGAATGGAAGCAGGAATGCTAGAGGCAACTCAAAGGGAGCTGGAAGACAGTGAAAATCACCCCAACACCTTTTCTGAAGGGGGCCAGGAAGATTGTAGGACCTGCACCGCTGCCCGAGATCTTCAGAAAACAAAAATGTAACAGAAGAGTTTTTGACAGAAACAGAAGACAGACACTAAAACCAAACAGTGCTGCTGCACTCTGTGGCTCCTTAAGACACACGATGCTGTTGTTTTTGGGCGATTCCCTTCTATTAGGAGTTTGGGAAACACAGAACCAGAACTACAACACATGCACCTCCAGGGCAGATCACGAGACCCAGAGCAACTCTCAGAGATTTTTGGAGTAGTGTTTGGTATGCACAGGAGATTTAATTGCTGTGTTCTGGGCAGAGTTTAAAAGGAGAGATGTCAGGAGAGAAACCAAACAGGAAATTCCAGATCTGACAAGCATCCATCCTGGGGATCGGAAAGCAGTCAGACCACCGCACTCCGGGAAGGTCCTGGAGATCCCATGGGGCACGGCTTCTGTGCACAGATGGCTTCCCCTCACCCCAGAGGTACATGACCCACGTGGGCCTTAGAGAAGATGACTTCCCACCAAATACAAGACACTGGGAACTGGGTCACACAGGCAGCAAACACAGGCTGCTGAGCATTCCAACAGCCACAGCTCCTCACACCACCTCTACCTCACTGGCTGCATCCTGACAGGGTTTCTTAGGCTCGGCCCTAATAGAGCTAGCTTGGCAAGACCCACCTTGGGAGAGGTTACAGACCTGTGAGATTAGGCAGTGGTACCATTAGGAGCTGGGGCATTGTAATGCAGATCACAGCTCAGCAGGAGATTGCCAGTTCTACTGCAACACCCCAAGAATGCGGTCTGCAAAGAAGCCTTTCTGTGGCTGGATTCCTATGGAGAGCTCCTGCAGGAGCCACATGGAAGGGAAGACCAGCAGAAATTAAAGGGCTACCACCTCACCTGTAAAACTGATTTCTAACCTTAGTCCACATATTTCCTTTGGTATAGAGCCACAAAGCATCCACAGAAAACAACTGAGGAAAAACTGCAGGCAGAGGCCACCTTTGCCACAGTGTTAGACCCTATGTGGGGACAACAGACTCACAGGTCTAGGTCCAGCACCATCAACTGCACATAGGAATTTTTCCAAAGGATTTTATCTTCTACCAACTAAACACAGGCACAACTTTGCTTGTCAGTCTATTCCAAAACAGAACACATGCCTGGGGAGAGCTTTTGCTGATAGTCAATACAAGGGTTGGGGGAGCAGGGTTGGTTTTCAGTAACATTACGCTGTTCCTCTTAAACTGACTCAGTGGGACTTAGTCTAAATACAGTATCTGGAGTTACAGAAACTCTCCTGTCTTTCCTTAAACCTCTCATTTACTGCAGCTTCCTCAGAGCTGCTTTTACCTGAGCATCCTCCAAGTGGCAGCTGCTTCAGCTCATGACACACTCCAAGCAGTGCATAGTGTTGGACCTCTAGCAGGACTAGACCAGAAGTTTGGACCCCCCTCACCAATACGCATCCAGCAGACTTGTGCCCTCAGCTGACATACTGAGGATGTGTGGGCTCTCCTCTCAAAGGGTCCAGTCCCATCAGCATCCTCCTGCTGCCCTTCATCTCTTTCACATAGACTATGAGTGTTTTGCCAACCTACACTGCTGTCTAAATGTTAAATTGTTTAATGATAGTTTGGAAGTGTTTCCAGTGCTCTGTAGCTCGATTTGGAAGACCCTTGTGACCTCCTGCAAAGCAGCATGCCTGTGCCAACAGCAGCCCATCCCCTCGTGCATCTACCTGCCCCACACAGAGTCATGCCAGTGCACGGGGACTCAACATTCACATGTGCATCTGGCACAACTGAGGAAAGAGAAAAGCTGTGAAGAGAACTGAAAATCTGCCAGGTAAGACCCGATCGGCAAAGCAGGTGACGTGCCACTGCAGTGCCGGATGAGGCACCTTAATTAGCTTGAGCAAAAGAAAACGGACCAACGTTCAGCGTCACTTCTGTTTTCCTGGTTTCTTTTCTACCCAGCATATTTTCCTTTACTGCATGAAGCCATCCCCACTTTTTGGGATTTGCCATGTGAGTTCATACTTTCCCTTCACAGCTGTGTACATGCAGTGACAGGGGAGTGCACTGACACACTCAGTGGATGCACATACACTCATTCGCTCTTTCCAAGCCCCTCTTCATCCCCAACAATGAAGAGGTCTCATTTCTATGATAGTACAGATTAGTGTTACTAGCAGTAGGTTACAATAGATACGATCTCCTAGATCTCTCTCCCATCCTCCAAATGCTTCAGGGCTCCTTTTGAAGGTTACTCCTGCATACTCTTTGCAAATATAACCCCTAAACACTTTTGCCTGATGGTTATTTCACAGCTTCTGATGCCTCTCCCCTATCCTGGCCACCCTCCCATTGCAGAGAAAGAGCTCTTCCTGCTAGCACCAGAGAGCACTCCATCAGTTCAAGGGAACAGAGGGATGTGTCTGCTGTCTGTCCTCACCCTGCATCAGCAGTAGCTGTGCCCTACACACAAACACCTCTCCTGGGGCATGGGAGACAGCAGAGAGCAGAAAAGCCTCTCACACTGATGACTACCAGACTGAGATCATGGGAATGTTTATTAGAAAATATCTAGGCAGGTATTTGTCCTGTTTGGCTTCTGGTGAAGCTTGAGAAAGAGTAGTTACAAGTCCCTGTGAAGCTAGAAAGTGACATTTTCCCCATGAGGTGGTGGCAGGTGAAGATGTCTACAGAATCACATCAGGAGACAGACTTGCAGTGGTGTGATGCTCCAAAGCATTCACACATGGCAATACCGCACAGCATGTCCAGTCCCATGCTCCTTGGGTCCTGTATCACACAGTTAGCTTTGTGGATGCACTGGGAATAAACAGTGATTGGAGCTGCAATGAAAATACCCTGGAGCACTGGATGGAGTAAGAAAGAGCATCATAACCCTGCTGCCAGAAAGCTCAGCCTTCTTTACCAGACAGCTTTGCTTACCTTAGCTAAAACGACATTTCACATGACACTGTAACAACTCCTGCTTGCACCAGTGCTCTCCCACACAACACTTGTCCTCAGCTGAGAGTTTTCTTTAAACTGATCCCAGGCCCTTCTGTGCTGATGGCTCCACCTTCCTACAACAGAACATGCTCTCTCCCTCTCAGTGCTACCTTTTGTGTTGATAACTGCAATCCTAATCAAACCAGAATAAATTCGTATTGGGTGAAAAAAATGAGTAAAGCAAGAAACATATAAGCCTCAAACTTCTAGTAAGTGAAGTTTTGGGAATATCTATGTGGCCTTCAAAATGTATTGTGGAACTAACAGCCCCCACAAATGCTTTGAGACAAGGCATCCAGTTTGTCGGCACAGCTCCCCGGGAAACACCTAGACGAGACACAACGCGAATCTGAGCATCTCCATTACCAAGACCTCTTGATTGGCAGGGAGATGCCTGACTGACACCTGGGCCAAAAGGGTTAGCAGGGCCGATGGGGCGGGAGGGTTAACAGCCTGATTGTAAAATCAATGTAATAAATGCTTGGTAAGTTACAGGAACATGCGGGAAGAGGAGGCCGCGATTGATAAAGGACTGCGGCTTTGATGCTGCACTGGGGACTTGTTTATTGACAAGAAAGCCAATCTCTTCTCCCAGCCAGGCCAGGCCAGGCAAACCTGCAAACGCTTACCAATTAATTGGTGGGCTTTTCTGCCTTGGGTTGCTTTAACATCTCTCCTCCCACTCACTCCAAGTTAACCAGCTCAGGAGGTGCTGCTCTGAAGGCATCTTCCCTCTTCTCCCTTTCCTTGACACAGAGGAGCCCTTCCAGGGCAGACGGAAACACCCACGGCCAAAACATGGCCAGCCAGAGCCCCTGGACATGAGCCAAGTCCCTAAACAAACCCAAGTCTTTCTTGCGTATTCAGTCCACCACCAGAGCTGCTCCTGAAGAAGGGAGGAAGAAGCACTGAAACACTTTCTTTCATCCACACAGAAACTGCAGATATCGTCCCTTTGAACTGAAAAGAACAATTTCCTCACTAAAGCAAAGCCAGAGTCTAAGCAGGAGCACAATGTAGTGATTAAACTGCTATTACAGACGATGCATCTGCTCCACCCCAGGCCACCCCTAAGCAACCCACCTGGGACAAGGAGAGCTCGCAAGGACAGACCGACTGCCTTGCACTCCACACCTCCATCCTGTCCCTACCCCCCACCCTCTCTGCTCTGTTTATCAGCCAGTCAATAAGAAAAGGTAGTTCTTACTTAAGGAGGCAGAAGTCAACTCGTCAGGTCGATCAGCACTCTGTCTGTAAACATGGTTTCCCGTAAAATCAATGAACTCCAGTTACAGAGAACAGTCTGAGCGCCGGAGACTCCCTGCGCTCTTACCACCCCAGCAGCAGGGAAAGGCTCTCCCCAGTCCATTCTCCAGCCCTGCATCCCACCACTGCTCCACGCGGCTCACAGCGACCCGAGTCTCCTATTGCTCCCACCACACCATGCTCACTGTGCCTCTGGCATGCAGCCCACCCAAGCCCCTACACTCCTTCCCTGCAGCATCACTGCAGAGCACAACCTCTCCAAGTGAATTTGGGAGCTGGCCAGGAAAGCAGGGCCATGGCAGGGCAGAGAGAGCTCCATCAGGATAAGAACAGCAGCCACAATGGTCCAGACCTGAGCTACACCTGAATCACAGAACATTAGGGATTGGAAGGGACCTTGAAAGATCATCTAGTCCAATCCCCTTGCCAGAGCAGGATCACCTAGACTAAGTTGCACAGGAACATGTCCAGGCGGGCGTTAAACGTCTCCAGCCCCAATGGTCCAGAGCTGAGCGACACCTGAACGGCACAGTGCAAGTGAAAGTACCGCACTGCGTGCCTCATGCTTTCATTGAGAGTTTCTACTAACCATGGCTGGTGGTCTGCAGCCACGCTCTGTCCAGTCAGTCCCCACGTCTCCTCCCAGCACCTCCTTCCAGCCCCTGGCCCCATCCGCACAAGGAATGACACGCCATCTTTCACCAACACTTGCGCTGCTCAGGAGTGGCTAGTACTGAAGCAACAGCCTTGGCCACCCCCTGCCACAAGGAACTGGGGGCTGCTGAGGCAGGTGGGGCAGCCCCCAGCACAGGGCTGCCTCCTCCCCCAGGGGTGGGAGCAGCAGCACGGGCGGCAAGGACGGGAGTGGGAGGGAGGAGGCGGGGGTCCTGCTGTTGCCCAGGCTTCCCGAGAATTAAATATGAACAGCCGTGCTGTGTAATTTTAAATTGTTAATTAGCACAGGGTTAATTAGGCGGCCCTTTCACAAGAGGCTGTTTGGCAGTAAACCAAGATTGGAAGCAATGAGGAAGGAGGAAAACAAAAGGAGAAAGAGACAGTGAGAAACTGTTCCCTCAGCTAATGACCCACATGGCACCATGAAAAAAAAAAGGGTGCTGAGGACAGGGAAAAGATACAGGCAGATGCATTACATCCACGGCCATTACCCTGCAAGATACCCAGCAAGGCTCCCCTCCCCCTGCCTGCACCCCCAGCCGCGGTGCAGAAAAGAGCTGAACAGGGTCTGCTCCTCTGCAGCAACCTGGCACGTGGTGGAGGCTCCAGCCCCAGCTCCAAAATGCTTTGCCATGGCTCCGTGAGAGCTCACAGTCAGCAACTGAACTTGAGTGGTTCCTGTCGGAGGAAACTGCACCGCAGCCTCTACACTTGGGTAAATACAACTACCTGTTGTGGCAATAGCCTCTGTGTGAGTCAACACCACAAACACAGGCTGAGACACTACCTCAGATTAGCTCCACCACTGCAGCTGCAGATTCTGAGGGGAAATGGGATGGGATGGAGGCAAGAGGACAAAGTGCATGGACTAACAGGGGGCTGAGCTGTACTGTGCACAGCCCTCCTGATACACTCTGCTTGGCCTTTTGCAGTGTCCTCAGATGTACAGAGATGGGAAAGCGACAATGTTCTGGTCAGCCAAGGGGGCTCCTGTGGCAGAAACGGCACTCACTGACAGTTCTTCCAGTCTGAAAACTGAGGATGGATGCACCAAAGGTGCTCAAGCAGCCAAGCTGACTTCATGATCTCCAGGACTAGGTCTGTTCAGAGCTCCTGAGAGCAGGCAGTCCAGGAGAGGGGGACCACAGCTGTTACAGTGCCTGTCTGAGCAGCAACACCACAAACCCAGAGCATCGAAGCTTTCTGTGTCACCAGCCTGTGCCTGGTGTGCTACAGGGTGCTGCTCCCAACACTTTGGAAACTGCACAAGGAAAGGCATGTTAAAAATCATTACCTAGGACTGAAATGCCAAAAAATACGGGCGAACAGAATGTATGTTGCCAGAGCAACTTTAATTTTGCTCCTTTATGCATATGCATTATATCGCTGTCTTTAATTACGTGATCACACACTGCTTCGCTTTTAAGCAAGGCGGTCACACAGGAGGGTGAAATAAGGTTGCGTGAGCATGTTGTCACTTTACGAGATTTATACAGCAGCTGTTATCACACAAATATGTGAAAAGTCGCTTCCCAGAATAGAAATATCTTTTACAATTCCCTAAGCAACAAGGGTTGGATATTCAAGCTTGGTAGCAATATGGAGATGGTTTCAATTCGCAGTTTCATAAAATGCTTTTATCCTTCAGCTTGAGCAGAAAATACAGACTTCAGCTCTCTTCCATTCATTAAGGTGCCAGAGAGGAGTAGTAAGAACACCTGCCAGCCTAAGGGAAGTCTTGAGGATTCTGCAGTAGGACTTAAAATATTAGGATGAAAGGGTTCTTACTAGCCAAAATCCAACCAGGACAGACACGCTGTTTGAAGAACCATTTCTAGTTCTCTTTAGCAATGTCAGTGCCTTGGGATTCCTCTCAGGCAGTTCCTAACAACTCACAGAAATTACCGACATTTATTTGCCAAGTTCAACTTTTTAACGAAGAAATCATAAACTAATTTCCCTCCTTCACACAGAAAGTCACATCTTGCACCTTTTCAAGCAAGACCAAGTAGCACTCTGGCACACACCTGATGGCAGTGGAGCGGCCTAAACAACCCACATGGGTTTTGTTGAGTGTTCATAAGGAGATATCAGAGCTTCCCAAAGAAGTTCTACGTTTGGTCTTCTTCTTCTTCTGCAGTTAGGCTTCACTAACCAAAAGTCCTTGCTCAGTTTTGACTTCCAGAGATTCTCTGCAGACACTGCTCAGTCCCAGACTGTTTCCCATCGAACACAAGGTCATGTCCAATGCCAGTGTACCACGAATCATAGAATCATAAGGGATTGGGGAAGGGACCTCGAAAGAGGGTCCAATCCCCCTGCCACAGCAGCATCACCTAGACCAAGGGAACTAGCAAGCCAGACCTGCCTGCTGCTGGAAGAAGGATCCAGTCAACACTGCCCCACGGGTTCCAACGCCTGTTGCCAAGAATCCTGAGGTGGTGAGCCCTTGTGAACTGCTTTGCTATCCAGGCAAAGCCAAGAACTTGCAGAATCACAGAATCGGTCAGGTTAAGATCACCAAGTCTGACTATTAATGCTACATGTCATCACCATACCACATTCCCCAGCACCACAACTCCATGTCTTTTCAATCCCTCCAGGGAAGGGGACTCCACCACTGCACTGGGCAGCCTGTGCCAGGGCTCGACAACCTTTCTGGTGAAATCACATGCCTCTGTGTAAGGCTCTGTGAACTCCTGTGAACACTGTGTTTTCCCTTCTTAGGGATTCTAGCCAATAGGTCTTGAAGGGCACAAAGTCCCAGAAGAGGATGAGGTAGCACACTGTGGTCTACAGAAAGGAAAGATACATCAAGCACCTCAAAAGGACAGGACGGTCTTCTCTCAGCAGGAAGACAACCACATGGAGGGCTTGCCTTTGGCAGCCGCCAGCACTCCAGAACTGGCCTGCTGACAACACAAACAAGGGCTGCACTGCGCAGGCTCATTAACAGGACAGAGAACGCAAGCACGCTCTTACACACCGGCTCACAGGCACAGGCACAGCCAGTTCCTCAGATCTTCACAGGATCATTAGCATAAACAGCTTTTCAAGCAGCAGGAAGCAAAGGAAACGCTGAACAAAACAGGACTGAAAGCTGTAGGGCTCAAGCACTTGGCTCGAAACTGAGAGAAAGGGTCTCCTTGAAAAGGTGAACCTTCTGCATTATGCACATCTTTCCCTCTGTCCTTCACACCAGCTAAAGTTGAGCCAGTAAGAGCAACACAAGATCCAGGCAGCTTTTCAGCAAACATTTTGTTATGAACCATTATTCCAAGTTTGCTGATCCCTTTGAGCCAGCTACTGTACTACACACAAAAATATTTATATAATCATCGACGCACGGCCATTGAGAGCAGAGTAATCCAGAGGACAGCCAGAGGGTTTTAAGTGAGCAGCTGGGGAAGAGAGCGTTGATTCCTCCAGAGACACGCTCTGCACTCAAAGTATTTTGTAGCAGAGGTAAACGAGCTTAAGCTGCATCTCCCCCTACAAAACAAAAGTGAAGCACTTGCTCAGCTCCTAAGTGGATGGACATTTACACGCTCCCTGGACTCGGGGCTTGTTTTCAGGCTCTGCACAAACCTCGCCTCCAGCGCAAGACACCACAGAAGCTTCACATTTTGTTTGCACACTGGTTTGTTTCAAAACATCACACATTCCACCATGCTGCACTTGCGCAATTCACCCCTTTGCTCTAAAAGCCCAACATTACTCGTCAAATGCTGTCTCCAGCCTTTGTTATTGCCTAAATAACTGCATTTGCATCTGGTTTGCATTTTCAGTGCACTGCTGTTGACCTAACTCCAAACCCAACCAAGGAGCTGTCGAGGACAAACTGCCTCGCTCCACTGCACGGACTCTGCAGTCCCCCCAAGCCCCTCTGTATCTCAGGAACAGAGCCTTCAAAGCTCTTGCTTTTGCCACTGTCTAAAGCTCACCCTTGCCCTCTCCTCAGTTTTTACCCTCACAGCCTGTCCAGCAGCTTGTCTTATGGGTGCATAAGAGCTGCCACAGCTCTGTTTGCGCCACTGGTCTCTACTATAGAGGGCAGTTACATCTGTAAGACCCTGCGCACTAGGCAATGCCTAAACCCACCTAACCCACAGAGATGTTGTTAAGAAAGAAGCCCAGGACTGCTCTGAGTTGCAGATACCACAAAGGCACACACAAACAAATCCAAGACGGTTCTGAAATTGCCAGAGCACTGTTCCTGAATCCAGGAAGAAAGTGCAGCATTTATAGCCAAGATGCAAGACACAAACCACAGTGACGACTCCTGACAGTGAGGGATTCCAGCTGGCTCGTGTGGCTCTGCTGATGGTTCATCACCTCCCATCTTCCAGTTACTTGATGCTGAGCAGCCCCACCCAGTCAGAAACACTTGAGGCGTTCGCGCTGCTACTTGTGGAGCCAGCTCTTACAAACCGCTGCTGAGTTTCAATCAGTCCTGCAACACAACCCCAGGAGCAGACACGGCAAATCTTAGAGGGCCCAGCCTGACACGCTAACGCTCCGGGGCTCGACTGCGCTCTCTGAGCAATGCTCTTCACATGCAGACTCACACGCCTGGGGAAGAAACAGTCCTGCCAATGCTCTTCCTCCTACTGATTTACCCAAACAACATGTGCGTTCCAGACTAGTGTCAAGGGCCAAGCAGAGGGTAAGAGTTAGATTCATAAGTCATGCAGACCTCCTCTGCCAGGGCTTGGATCCAGTCCTTGTTAGGAAACACGCCCGCCGCCTGTCCTGGGCTCCATCGCTCTTTCCCATCCTTTGGGAAAGCCGACGTTTTGGGCAAGGAGAGCAGACTCAACGGCATTATGTCATTCAGTAACCATTCGGCTTGCTACTCCAACAAACACCATGGTTGTCGGATGGCTCAGTTCTGAGCTACATACTGGTGTCTCAAAGTCCCACTGCAAAGGTCACCAGGATGTGCGCTCAGATTGGCCGCCAATGTTTTGGTGTGGTGTGGAGTTGTGTCACTGGGAGACAATCTAAAGAACCCAGGATGCTCTGACAGGTAGGGAAACCTGCCAGTATGGGTGGGAAGCCTCCCCATTTGGGCCACCTGTTAGGCAAACTTCTAGCAGACACAAGCGGTCCCATGCTCCTGTAAGCAGGACACCTGCATGCTCATCTGCCACCAAAACAGTGCCCTGCTTTAGACTTCAGGTACAGTCTAAGCATTTTCACTGTCTGGTCAAAATAAACCCTCCTGATTGCAGCAACCAACAAGAGTCAATAACCACACACTGCTTGACAGCTCAAAGTCTCAAGTTCACGCACTCCTGGTCCAGAACACACATCCACTCTTATCAGCCGCTACATCCCTGATACACTTCAGAACAAACACATCTCTTGTGAAAGTTTAACCATCTCACAAGGGAGAGCTGACACAGATTCAGTCAAATGTGGGTTTCAGAGCATGTGCCCAGCAGATCTGCAGAGACTGCCGAGCTGTGCGAGGACTGCACCGTGGCAAACCTGCCAGGGATGCCAGCACCTCCAGGGACAGGGAAGGAGGCTGCTACACACACTTCTCCAGACCTCCAGGACTGAAAGCGTTATTCTGCTACTTGGCCTCTTGCTAATTGTGGGTTTTATTTTTATTTCCTATTACCCTCTTGCACGCCTGATGAGATTATCTTACCGGAACTGACACAGCTGGAGGCTGTAGCCATACATGCAGCCTCTCAGGAGGCGATGCAATTTTATTTTCATTGATCAGAAATCAGCAGGGCAGTAAATGATGGGAAATTCCATTAGGAGAAATACTGGGCCGTGAGACCCAACTAGCGAGGTACTCCCAAACCCCAGAAAGTCCCGTCTTCCCTTAAAGTCCCATCTGGATGCTGACAGTGTCATCTTTCTCCCTCCCAAAATGGAGAACGCTACTAACCTGATATTCTTAATCGCTGACTGCGCTGCCGGAAGCGGAGGCAATGCTGTCAAAACAGCCCCAAGGGTTCACTTAGCTGAGACAAAGTCTTTGGTACAGGCAGCGGCGTTTGACTCCCCTGGCTCAGTCGAGCAGGCTGGTGGGGGTCAGCGGAGTTTCACAGCACCAGCCTCTGCAGCCACAGCCTCTGCTTGCACAGGCCAGGCAAGTGTGAGAGGTGCTGGAGCATCAGGGCATCATCCAGCTCTCAGGTAGTTCCAGCAGAGCCAGGAGGAGCTGAGGTGATGTCCAGTGACTGCTCCCATTCCAGTCCCACTCCCTGGGAAGTCCCTGGTAAAGCATTACAACTTCAGTGCAGAGACATCAACCCTCCTGTCACGGGCAAGGGGCTCAGGGCACGCTCTGCTCAGCAAAAAGCCCTTCTGACAAAGCACAGTACTGCTACAGACTCATCCGAGACTAAACTGACAACCACATCTCAACCCTTCTGACTCAAAATACTACATACACAAAATACACAATTCCACGTTCCTGGATCTAGATGCTGCCATCAGGCCTCTCTGACCAAAAGGTGGGTTTGACCCATCCAGCTGTTAATTTCTGTCCCTGCCTGGGATGACAGCCGGGTCCTTTACTCCTGCAGCAGGACAAACCAGGCCCATCAGCAGAGCATGGGTTAACAGAAGCTGACCGCAGCACAGTTGTTAAGGTAATCAATACCAGTGAGATACTAAAGCAGCATAAGCCACATTATTGATTGCCAAGCAGATGATAAAACTGTTTATTATGATAATTGCAGGGTGCCTGCAAGATGCTCCTAGTGCTGTCTTGAGCTTTTTACAAAAATAAGGATTGCCAGAGCGTAATCTTCTGTCTGAAGCCCTTGTGAACCTGGGCAAGTCCTCCAGACTGCTATGACAAAGCAGTGACCCCCAGCCACCTTCACCTCCAAGCTACAGCTTGGATAGAGGTCATGTTATTAGACATAGCGGGTGAACTATTGATCACGCACACACCCAGTACAGTGGTCTCGCTCTTACACTCCCCCGCCCCACCTCTTGCCTTTGCTGGAGCACCCCTGTCAGAGAAGCAGGAGCTCCAACACCAAAACTGGGAACTTCAGCTCTGGATCCTCCTTCTGAACAGATGAAAATCAAAACTCAACTTCCCACTCCAAAATGCTTTTCTTCAATATTTCAATTGCTTTTTTTTGTCTATTCTGGACTTCCTACAGTTTCCTATGTCCTTTTAAGAAGGTTTAACATAATTTTCCCCTTCAGGCCCTATATTATGGTGCCATGCATTAAGTACTCTTTTTTCAGAAGACTGAACTACTCAGTTTGGAAGATCCATCTCTGTGTACCACTGGGAATGTGTGCACGCAGGCCAAACCTTAAAACAGGTGACACACAGCAGCCTGTCACCCTGCCACTGGGTGTCTGCAAGATCAGCAACTGATCTACCAGCATAAAGCAACATTTTGATTCTGAAGTCACTTCAAATACCAAAAGGTTTCTCTTGAATTAAACACAGAAACAGGCATCAACTGGCCTTCAGAAGATAAGCAAAATGCAAGCTGCCAGATTCTATCTACTCTGGCAGAAGCATCTATTACTGCTCCATCAGCGGGAGCAGGAATAAAAACTATAACATAACTGGGCTCCACGTTGCCACCACTGCCAAACGACAGCTGAAAATGAGTTTAACAAGGGCTGAAGCTCCAGGGTTCTGTCAGCAGCTCTACGGGCAGTAATTATGGAGTATGGGTCCCATTATCTCCCAGTATGGACAAGGATCTGACAGCTTCATCTCAGTGTTAACCCAAAGGACCATATGCTACGGGCTGCAGGCAGTACTCAGTGCAAACTCCTCTGCCTTGGCTGGGCTGCTTTCACACAATCTGGGTCACTTTCCCTAAGTAATCACAGTCAACGTTTGCAAAATAAACTTTACACCAGTCCAAGCAGCCCTAGTAAGGGCTGACCTCAGCCTGAGTTAGACCACAGATGGTAATCCTGGCTAATGCTCTAGCCCTTCCTCCTCCCCTTAATGCCTTCCCTCATCAGCACCAGAATGACCTCCCCGCTCCCTGGTGCTTCTCCTTTCCTTTAAACATGTGGCCACTTCCTCCATAAGCACAGTCAGCAAAAGGATTCTCCAGCCAAGTTCTCCAGGGTGAAAGACAAAACCTTACAAGTCTCACCACCACCTTTGGCCCTCCACTGCTGAAACAGCTCCTCTTTTCTAGGTTGCTCTTTCCCAGGCATCTCTGTATGGCAGGACCTGGGTGAGGATGGCATTTTACCTCTCCAGAGGTAACTCGCAGAGCTGTTAAAAGGTTAATGATGGAATTGACAAAGTGATCGAAACAGCACCCTGATGAGCAAACATGTCACACCACGCAGCTGCTGCCTTAGAGGCTGGTGACCTGGGCTGGAGCTTCTAAAACTCGCCCACTCTCAGCTCAAACACTGTTGATGGGCTGTAGAGCCCCACAAAACTCTTAGAGGTTCGAGTCTGTCTTACCAGCAATTCTGAACACAATCAAGAGGAAAACCATCCTTTCTTATTAAAATCTACATAAGGAAGCAACCCCCCTTGCCTATCATCCTCAGAAAGGGATAGCCTCCACCTTTCCTTCCCACCAGGGCTAGCAGGAGCCAGAGAGTCAACTGCAGCCAGTGCCAAGCATCTGCGCATTCGGTTCGCCAAGACAAGGGACCCTTTATCATTCCCAAGAAATCCACTATCATTTAGAGCCAACCCCAGCCCCACCATCTGCAAGCCTTCTGAAAGCTGACTTCTCCTGAAGTACCAGCTGAATCCTTTTCACTTTCCATGTGATACTTCTTGCAGGCTACTCATGCAGCAAACAAAGTGCCATGGAGCAGAGCCCTCCCTAGGAGATGAACAAGCCACCGCTGATCATACTTACTAGGACAGAGGGTGGAGGCACTTCCCTAAAAGCCTTACCAGAGCTTCTGGCTTTCCCTCCTGTTCCAGAACAATATTCTAGAAAAAGACTCAGTCTTAAATAATTCTGCTCTGTTCCTCCCATACAACGGAACAGAGCACCTGAAGAGCTTAAGAAGTCGAGGAGGGACTGGTAACAAACACAACACATTAAGTCCTCCAGACACCTATGGAAAGCTCCACAGCATACAACAACTTTCTACAGTAAGAAAGGCTGTTTCTACAGCACAAGAGGACAAGTCAAGTAATGGTCCTGAAGATGACTATGGAACAGCGAGCTGATCCTTCAGACACCCACACGTGCCCAACTAAGGCTTGGAAAGGTCACCACTTCCAGTGAGCAAGACCAGGCAATGCGAGAGACAGATCAATTTTTTAAACGCAGAACAAAAAAGCCCTCTAACACAGCAGCCAGAAAGGGTCGATGAAGTTTCAAGTGGTCTTCTCTGTCTTCTGTGTTTTGTTAATACCTCTGTGCTCAGAAAGCTACTGCAGAAAGCTTCTTAAGCCAGAGACTAACCTTAGCTCGGGAGCTTCAAGCCTGCCATGTAAACCACTGTGGTACTAGGCATGGCAATTAGTGCCATAACAGCAACGGCAGTTGCTAACCGTGGAGCACCGTAGATAACAAAGACTCGCCAGCAAACACTGCCGGGGATCATGACCCAAGTGCATAAGGCTCGGCTCCTATCAAAAAAAAAAAACCCAGACTACTCAAACCCATTTCAGTTACTTAACTGCACCTTCTGAGTTCCTAATAAAATACAGCTGAGAAACAGGACGAAACAGCTCCAACAGATGGGATTTTTTTTCTCCCCGTAATGCTTTTTTGCCATGCAAAACCCATCACCCCTAGGATGCCTGCAGCACAATCAAGTCATGCTACTGGGAGGCACTGGGACACGCTGGACTGTGAAGTACTAGGCTGACTGCTGTAGCAATGCTTGCACCTCACTGCTTGCAGCACTATCTATAGGTGAATCTGTAACAGCACCTGAAGGATCTGCCAATGCAGGACCACCTTGTGGTCAGCAGCAACCTGTCTGCCACTCTACACCCCATGATGATCCCATGGTGATCATCATGGTGATCCCAGCCTCAGTGCAACCAGTCAGCTTCATCTTCACTCACCCACCTCCACACCTGGCAGCACACCTTCAGAGGTGGTGGTTCTGTCCAACCAATTCAAGACTCCCCCATGCTTTATCAGCACATCATCCCCAGTTGCTAAAGCAGAATGGGCTGATCAGGCCCCTTCCCTAGCCCTCCTGGAAATGAGCTCTGAGGACAGCAGCTTACACTGTTCCTGCAGAGAAGCCAGGGACAGCAGACTGGTGCCCCAACACCACTTCTCTTGAAAACATCTGTTTTCATTATCACTATTACTTTTAATTAGCACTTTACAGCAGTCTTAAGCCCTCCCAGCTGGAGGAAAGTTCTGCTCCTAAATGAACAATTAGAAGGTGCACTAAGGGAATTTTGTTCTCATCTTCAGAAATTACTTTCTCAGCAGAGCTAAAAGGAAGGCACCTGGCTAAGCAGAACTCCCTTGAAGGGGTATCTTCAGGCACTGCTCAAAGCTGCGGGTCACCCTGGGATTCCCCCTGCATGAGCGGGCTACTGAAGTCAGGAGCTTGAAATGCTGAACTTCAGCATCACTAATGAAGGGGTCTTAACGCTTCTGCCCCGCATCACTCGCCGAACAGCCTCCTCTTCCTCACCTGGTCACAATAATTGCCCTGAGCAAAATCAAAGATCTGAATGCCCATCTCACTTGTGGAAGGCCCCTGACATGATTTAATTTGCTCAAGAGTTCAGGCCCAGTACAAGCTGAAAAGACAGAGCCCCATTAAATGCATAAGAAAATAGGTCCATATGAAGCCTAATTACTAGAAACACAGTCTCCTGATCAAGTGTTTCTCTGAAAAACCAGCAATGAGAAACATCCACAAAAAAGCCCCAAGAGGCGGCCTCGACCATTTTCAAGAAAGCAGAAAGTCAGAGAGGTGAAATGTCAGCAGGATGCTGCTGGAAAGGGCTGTCCCATGGGCCACCACCACCAGCATCAACGGATTCGAGGCTTTAATTAGAAACAAACCATGAAGCTCCAAAACTTTTCAACCAACATTGATCAAAACCACATCTATCATCCTCTTCTCCAGTTCAATCAAAACAAAACAACCGCAGACTCTGGGGACCCTCACTCTCAGTACCCCCTCCCACCCAAGGAGTAAAGAACCCGTAAGAAAAGGTGACCAAGGTGCTTCCCTGTCACCTTTCCCAAATCCAGTCCCTTTTGCTGATGAAGAGACCGAGATTTTACAGGAGTTCACAATAAAGTCTGAGGCATGTAATCGGAGCAGGCAAAGAACTAATGAAGTTACCAACACAATTAATGGCTGTCACTGCACCGTTACACTTGCACTGTCTGCTGGATCCAAGAGGCACATTTCTTTCCTTCCTTCTGTTTCCTCCTAACTCCTTAAGCTCCACTGAAGCAGAAGCTGCCCAACACCACCACATTTATCACAGTTGGGATTTGTATTTGAAATACAAGACTTGTTTTAAGAGTATTCCAGAACCATTCTGACAATCCTAAAGTCTACAGAACAACCAGGCTTAAAATTACACTAATACCACGTTTGGACTCAATGATCTGGAAAGTCTTTTCCAACCTAAACAATTCTGTGACTCTATGATCATCAGTTCCACTCAGATCTGTAATCTTTTAAGTCACTCGGTTTTCTTCTGCTCCACTTCACATTTTTCTTCTTCCTCACACTTTACAGCAACTTTCTCTGTTCCCTTGCAGCCCCTTTCTGAGCACTGAGTTAAAGCTGCATGTCAGTGAAGTTCCCTGGTAGATGTGAAATAAACTATTTATTTATATGATAAATATTTGCACCTCTCATCTGGGAAAGTTACTTAACCTACAAAGGTGGGCTATTACCTACAGTTTGCAGCCTGTGGTGATGGACAGAAACAGCAGCACCAGAAGATCGTTTGGCTTGTCTGACACTAGCAGAGCCCAGGAACCTTCCAAGCCAAGCCAAGCCGAGGGGAAACCAAACACTGCCCGCTGGTGCCACGCTGGGTCCCACACATGGGATGCACTCCACCACCTCACCCACACTGGTCCAAGCAGCAGGTCCCAGCCTGAAGCCCCCCTATCCATGCCATGGAGCATCTAGACTTGCAAACAGCATTGTTTCTATGCAGCGCTTGCATTCCAGCGAGGATACCCACACTGCTGCTCACTGCCCCAAACTAGTGAAGGGCTCTAATCACCAGTCACTCCACCTGCTCTGCTTGAGCCCCCACAGCCCATCGGGTAAGCCCCAACCAGCTGTGCCAAGCATCAGTATCCTTCCCTACAACCCCGCTGTCACCAACTGCGATGCCACGGGCAGCCGAGCTAGCGCGTGAATGAAAGGATCCCGCCGGGGTCTGCCCAGCCCTTGCTTCATATTCAAGCATTTACTTGGCTTTCCAGCATCTGTCTCTGGAGGAGGGGAAGCGAACGCCTCCCGTGCCCAATATGCCCAGATACTGATCAGACCACAATGCAACAAGGGGGGAAAAAAGGAAACACAAAACAATTAATTCTTGGCTTCTTGTTTTAGCTCTAGGCAAGGGAAGGTGCACGGCAGAGTGAGAGGAGACTGGAACAGACAGAGGCTGGGATCTGCTCCAAGAGCCCTAGGGGTGACAGCGCTGGCTCCCAACCCCAGAAACAGGCTGCTCTCCAACAGGTGAGGGCTCAGTCAGGCTTCTGGGCAGAGGGAACAGAGAAAGTGTCTCATGCAAGACTTCTTTGGACTTTATCATGCCCAGGCCAAACGGCATGAAGCCCATCTGGGAGAACAGGGCCAACCTATCAAATAAACCACCCTCCTGTGAGCAGGTCTGAAAGCAGCCTCCTTCACATCTCCAAAGGGGTGATGTCTTCGCTGTGAGGTAACTTACACAGGCACACCACAACTGCTGGAGTTTATTCTGCTCTTAGTGGGGTGTGCTGAATATTTTCCCCTCTGATATGATGACAGCATGGTCTGAGCACACCAAGACTTGCCTGCACCACGTGCCACCAGGGTCAGCGCCACCACAGCAGCAGCAGAAACCTAAGGTGATACAACAGGCCTGGCACTTGAATTAAATCCTAGCTGTACATTTACAGGTTAATCGTCCAACAGCAATGTCTTGGTGATCTTAAGAGACTTCTGCCACAAAACCACTTAACTGCTTTTACAGCAACAGAACAATCTCGATAAGACAAGCATTTTTAAGGATGAACCACGTAGGAGCTCTCTAAAAGGTATCCAGGGAGCACGCACATCCCCAGCAGCCAACCTCAGACAGAGCAACGGACAGAAAAACTGAAGAAAACAGAAAAAAACAAGTAGAGAGACGTGCACAGAGCCTGAATCTGCAGAAAGTGAACTTGGGTCCCATAGGACATGTGGTGGAAGGACAAGCGGTGGAAGAACAGGCGGATCTCCTGTGCCCCCTTGTTCAACCAGCCGCAGCAAGAAGGGAAATCCACCCTGTGGGAGCTCAGAAGGACCCAGACCAGCAGCTCAGCCTGAAGCCCAACCTCTCACAACACGATAGACAGCATGCAAAAATCTGTTCGGCTGATGAGCAAGTCAACTGAATACCTGAAACAGAAATGAAGTGTCCAAGTACAAATAACTCCTCACTCTCGAAAGATTTTGTCAAGAAAAATAAGCACAACTACAAATAAGTGCAAGGGCCAGGCAGACAAGAGAGAAACCTGTTCAGCAACTGATGTATACACTGGGGTCAGCGAAGGAAGGAGATGGAGGAGAATGACATGAGAAATCCCCCACTAACACATCACAAGCCACCTGAACAGGAGGCTTGAAATCCAGTCTCCACTTCTAAAGGCAGCTTGTTTCTTTGTCAAGGTTCAAAACAGCTAAGACGTGTGAAACTCTTGCCTAAATCCCACGCAAGCGCCAGCTGTGCCGGCGTGCTACAGGGAGAACACAACATCACTACCTGGGCACAATGACCACGGCCGACATCTCTGAAGGTGGCAGAAGTCAGACAGGTCATCTTTACTAAAGGGAAAAAATAAAGCTACCACAGTCATAAACCAGTCTGGGACAACATGCAGCTCTTTCAAGACTTGTAACTGCATTATCACAAGTCGGTGAAGATGCACTTACTCTCCAGCGGTTCCCTCATGAAGGGCAAGGGCACACTGGTCCAACTTTAACCACGTCCTGCCCACACTACAGCAGACTTAGCATTTTACCAGGATTTAAACGTTTGATTTTACTTCCCCCACAGATCTTCCATGGATATTCTAACATACCTGCTCCACACCAGACAGACACAGCAGCAGCAACCCACCAGAAAAGCCCCAGTTATCCCCTGAGCCTTTTAAACCCAAGGGCTAGAAGAGACTGTGCTTTCTCTAACACGATCTGCAGCAGAGGCAGCTGGAGCATGGAGGAGAGAACAGGGTAAAAAGGAATACAAGGGTTTTTTCCTCTTGCCAGGAAGACAGGAGCCATGCTGCCAGGAGGGTCAGGACCAGAGTCAGTTCCTGATGGGGATTCCCAGAGTCAGTTCCTGATGGGGATTCATGTCAAGGTTATCCCCAGCATCTCCAGTTGCCCACTGGGGGCCTATGGCAGAGGTTGAAAGCATTAAACGAACACAAGAGACGGGCCAGTTTTAAGAAGGGTCTAACAGTGGTCACCAACAAGGAAAGCTTCCGTGGAAGGTGCTGCTCTGCAGTAGTTACTCATGAACCACTCCTTGCTCCAGCACCTTTGTAAGAGCAACAGGTTAAAAATAACTACTTTCCCCAGGAATCAACAGTTCATTTCTGAAGCATAAAGAGCAAAAACAACTCCAGTACAGGGACCAGAAAAGCTTTAAGAAAAACCACCACAAAACTGATTTGATTTCACCACACAGATAAGAGCAGCAGATCCCACTACTCAGGGAGCCGATTGCTCATCATGTAGAAAACTCTGAGTTAGTAGTAACAGTACAGAGAGCAGCAATATGATTGTTCTGTGGAGAGAAAAAAGAGGGCAATACACAAGACAACACAAGCAAGAGTTTAAGAGAAAATTCAATATGGTAAATAGCAAGTGAGTTTAAAAGAGCAAGAATAGACATTAAATGAGAAAGTTATTTCTTATTTTTCTTTCAAAATCAAAACCCCAAATGCAAAGCAATTTTTCTTTCAAGAGCAAAATCCCATTTGGGAAAGGCTTAATTAAGAAGACCTTCTTCAAAGGTTTGCAGAAGCAGCAACATGAAAAGAAGAGGGAAAAGAAAGAGTTTAGACTACAGGAAGGTACTGCCCTTCAGTACAGCACTGTTCTTGGAGACCCCTGACACCCGTCTCACAACCGGTGGCTACCCATGGCTGTGGTATCCTAACTGGTGGCATGCTGAACCATCTTGAACATGCCAACCACTGGGGGACCCAGCTCACTGAGGAAACACACCACAGTCACTCCAGCAGCAGTCTGCCAGCCTCTGCCCCAGGGAGAAATGCTCGGAACAGCCTCAAAGCACACTTTTATCCCAGAGAAGTCAGCGCTAGCAGCCACCCCTCTGGAGTCCTCTAGATCATGGGAAAGCGTTTGTCCATGACATCTTTTCCTGTTCTCTCCCCCTGTGCAGAGTGGAGCTGGCACAGCACTGGATTCAAAGCCAAAGTCCTTCCTAACACAACCTCCAAGAGCATGACACTTCAGCAAGGCCTTCTAGAGACTGGAACAAGTACAAGAACACTCAGCAACACTCCTTGATCTTGCAGGTAAGAAGGTCCAAATCCTAAACTCAGACAGGCTGCCAAGAAACCTCACCCAGGGTTCATCTCATCACCCAAACTGTCTCCTTTGAACGACATCCTTCTGCAGCTCCTTCTGTTCTCCTAGCCGCAAGGCAAAGGTTCCAGCTTCGCAAGTCAAAGAGCAAACTGATTTACAAACCAGGTCTCTAATTTACAAACTCTCCTCCTTGCCCCTACACCCCTTCAACACCAGGCAGGGAGCAGCAGCAGGCACCGTGCCACTTCCTTGCAGGCACAGTTTTAACTACCTGGGTAAATGAGGATAAGGAGAGCCCTTCAGGAAGCCAGGCCTAAAGGAATCATTAGATCATCCAGTCTGGCCTCCTGCACACCACAGACTCAGTGGTTCTTCGTCAGCATTAACCTCGCAAGAGGATCAGCCCGGAAGGGAAGCTGAGAAGTAATTTACACACTTTTTCACAAGCCTGCACACTCTGTTTATAAAAAAAAAAAGAAAATACAAGATGCTGAAGCTATAGGTTATTACAGTTACATCCTTCTTAAAGTGATGAGGAATTTGCAGACACTGGAAATGGAAAAAAAGCCCACCCAAACCCCAAACCGAACTGAGGTTCATTATCATATCCTTTTTACATTACTTACAGAGAGAACATGAGTGCTGAAGCAGTGTGCATGCCACGTCCAGAAGGTATGTCCCCCTCCACAAGCTCTCACCATGCCCATGCTGTTCCCATACAAACAGAGCCATTGGCTGAGCCAGGGCAGCCCCACTGCTCAGCCCCACGAGCAGGACTCGCAGGGGAGCCCAGTCCAGCTCGGAAGGTTTGACAGCACTGAACACCCTTTTGGCACAGGAGCTCCACCCTGGAGAAATGGAGCGTGGAAAACCCTGTGGTTTGCTTGAGTCTATTATGAATGTGAAGACAAGGTGAACTTGAACCCAAGAACCCAGAATCAAACACTCTCAGGAGTTTTTCTCAGCTGGGCTCCTTTCCCCCCCACCTCAATTTTGTGCATGTGGCTTTGGTAACAGCAGTAAGCTGGCAGCTTGGGAACTATGTCTCTAGGAAGGTGAGACCCCACATGCCCTCTGCTCACATACTGGTATCTCTGGCAACACACAGACACGGGATACTGTCTGGCCACCAGGCTCATCCCGAACGTCCTTCCCCTTCGCCTCCATGTGATGCAGCTTCTTCCTTCTCAGCGATGCCGTAAGCCACACCGAAGCAGGAGGCAGCTGGAGCCTGGCCAGCATGCATTCGATCTTTCAGCTCCAAGGGGACATAAAACCAACCGTCAAATCTTTGAAACGTGTCCAACTCGCGACAGTTGCGTTTGGTAGACAACACAGCTCGTCTCTTGGCACAGATGACGCAAGGCCCTTTCCTGTGCTCCCTGCAATCTGCACCTACACATGCACCAACACACCGCCTCCTCAGACCTCAACCAAAGCTTTTCCTGGCCCCAAACTCTCACAGGGAAGTGCTAAGTTAGACATTTTACAAATAATATTCCCTTAATACTGCTGCCTAAATAATTTCCTGATGTGGGCCACACACTGACACAGATAATCCTATGGATGACTCTCCATCCTATTTAAAACATCTCTGGTAGCAACAGCAAATGCTGGCATTAGAAGATACAGTTGGGAACAAGCTATTCAATTAAAAATCAATTTTAACCCACCACAGACAGAGGGAATGAGAAGGAAAATGAGAATTAACTCTGCATGACTACATTTTTTCCAAGGACTACAGTACTGGAAAACAAACCAGCTAATCAGTACTTTGCACTGAGGCACACATTATCCATAAGATACATGCACACCTTGCGCATTTGCTTCACAGTGAGGGTGACAGAGCCCTGGGATGGGCTGCCCAGGGAGGGTGTGGAGCCTCCTTCTCTGGAGACCTTTAAAATCCCCCTGGACATGATCCTGTCCTACTTGATCTAGGTGATTCTGCTCTGGAAAGGGGATTGCACTAGCTGATCTTTCGATGTCCCTTCCAATCTCTAATGTTCTGTGATTTAATAATCTTTGGCCATCTTGGCAGAGCAACAGGACCTCCCTGCTCCTCACCCCACACATGGGCACATGCCTTTGTGCCACCAGGGCTGTAGGGACTTCCATGAGTTTCCACAGCAAGAAGCAAAGAGCATCATTGCAGACCTCCGGCAACCACAGAACAGCTGCTTGTGGCAGCGGGCACACAAGATGAAGAGCTTGATGCTCTGAAAAGCAGAGTTGCAAGAGTTCCATTTTCTAATGGGGGGGGGGATTATTTCAGCTGCAGCCACTGTCTCATGCTCCAGATTCAAGGCTGCTGCAGGCAGTCGCAACCCTGCCCAGGACCCGACACAATGACTGAATTCCCTAGAAGGCCAAAGACAGGGGAATTTCCTGGGTCTGATCACACAGCAGCAGTAACTGTAGTTCCTACCCTCTGGCCTTCTCAAAATACACACTAAAGCCCAGAAGATCTGACCAAAAATTAGAAACTCAGGGATCCCCTGGGTCCCACCACAGCCTCTGCAGGCAGGGAAATCATCTGGCTGGCTGTGCTAGTCACAAAACGAGCTTTCTGCAGCAGCCTGAGTCAGAGGACAACCCTTGGGGCAGTCCTGAGCCTAAGATCCTCTGATGAGGAAGAAGCTGATGTATTGTGGACTGTCAAATCACTGGTGCTGGGGTCCAAGATGACAGTGACTGATTTTCTTTTTAATCATAAGCTGCAGTTGCCAGAATGACCCGTCACAGCCACAGCTCAGACAACGTATCAAGCACTGCTGGCGTTGTGAGCTTCTTGCAGAAATGAGACATGGTGCAAGTCAGAAGCCGGCATGTGCACGCTGCAAGGAACGGCAGACAGTTCTAAAAGACCAGGAAGGTCCAGACAGCAAGGAAGTTGCTGGATAACCACCTCAGGAAGAAGGCACCAGAACACACAGTGACCCACCTGGTGACCCTCTGCACCAGTTCATGGACTGTGTATGCAACAGTTTTAGAAAACTAATAATAAAAACTCAAAATGAAGCTAAAACGAACGGCAGGAAAAACTGCCAGAGCAGACCCAGCACCACTGGCTGCGCAGCCAGCTCCAGCAGCACGTCTGGGAGATCCCTATAGAGAAGAACACCTGCTTTAGGACAATTTGTGTTCCCTCCAACGTTTCAATTACAACTACTTATTTCACTGCGTTCCCATTGTTCATTACACCAATTTATGTCTCGTTTGAAGTGTTGTTCAGGTTAAAGTAACGCGAAACGACAGATCTCACCCTTACTTTCAAGCCCAGTGTGCGGCAGCTCAGCGCTCTGCCCTCTTCCTATCTCACACACCAGATTGCTTCCAGCTAGCACCAGTGAGCCCTGAGAACTCCACGAGGGTGGTGGGATGGCACAGAGTCCTGGCACTCTGCCCATGGCCCACCAGTTCAACATGGAGCCCACGCTGGGCACGGGGCTAGAACTCTCAGCACTGAGAAGCCAGCACTTCCTAAACCTGCTCCCAGACAAAGCTTCCTAAAACAGCATGGGAGGAAGCGATGCCAGGTCCTCCCCTCCAGCCTCAGCAGTGGAGACACCAGCTGCCCTCTGCCAGCTGGGTGTCTGGTGCAGGTTTATGAACCTCATGCAATTCTGGCTTTTTAGGGCAGTACCCAGCCTATGCGTGTGACTCCAGAAGGTCCACAACCCTTGGCTAGTAACTCCCAACAAAAAATTCAAGTGCTTTCTCAGAAATATCAGCCAAATACGACCTTTCCAAACCAGAAAGGGCTCGGACCCCACCTTTCTTCAGGGAGACTGAATGGAAACCAGGAGCGCAGTGGCACCTCTGAGGGACACAGCGATCCTCGAGCCTGTAACCACACAGCAGGCTTATTCATCGGATTCACTGTTAGCCAGCATGATTCATGCCTCTCAAAACTAGCAACTTGCCTAACCCTCAAAACATGCCTGACACTAAATTAGGGAACATGTGTGGCTTTATTTGCTCCAGGACAGACCTTCTGCTGTTCAGAAGACAGAGAGGTATGAAGGAGCCACTTCAGAAGCAGCAGCACTGAGGGACAGACTGCCACAGCTCAAACAACTGAAAGCAACCTCAGAATCAAACCAGAAATCCTTCCACACTCACTGGCCTTACAGCAAGGTCTGCGGTGAAGTATGTATTTCATCTGGAAGTTTCACTGCCAAGAGAGCAAAGATGTCCCACCCAATCAGGCAACTATTAATAATGAGAAGCTGGTGTTTAGCAAGGGTGGTGTCAAAGCCAAAGCACATGCCACAGACACTGATCTTCAGCCTCTTCTCCCAAGCAGTAGAGGATCTCCCACTTTTGGATCCCACTGTTCATAGCAGGCCACTGTACAGGACTTATCATGGGCTCAGAGGAACACCTGGCCCTTGCTGCAGCCTGCTGGAAGAGAATGAAGCCTTAGGACACAGGGACAAATTTCTACCACAGGATATGAGGAACTACACCCGAGCAACTTGGGCTCACAAGTTCCCAAAGGTTTCGTTTTCCAGGAGACTCCAGAAAATTCAAAAGTAATGAAGCATAGGCACTGGGACACTTGCAAAGAATCTCAAGAACATCCTTTCCCATCACAGCCCTCAGAGTAACACCCATCCACCAAGCACCTCGAATTCCATACGAACAAGCCAGTCAACTTCAGCCAGCGCCTCAGCAACGTGTTGGAAGAAATACTCAAATCAGAGGATGAATTATCTACCTGTATTTGATCTCAGGTCACTTGGCTCCACAGCACTGGAAACGAGTTGACTATGTCCCTGCTCACTGCAGGAGGGTTGGACTAGATGACCTTTAAAGGGCTCTTCCAGCTCAAACCATTCTGTCATTCTGTGACTGTACAACTGGAGACTTGCCCTGTCCCTGTGCAGACCTCCCTTTCCAGAGGCCTTGAACATGAGCCACTAGTGCTACAAGCAGCATTTCTTTTCAAGCCAGACCGTGCCAGGCCTGGCACAGGTAGAAACCCTTTTTCTTTCAGCTGTCAGATGCAGCCCTTCTCAAGGCACTTGCGCTGCCCTGCACTTGGCCTTTTCCATTTGACTCCCAGCAGAGTCATTACTGAGCCCCAGCGCAGGGCTGGCACCAAGAAAAACAAGTTTGTCCCACTCACCAGGAACCATCACTCCCCAGACTCTCCTTCCCTACTTCTTGGGCACTCAGAGCCACATAATCAAACCAGGACTTGCCCAGACCAGTGGGAGCCACGCAGCACTGACTGAGACCAGAGAAACACAGGCTTCAGCAGTAACAAGACCACTGGGATGTCTCCCCTCCATTTGCACCCACCCAACACAAGAGAAAGGAGCTGCAGGAAGCAACCAGCACACGAAGAAACGCTGTTGGCAGGGAAGGTCTGACACCAGTGGGGTTCCACTCTTCCCCTCATCAGCACTGGAACATCAACACTGTTGCCTCTCTGCTTAGCCAGATCCTTCCTTGCATGATCCCACACCAGGATTTAAACAAGGGAGAAGCAACTCTGCACCAACCCATTCCTGGCTGCTTTCCATCCTCTCCTGTCACAACACCACAACCAGATCTAGTGGCAAAAAACCCCACCCTGAATATCACACAGATTTTTCACTGTTGGGCTACAGCTGCTTTCACAGTGAACAGTGCAAGATTTTCCACATTACACACAATTGTTTCTGCTCAGAAGACAACAAGCAGTGCAGGGACAGAAGAGCCTCACAACCTCCTGCCACTATTAACCATTAATAGCCAGGCTTGCTTTGTTTACCAAAATCCTGTGCAAGCCTGACCTTCCCCTCCCTGCCCCTCACTCCCAGGTGGAGACCATTTACCTCAACTTTCAAGATACCTTCCTTCTCACATTTTCTCTTACTGTTTTATGATTTGAGCTGGTAACTGCAGCTGTCATCACCTCCCCTAGGAACCAGAGCAAGACAACTAGGTTCAGCCTTTCCAAGTTCACAGATGCACCCCAGTTGTACATCCAGGCCTCTCCTGTTCAAGCACACAGTGATGTGCACTAGGAGAAAACATAACCATGAGCCAAGACTAAAATACCTCCACTTCAACCTAAGACACAGATGCCAAGACAAAAAAGCACAAAGGTCAGAGCAACAAGGCAAGAGTAACCAGCAGCAGAGCTGTGTAACTAAGGAGGAAGCAACACTTGAAAATGTAATGGCAGGATATAAGCAAAATACTAACTACTTCACAATTCAGATGGACTTGGTGGTTCTTAGAGAGGTTCAGTATCAGATATCCCTTAATCATTCGTCCCTCTCATGAATTGTGTGGGGCACAGAACAGCAAACAGAGCACCTGCATTTAAAAAAGGGTTGGGCAGTCACCGCGGAAGGTTTTATTACCTTTATCTCATAACAGACAAAGCTCCAAGTATTGTGAGGGGAAGAATAATTAAAGGGACAGCAATAAACGGAAACCAAGATAAAACATCAGGCAGGTTCACTGCAGACACATTGTACAAACTAACCCCTTACTTAAGTAACTGTCTCTTCTTCAATACCATGCCATGGGGCATTTGACCAGAGAAGAGAGGAACTAGCAAAGATTTTAAAAAGGCAGAAAAACAGGCCAAAAGACGATAACAAAATGATTTAAAGACAATAGTGCCCTGGGTCAGGGTTGTTCAGAGTGGCCTTGGAGTCATCTTGCTAACTTCACTGATGGCCTTGCTGCAGATCAGCAGAGACCACCAATACTCCATGAACCTGGGAATCACATCCAGTGGAAGATGAGAATATTACACAAGAAGAAGTTATGATCTGGGGCCTAGAATAACAAAAGAGGAACTAGATCCGAGAACGGAACAGGAAAACGCTGAATTTCTGCAGTAACGTCAGGCTTTACCCATCAGGAATTACAGAGGAGGAGACAGGCTGATGCGCTAGTCAGGACAGCAGAACCAAAGGTTCTGAGAGCTGTGAAAGTGGCAAACATGATTTCAATGTGTTACCCGGGGTGTCTGCAGAGATACGGAAGTAATAAACGGGATGCTAACAGCACTGCAGCGTACAGCTGTAACCACACTGCAGGAGAAAACTTTGTTGGGAACAGATGGAGGCAGCAGCCAGCGGAGCGATCGCAGCACGGGTGTTCTCCAGCACAAAACCAAAGGGCTTTCACCAAGCCACGCGAGCTCCAGCTGGGAGCCGGCGTGTGCACATGCGCGGGTGAGCAGGGGGGTGTGCACACTAGCACAGAGGCAGGAACTCATCCCATGGAAACAGCTGGGCTGCAGACCATGGCCCAGGGAGGAAGCTGTTACATCAATATTTAGAAAGCAATGGCTGCACCAGCAGAGGAGAGGAGTCAGTCCCAGTGACCACCCAGCATTAACACTTCTAAAACAAGGTCACTCTGGCAACTCCAACTGTACATAAGAAATACCCTGGCACATTTACCTTTCTACTTTCGATATTTTTTAGGAAATACTGATGGAGCTGTTTTCAACCTCAGACACTCCAACTTGAGAAAATGACCATGTTCCTGTGGAGAGAGTCAGGTAAGGCTTAAAAATTGCTTCTGTGAAGTGTCTGGAAGTAAACAGGCAATGAGGCCACTGCACACCACTGGAACTCGCTGCACGCACCTATGGCACCTACAGCAACCACGCTGTCCTGTGGACAATTAAGTATTTCTCTGTTTCCTCCAAGCTGAGCTACACCTCCATGCCCCAGGCTACACCCAACAAGCACAATAACGGTTCATTGGTTCCTAAGTTAACTTTTCTACTTTCTCATTTTTTCTTTTGCTGAACGGTAAGTCAACAGGCCAAAGCGATTGTGCCCTTTATTAGGCAACTGTTTGTCAGTTAATATTTGTGTTCCAGTGAGGCAAGGACCAGATAAGTGATGCCTCAGCAGCTGCCCTCCCTGCTAGAAAGCAGAGCAGAGGGGCTGCAGGGGAACCCCAAGCAAGTCGAGGCACCCTTGAGACTGCCAGTCTCCAGATCTCAGCTGAACTGTGCCAGCCTCACCCCTGCCTGTATTAGGTGGTGATCACAGCTAGTACCTGCCATCGTGCAGCTACAGAGCAGCACACACGGATAATCGCAGGCTTTCTAAATTTAGCCCTGCTTCTCCTTGCTCCAACCTCTCCTTCCACAGCTTGAGAATAATGGTGGCAATCTCTTCTGGCAGCAAGCAGAACTAAAAGGATTAATCTGCTACATCTCTGTAAAAGTACTTCAATAATTAAGAGGAGCAACTGCTGAACAAGATTAGCAACAGACTAGAACAAAATATAATCAGCAATAGGGACCTTTACAAAAACCTGTGTTGAGGTGTAACACCTGCATCCTAGCCATCCAGCATCCCAAAGCACATGCTGGCTGCTCTGCCCTCCAGTGATGTTGAAAAGGCATCAGATGTCAGTATTTCTGACTCCTCCTGCTCTCACCCACCACGTGCCACCACAACCCTTCCTTACACTCTCACCCGATCCACTTTGTATTTTTGTTAGTTTCTGAGAAGCTTGAAAGAAGCTGGGAATGCTGAAAAGCGTCACTGATGCTGAGCAGTCGGGTCTCCAGAGATCCTCAAACGGGCTTCCTGGCCACAGGATGCAGCTCTGGTTACAGCCACTGCACAGAGCGGCACCGTCTCCGCGCAGGCACCTGCTGCTGGTTCTGGCTCGGGACCGAAGGCAGGAACATCTGCCTCGGGATGAGAGCTGGGCTGGGCAAGGAATGGGGGGGACAGACATCGCGTCTGGAGCTTCCTGACAGGGAAGGCTCATTCAACACAGGCGGCAGGTCAATGCCTGACTGGCAGCCAGCAAAGCCACATGATCCACCGTGCACTGCGACCATAGGGCAGACACAGGGAAGCTGCAGCATCTTCCCTGCACCCACTCCAGACCAAGCTCTGCTTCAGCAGGAGTCTGAAGGCACACACTCACATCACATCATGTCTGGGTGTCCCAGCAGCTCCCCAGGGGAGTCACAGCGTAGCTGAGCACTGACAGCTTTGTGCTTGCCATCTCACAAGCAGCTGGAAACAGCTTCCTCTTGCTGCGAGCAGACACCCTGGCGCGGCACCAGCGCCCTCCTGCATGGCTGGTCTGGAAGCAGATGCTGCCTGGGCTGTAGAACACAGGGGTTCTCTCCTCCACACCCCACAGAGCCGGCACAGTTACACACAGGCAACACAAGCTGCAAGCACAATGCAACAGATATATTTAAAACACGACCTGCAGTACGACCTAAATTTTACTTCTGAAAAATGAAAAGAGTAGCTCCAAGTGTCTTCCTCACATGTCAAGTTTCTTTGTTTCCTCTTATATTTAGGACGCAGGTTTTCCACTCCTCCCAGGAGGTTCAGGCACACAAGGGCAACACAAAAGGAACAGTGCACCAAAGCACAACGTCACAGCTAACGGAGTGTTTAAATTTGTTTGCCAGGCAGCACTCTAAACCAGCAAGGGCTGCAATTAAAGACCCCTGGGAGTTGCATTGCCTACCACGTTAGGGGCTGGAGGAGACTCAGAAGACTGTCCACTTGGGTCTTCTGACTCCTCAGCATTTCTGTAGGACAGCAGCACCTGATGCTCTAGGCTGAGTACATCAGTAGGCAAAGAACCCCCACACCCCCGCTTCCTCCTTCCCCCTCTAGTCATCTCACATCAGTGCTCCAGATCTATCCTCAGCCTATCCTTCCTCCTTCATGTATCAGTCCCCACTTTAGTGGGTCATATCTCCAAAGAAATAAGCTGGACATTATTCTTCTCAGGGGTGTTTGTCAGCAGAAGATGCCAAGTTTTTCTTGAAAGCTATGTGTGGAAGAGCCACCAGAGCTGAACCATGCTCACTCTAGGAAAACAAAACAGCAGGACAGGAGGAATCCAGCTGCTCCGGTCCAGAGGTCTCAGGCATGACAAGCTTTCCAGACACAGGATGGAAGGACCAAGCCAAGCATCCACAGTCACAAAATCACATAATGGTAGGGGTTGAAAGGAACCTCTGAAGATCATCTAAGTCTAGTCTCCCCTTCTTCACTCCTCTCTCTTTTCTCCACTGAATAAATGCAAGAAAATGAAGACCTATCTGTACAACGTTAATCCCAGGTGAAAAAAGCTCTTAAAAGCAAAGGTTTCCCACGGCCCCATGGAACCTGGTCCCTACCTGCCAGGCCCAGCAGAGCAGGGAATCACATGGGAACAGGCACCAGTGCCTGCAGTTCCCTCCTCCCACTCCTGCAGGTGGGTGTGTTTGGAGGAGCATCATCACACCTACAGCTCTGGGACCAAGGGAAGATGCAGGTGCAAAGGAGAGCCCAGCAGTGGTTTAACACAAGCCGCACCTCTGGGAATGAATTCGATGTCAAGTGTCAGCAAGTAAATTGCTATTGGCTTCTCAATAAGCAGCAGTAGTGAGCTAAGTGTTTCCCTGTGTTGTGCAGGCTCTCTCCGACTCAATACAGCAGTATTGACAGCACAATCACAGGGTAATCCAGGCTCCACTAATATCTCAGCACCTCCTCATTGAAAATACACTTTCCACTTGGACATCAGCCCATTAGCCAGGCTCACAACACAGGCACCCCCTAACCTGGCAGGACTTTCAGCGACACAGCCCCCAACGCCAACGTGGGCCACAGCAAAGGGGTCCCTTTCACAACAAGAAATCACCAATGGAAGGCTGAAAGGTAATCAGAAAGTCTTTACAACTCTAGTCTCCACAGGTTTCAGGAAAAAATACCCAGCAAAACCAACCCCCCAGGATTTCTTTGCTAGACAACAGAATTTCATTTAGGGAATTAACTCCCCTCTTGCCCCAACCCTCCCATCAGTCATCCTCCCTTGCCATACTTACCACTAAACTCAAGCTGCATATTCCTCCAGGCAGAAGCCTCTCCATTCATTCATGGAAAAACAGAGACCTCCTGCACAGCACCAATTCTACATCCTACTGCTGTACAACAGGGCACAGTTGCTGCAGAGGACCACTCACACTCCTCTGCTGCCAAGGACACCCTCCAACTGCTATCATGTTGGATATCCCCAGGCACCTGGGATGCTTACACTTGGAGAAAAGCCTCCAGAGCACTCTGGCAACTCAGTCACAGCACAGTGCAAGTCATCTTAACCACTTCTGTCACTCTACCAGATCCCAGGCTGAGCCATCACAGCACACGGACTGCTTCCATAAAGTTTCTGCTCTTTCCCAAGACCACAAGCCATAACACGAACAGGTAATCAGCCACAAGCAGAGGCTGGCTGCAAGGCAGAAATTTCCAGGAGCAGCATCAGCAAGTAAGCATTTTCCCTAAACCAGCTGCTCCAGAACACACAGGGCCCACGGGGTTTGTCAGGAAGCTTTTAGGACATTGTGGCATGAGCAGCTGCTGCCACGTGCACGGGAAGACCCGACACTACCAACAGGAGACAGGACCCTTCTCATCATTTCAAATCTGCTGGTGGTAGGAAAAGCCATTCACACCACTGGGTATTTGGAAGACAGGGAGGCAGAGAACGATGGACTGAAGTAAGGTTAAAACCAGCTGGGTTTCATGCAGTGAAACAGCTACGCTGAGAACACGCAGAGTATCTTAAACTCTTCCTGCTTCAACTTCTGTAATCTACTACAAACGTACCAGTTGGTTCAGCGGTGTAGAATGTGATGCCTTAAATAACAGAAATGACACTTTGCTCGTCTGCAGGTACCAGCAATGCGAAGACAAGCCCAGATGGAGAAAAGCAGTGAAAACATCTACTGGAGGACCCTCTTGGTTTGAGTCAATCACACTGTATGCTGCTGGTGCAGGTTTCCCATGAAGCCAACGTGCCGGCAGCACAGAAGTCACCCACAGCTCACCACTCCGAGGTGAGCCGGCTGAGGTGAGCCAGCACAAGCACACAGCTCCATGTGGAAAGCTGGTGCCTCACAGCACACAGGAAAGGAAGGAGACTGCAGAATGCACCAATACATACTAATAACAACAGCAAAGCCAGGAGAATAGGCACTTAGGGAAAGGGAAGCCACCACAGCAGTGCAACCACGGCCTCTTCCTGCCCCTTACAACTTCTCCCAAGGACTGTGCCACAGTGACTTCACTGCCACAGCAAAGCCTTTTCCATTTTGCAACCACATCCTGAAATGCCTGGCACAACATCAGACCTTTAACGACAACAACCAACTTGTGTTTTGTCCTGACGAGCAGCATCTTCCACCTCACCAAGGCCGTAACAGCATCACGAGGTGAACAGCAGGTGCACACCAAGATGGAATGCACTTCCAACAGCAGTGTGACCCACGACCCACCTCCCAGCCAGCACAGCATCATGCAGTCCCACCAGTCACAGTGTGATACAGCAAATGCTGTGTGAAGCATTCAGAAGAGAATCTCTCCAGCATGACCCACACCAGCATTACATTGCCAGGATCAGGAAGGCAAGGTCAGAGAGCCTTCTGTGGAGACAGAGAACACCACTTGGTCTGGAGTCAGCTGGAACAGATACCTGGTGAGGAAGAGGTTAACATTGCCTCAGTCTGCAATCTGATAAATGGCTCTGCAGAAAGCAGGTTCTCTCACTTTGAGATATGATGTCACTAACCTTTATTGATCCACAATCAGAGAACTTTGCTTATCTCTCTCCTGTGATATGCTGCCCTCCTGTACTCAACTAGAGTTTAATACACTGCTGGGCATCTTGCACTCTTTATGGCTCACACCGCACCTCCACCAGGCCACTGGGGACAATATTTTACAGGCTGCGCCAGCCCATCTAACTCAAAAGATGAGACACTGGCACACATAACCCCTGCCCCACTGCCTCCTGCTTCAGAGAGATACTACACACATATAGCAGAATACCTTCTGAAACAAGAGGGGGAACACAGCGCAGATGAGGTCCTACACAGTCTTACAGCCATATGGACAGTAGCAGGTCTTCAGTCTGAAGCCAGTGGGAACATTTGTCCTCTGAACTTACTGTTTAAGTGTTTATTTTTACCCAACTTCTACTATTTCACAAGGACAGCACTTCACTCTTAGCCTTAACTTCCACTTTAATAGTCGAGGCGAAACATGACGTTAGGTGACTAGACCTGGAACTTCACCATTTACTCCTGTGTGGCAGCAAGGCATTGGCCACAGACTGCATACACCAAACCCAGCGGTTCGCACAGCAAGGGGGCAAAACCCCAAGGGGACAAAAAAAGGTCAATGTAAGGCAGAAAAGGCCAAAAGCAGCACAGCAGTTTTTAAAAGCAAGGAAAGGTTGAAAGCAGTAAACCAGGTGCTCCTGCCCGGTACTACCAAACCTGAAGTGACACTTGCTGACAGTGAAAGGCAGCTCCCACTCATGCCAGGAAATGTGTTCTCCGCAGCCCCTCCAGCCAACAAACTACATGGGCTCAAAGCCGGACTGGAGAGGTAAAGGTCAACATTCCAAGCTCTTTGCTCCGAAAGTTGTGTCTCTTTCTTTTCCAATGGAAAGCTGGTCTGGTAAAGCATTGGAAGAGGCAGTGGTGCCTTTTCCAACATACGGGTAGTAGGTACAAATTAGCTGTGACCCATTTGATACATTATTCACCAAACCAGAAAAATGCAACCTTATATTGCTGCAGGACAAGTTGCAGGTTTTCCCTCTGTTAACTACAAGGGATGTAGCACTGGCCCAAAGCGAGATCATCCGGACAGGCAGTCATGTTTCAGCAGAGTCAGTTCTTGGCGCAGGACAGTCTCCCGTCCAGCCCTGTGCATCCACACCTCTATAAATACACTGCTGTGCAGACAGGTCAGAGAAGAAAATTAGGAAAAAATGTCTACTTTGCACAGGTCAGATTACTATGAGTTACTGTTCTGATGCAGCCTAGTGATTCTTATAGCTTCAGACATCATGCACTGAACTTTCTTTTTTTTTTTTTTAATTAAAGGTCTTTTGAACCACAGGTTTCTTAAAATAGTAAATGACAGCCTTCTCCAATTTATGGAAATAAATTAGGAACACTGTCCGAATTACCAACCTTAGCAGAGAGCATAAAAACCCCAAACTTAGATTTCCTGCAAGTCAAGAGGCATTTGAATTAGAGGTTTTGGACTCTATAACCCATTAATATTCCTTCTCAGTCATTAAGTTCACACACAGAGCACTAAGTATTTCAGGTTCCAAAGGAGAAATGCAGGGGCCAGTGGCCCAGTCTCACTTTCTTTGACAGCTGGAAAGGAATTGCCACTGACCCATCAGAAACATGCTCCAGCTGATCCCCATCCTCCAAGAAAACCTGGACAGACACAGAGATGCTGCCAGTGAACAGTTTTCAGCCCTGTGTTGTCTCTCCCAGTTGACTGCCGTGTGGACTCGGTGACTCCTCAGTCCACAAAGAGCTGCAGACAGCAGCTTCAGCCTTGGCCAACAGAAATGTAGAAAAACCACCTGAACCCCTGGTTTTACACCAGTTCAATCCTCTGCACCAGCTAAAAGGAGTGTGGAATCACCTGCTTTAGCCCAAACAAATACTTTAGTCCAAGCCTGGACTGCAGAACCCCGAGCTGTGGCCAAAAGCAAGCACAGGGAATCAAGTCCTCACGAATCTGCAAAGATTGGGGGGGATGCTCTCAGAGCTGCATCACACAGGGTCTGCTGGCCCAAGTACACCCCACAGGAGCACAACCCAAGGGCTGGACATCCTGCAGGCTCCTCTCTGGACTCTGCTGCAGTGCCACCCATACCACCCTACACCCCGAGGACCAGAGATCAGCACCACTGCAGCAGGCTGAGCGCCTACCTCCTCCAATTATGTTATATCAATTACAGAGGCACTTGGGGTGCTGAAATGCTCTTCCTGTAGTGACCACAACAACAGTCAGCAGTGCACTTACTTACTGCTTCCAGAGAACCCCTTCGCTGCCTCAGACCATCACTACAGAGGTAACTGAACAGTCACAAGCTGCAGAAACAAGGCTCACCCTTCAGCTGGAAGCAGAGCAGAAGAACCCAAGCAAATCCAAAAACCTTACTTAGAAACAGTAGAGAAACCTTGTTCCAACCTGCCCTTGCCTCAGGCGTCAGCATCATCAGGTGTGAACAGGATTCAAACATCTCAACACACAAAGGATTGAGTCAGCATCAATCTTTATATTATCATCATCTTTTTTGAGGATCTGGTCAACACAGATGATTTGCTTCAGCTTTTCTGTTGCTGCTGCCTCATTAATGCTACATTGCCTCTTCTAAGTATGGGAGCCAGCCTGGTGCCAGGGCCTGCTCCTCTTTACCATCCCCACCGTTACCAATGCCGTACACCTTGAGCTAGAAATCTAAAGAAAGCCTTCAGACAGTTTGATTGCTCCATGCTTCTTCCACGAGAAAGCTTTTGTTGTAAATCTATCCTGCTGCAGCTGAGCATCTCCACTCCATTACAGATCGGTTGTGAGACTCAGCAAATCCCTGCCAGAACAGCAGCACTTGGAATAGTTACAACTTCTAATGTACATCCTATACAATAACTTCACAACATCAGGGGAAATAGAACTCAATGCAGCTAGTACCAGGGTGGGCTGTGAAATGAATTCTGGAGGATACATCTTTCAGACATGAGCCTGCCTGGAAGTCTGAAGGAACAGTCTCCCACAAGTCTCGGCTACCAATTCCTACCAAGGTGTTTCTGGAAATTGGATCTGCCTCGAAACACACACTGCTGGATGCCGGGCAGAAGAGAAGTCACTGCCCAGAGTGTTCTGCACAAGCTTCAGATAAGGAAAGTTATAACACTGTGGGCACCATTTCCACCTGCCAAACGGTTTTGGAACAGCAAGAACCTCCACTCCACCAGACTTAACAAAAGCAGAACGCTGGGGTTTTTAAATCCCTTTACCACTATTGCTCTACTACCAACTCCAAGAGTTGGGTCCTATGATCCAGCCACCAAACCACTGTGCATGAATCCTCAGAAACATTTCTAGTGCAAGACCTGCAAACCCAGCAATGCAGCTTGCAGCTGCTCCCCCACCCCAATAAAAAAGCCCGAACAGAACCCAAGGGGCTGACAGAAACCCCCTGACTGACCTCACTACTCCCTATGTTGAGTGGTTTGGCAGGAGCCTGGCTCTGCCCGAAGAGGGATCAGAAGGGGAGGGCTTTTTCTTTTCTTTATTTAAAAGGTGCTGCTGGAGGTAGAAACACATGAAAGTCTGTGTAGGACAAGGGAAGGAATTATCCCTCCCATTGATTTTCGCTCTGGGGTATTAGAAAGAACACAGCATTTATCTGGAGATTTCTTCCCAAAGCTAACTATGGACTTTCAAACGTAAATGAGACTTGAAAGGGGCTTATCAGGGAGGATCTGCTGAAACCTCACTGGGACCAGAGCCTCTGCGGGAGCTCTCTGATCCACCGGCTCTCGCCCCACGCCATCCCCAGCCTCCAAGGGCAGCCATAGGCCTCAGTCCAGGCAAGGCAGTGGGGCAGAAGCCACAGGAGAGCAGGTTCCCCACATCCCTTCCTCTTCTAGCCAGCATTCCTTCCCACCTGTGCTGCAGAGGCATGCACATCCCTCCCCAGGGCTGTGACCATCCAGACGTGATGGAATTGGCCACCCTATGCCAGGAACGGCAGTCAGAGCCTGGGGCAGCTTGCCACTCCTCCGAACCACCTCCATCCTCCAACCACCAAAGTTACACCCTAGGAACAACAGCAGGAGAAACCTGACCTGGAGAAACCCTTCTGCAGCATTGCCCAACACAGAACCACTGTACTGTCTCCCCAAAAGCTGTTCCTGAGCCCATTCCACCCCGTGCAGGCTCTGGCTGCCACACCACAGCCCGGCTCATTGGGAAAAGCCTCTGAAGCCTCATCTGCCGTCCGCTGTCTTTTCCAGGTAGCTGGGAGGTTGTAATTGGTGAGGCAGGAGATTAGAAATATCGGCAGCCTCTAAGTAAGACTTTAATTTACTGGCAGATCAATAGCGCTGGGGTTATATTGGCAAAGTGTCTACAACTCTATTGACTCACGCAATTCCTCTTATCAATTTATCAGAAATCTGGAAGCCAGAAGATATTGTTTGAAGAAAAAAGGCAGCAGGAGTTTGAACACTTAGCATGGGCCACCCAATCAGGCTCTCAGCACTAAGCATTTTACAGCAGATGTATCTGCTGCAAAGGAGGCTAATATATGATATGATTAAGAGCTAACTTGTCTCCTCACATGCCACGCAGCCTTTTCAAGTTGCTTCTTACCTTAGACCTTTGCACCGAGAAAGCCACCACAACAGACACAACCCCACCAGCCCAAAGGGAACAAGAAAAACTCGTCTTTCACACCTGAAGATCCTCAATTCACACTCCCCTGCCTCGACTATACCCAGGCTGACCCTGGCTTCCTAACAAATCTTAGGTTTATGAAGTTAAAAGCCCACCACAGCGCCGGGAACCTGCTCAGAAGGATTTTAGAAAAAAAAACCCAGCGTTTCTGCACTTATACCAAAGATGAGAAAGGATGAGGTTTGTCTTCCAAACTTTTTATTTCCCACCCTCGGCATTAAGAGTTCAAAGCACAGACCATGTCCTGGCCTTCCCCAGAGCTGTGGCAGGCTGACAGTGGGACTTTCTGGGAGAAGCAGGGGGCACATGCACCCAACCTCACCCCTGCTGTGCACTGTCCCCCAGACCAGAGGTGTGCCACTCCGTGGGGTACCCAGGCAGAGAGGCTTGTCAGGAGTGAGTGTCAGGACAGCCAGCTGGTGGGATGACAGGACAGCCACTCCTTGGCAGCCTGGGGCAGCTCCGGGAAGCTTGTGAGTTCAGCCTGAGGCAGTTCCAGGAATCTTGTGTGTTCTACCTCCCAGCCACAGCCCAGCTCCCCACACTGTGGTTACACCACCACCCGATGCTACTCTCAAAGAACGTGAGGTAGCAACGACCTCAAATATGAGATTGTACTTGTGCCACCTTTGAAAAGGAACTTGGTGACTTGGCAGTGCTGAGTTAACAGTTAGACCTGATGATCTTAAAAGGTCTCTTCCAACCAAAACAGTTCTATGATCCTGTGAATGCAAATTAAACTTTGTGACTATCGGCAGCAGGTGGGAGCATGTCCCACCCCACCTCCTCTCTGAAGCACTAAACCAGACAAAGTGAGTACATGAAGACCCCCATCAACCCCTCACACTCTTGGCCTCATCCAAACCACAGGTCACAAATGCTGTCTCCTCACAGTGAGGTCGAGGAGCAGGAAGGGCCTACCCTGGGCCACTACAGAGCTCTGCTGACTGCTGAGAAGACCCAGCTCTGAGTCTTCTGCCCCAGCACCACATTCCACCCTAGTCCACACTCCCTGGCCGAGGCTCCACACTGCCGAGGCAGCACGCCAGAGCTCACCTCCCTCCTCCAAGATGACCAGCTCAGCTGGAAATAAAGTTTCAACCAGACTGGAGACATCCCAACTGCTTAGGAGGCTCTCTTCTTTTTAAACGCAGATTTGAACTTTTCACCCAGGGTCAGGCAGCTGGAGTCTGCCAGAGTCTTCTCCACTCATCTCCTGCAGCAAGGACCCCACTGTCCCAACAGCAGGACACACAGGCTCCTGGCCTGCAAGGTGCAGCAAAGCCCTGCAAAGCTGCTGATGCTGCCTGTGCAGGTCCTCCCTCTCACAGCTTCCCTGAAGGAGATGAGGCCAAAGCTCTGCCTGCCTGTCCCAACTGTGTGACTTAGCTGGGGGATCCTGAGCACAAGTCAGAGTTAAAAGAAAACCTCACAGGAGTCCTACCCTGGGGGGAAAAAGTGGCTTTCTCTGGAGGCTGTCACATCTGAACTAAACATGGCCACTGCAACCCAGAGCCCAAGTACAGAGCTTCCAGCCAAGGCTTACGAAGACGCCAACCCCCAGACTGCTCACGTTCAAAGCAGCAGCTCAGAGAAGCGCATTACCTGCTCCTCTGGGGAGGAGTTTCAGATGTTCAGCTGCTCATTAAGGTAAACAGGTACTTAGGTCTTTTCTCCAATTGGAAAGCAGCTTGGACAAACAAAAGAGCAATCTGGCTATAGTGACAGACCTAAACTCTGTTCCCCAGGGTGACATCAGGCAAGTCACTCAGCCCCACCGCCTCGGTGCGAGTGCTGCGCAAAGTCCCCTCACACCGATTCTCCTGCAGGAACTGGTGCTGACAGAGCTCAGCCTGTCTCCTACCCACCTTGTTTCTAAAATGCCACCTCCCCAAGGAGAGCTTGGGTGGCACTGCTTCACCTTTCCAGGACAGCCCAAACATTCCAAGCCAAGGACGTGGCCCCACCAGCAGTCCTGACATCCCCAAAGCACACTGATGGGTGTCCCCCAGTACTGCTTCCATTGGCTGCCAGAGCCCACATCCAAACTAAGCTCTTTGAGGAAGTCTTGAATCCAAACCAAGCACTTTGAATGAAGTATTGAGCAAATCAACCGTAAAGGAAAGATCAAAGAAGGAAAAGCCCTGGGAAGGCAGGCAGCAGGAGGAGTAGCAGGGAGCACCAGTAAGCTCTGGAATAAGCACCATTCACTAAGGATGCTCAGAACAACAGAATGTCTCTCTGAACTTCTAGGAGAAAACCTAGGACTTGAAGAATACCTTCTCCATCACTTTGGAAATCCCCAAGGCCACAGGACACCCAGCCCAGGTCACAACCCTTAGCTGGCACCCAACACATCTCAGCTCATAAACCACAAACAGCAACAAACACCACTATGTTTGAGAAACGTTTCTTTTGAAAACTTCATAAAATACTCCAACCCCCCACCACTTTATCATTAGTCAACTAACCATCACGAGACAGTGAAAATATGCGGTAACCAGGGCTCCAGAAGCTGATAGAAGCCTCTTGCCCAGCTGGCTCCATTTCTAGCAGTTTTCATTTCAAGATGAGGAGCTCTGCATTACCTGGGTACATCTCCTCTCGTAGCAGCATGCAGCATTGCAGAGGTTGCCCTGTTCCACTTCAAATTCACACCTCCACCATTGTGCAATAGGGAGCCAAGGCTCCAAACATGAGCAAACTGACAAGCCAAGTCAATCTAGGGGCAAAGGGTTACCAGTTTCCACTTGGGAACTGTCAATCACTCCCTGGCCTGAGGCTCCAAGCTGTTTCCTTCCCATGAGTTAGCTGGTACCTCAACATCTCACATTCCAAGTTAAGACATTTTATTGGCCAAAACTTGCAAGCTAAACAGTGCATAAGACACAGAAGGAATTAAAGTTAAGAGCCCAAATCACAACTTTTTGAAGCATGTGGTACAACAGAAGAAAGCACCACCACTTTTCCCAAGAAGAGCACCCCTGCCCTGAGCACTCCCTCACACTTCAGATGAGCAGTCGCTTCTCTCCTCAAGCTACCCCAAGGGACTTACACACAAGCTTCTGGAGCTCAGAGCCCATGGAGACCTGCCCTGATCCCAAGAGAGGGCTGCAAAGTGCAGCTCCCTTCCTCTGTGCAGGGAAGGTGGTTGGGAGCCCTGTGAAGGAGCAGAGGCTGCAGCAGGCTCAGGCTCCTCCTGCAGTGGCCCTGCCTTCCAGGGTGAAAACAAAGGCTTAAAAGCAAAAAACTTCTGAGTCAGTAGCTGTGAAAAAGCCTTGGCTTGAGGGCAGAGAGGTGGAAGGGTGGGACAAGTACATGAAGTGGTGATCCTAGAGAGGTTTGCAGAAGTGTCCAGACTCCTAATGCCACCTTGAACCACAAGCTTGGCACTCAGAGCTGCTCCCACACAGTCTCCTTCTGCATACCCCATCAACCTCTTCTCCAGAGCAAGGGATGTAACTTATCCAAGCTGCGACTCGTGCAGCTCTGGCAAATGGAAACAGCTACAAGGACCACAAAAATAAGATGGAATGAAAGATCAGCATGAGTAAAATGCTTTAGACTGAGCAAGAACACAAAGACACAGATGCCAGGAGGGGAGGAAATGCCTGCCTTCCCCTCTGCAAAAGCCAAAGCCAAACTCCCAGCTGATGTCAAAGGCCAGCAAGTCCCACTCCATCCTTGTCACGTCTAGGTCACCAGACAGGCCTTCACAGCATCTTGTCTAGTGAGACTCATTCATCCAATTGCATCTAACACATTCAAACTTTACATTAGAAAAAAACCCCACTGCATTTCCAAGATAGAAAAAGTTGTTTTAGTCCTCCTCCTCTGCAAAGCAGCAACCTCCAGAGCCAGACAGCAGAACATCTACAGCATCCAGCCACTGCAGCACCATGACCACTGGAAGACGCAGCAAGCAGCCAGCTCTTCCCCATAGTTCCTGACAGTCTCCATGCAATCTGACTCGCACAGTTTGGTCTGAACTCTCCAAAGGAAACCCAGAGTAGAGCACAACCCGTGTACCTCGTGTGTGCTACTCCCTCAGAGGCTGGTGACCATCCTTCCCGCACCTCAGCATCGCCCCTTGTGCAGGCAACAGGATGTTGGGGTGTGGGTGGAGCAGGTCAGACAACTGAAATGGGGAAAATAAAGCCCTTTTGCTAAAGCTCCAAGAAGCAAAGAGAAAAAACGCTAATTAACTCAGCAGCAAGTTGTTAGTATTTGCATATAAATGCAGCCACAAATCACTACAAACGAGCCGGGCCAAGGCAAGCCCCATTAGCAGAGGCAGCTCCAGCCCAGCCAGCCCTCGGTGGGTCAGGAGCCAGGCAAGCTGCCAGCCCCTCCTGGGGAGGGCAGGGGAAAGAGGCCTTATCTCCACAAACACTCCTACAACCAGCAGCAACAGAAGCCACAGGGATAAGGTTTCTTTCCATACTGAAAAACAAAGACATGGGATAAATCCTTCAGTCCCGCTCATAAGCAAAGTAAGGCCCGGCAAGAGGAAGTCCAAGGCAGTGACTGCCCAGCACAGCAGACACTTCTAAGGGCAGAGCCAGCACCATGGCCTTGCAGCACCAATGGCAATGCCCAACCGAGTAGTACCAGGGGGTCACAGCAGCCACCCAGCACCCCTAGCTCTCCCCTCCTGCTGCAGCAGCTGTAGAAGGTCCCCAGGCACCGTCCACCCACAGACATGCTATCGGTGAACCCTCATATCTGCTTGGTCCAACTGCTGCAAGCCCTGTATGGTGGAGAGCAAAAGCAAGCAGAAACGGCAAGTGTTCAGGAGAGCCTGGAGATGCAGAAGTTGCACTCCTTGAGACATCAAACAACTGCAGGAGCCTTCACCTCCGAGTTCTCCCTCGAGGGAGGATGCAGAAGGCAGTGTGCATCGTAAATAACAAATCACACACCTGACGAGCCAGAAGAACATGCCCCAAAGCCAGAAACCGTAAAAACAGCCCGAACAGAACAAAATCCAGATCTATCACTAAAGTTCAACGAGCTCACCCTTCCAAAAGCCAGAACTTGAGCAGTTTCCTTTAGCACGCTGTATTTCATCTGAGCTTGCCTCTTCACTGTTGAGATTTTTGGCACTTTCTCCAGCACCAGCGGAGGCTGCAGGTGCGCTCAGCAGCACAGCGCAGCACAGCCCAGCCCAGCCAGCTCTGAGCCTCCCCAGCACATGTGGCAGGGATGGGGATGGAATCAGCCCTCTTTGCATTTGCCTGATGAGTTACTTAGAGTAGGAGACTCAATATTACATACATTTGACTATTTTCCCCCCCTTGCAAAAACCCCAAAATCCACAATTCTGCTGTTTCGGGGTTCTGCTTGTTCCCCCTAACTGGCATCTTAGGATTTAAAAGAAAACTCTAACAACTACCAGTTTACATCAAGGCTTTGAAAAAAGAAAAAAATCCAATTTCTAATTTTAAACAGGAAACTCTCCCTGGCAAGATCCCAAGAACCCTTCCACGGTGACTTTTATTAAAAGCAAGTTTCTCATCACTGCGACTGAGCACAGACCATCAGCTCTGGCAGAAAGCAAACGGACACAGCCCTGGCTCTGTAGAGCATCCTGGGGCTGCCTGCTCCCCCGCAGGAGATACAAGAAGCCCCTTCGCAAATGGGAAACAGTCATTAAACTACACCCGAGCAGGCATCTTCCAACACTGTTTATAGATACATTACCTCTTATCTGCAGTCGAGGAGCATGCCTGGTTTCTTAGAGAGGCCGCAGCATGACACATCTAAACAGGAGCCAAGTCTGAACGATCAAGCAAGATAGAAAGGATGAGCTTCCCCACAACAGATAATGAACTGTTCTGAAGAAGTAGTGAAGACTACACTTTTTTCCCCTAAATGCAAAGTTTCAAACCAGGCATTATCAAAGACATCGCAACAGCTTCTAACAGCAACTCTCATTCTCACATCCTGCATCATCTGATCTAGAAACCATCCTTCTTGCTCAGGCTTTCAAAGTGATTACTCCTGCAAACACAGACTTAATTTGTCCCGATTTGGAAGCCAGTTGCTCAGTTCGCAGTTGCATGCTAGGGTATGAAGTTTTCCCTCAGTAATGACTTTGGACAGAAAAATCTACTAAGAAATCAATAGAATGTACAGTCTGGGGGCTTTGTGCAGGAATGGCTCTTTAATGACCAAGACAATGGATGTTTGTACAAGGATGTCCCTAACTACTGAGGGACAGGGCAGAAGTGATGGGAAATGGAGTTAAAGGTTACACAGACACAACTAAATCACTACAGCAACTACTGGAGGTAACCAAGTGTGACACCCTACCCGGACAACTGGCGTCAGCTGAGGGGGAGGCGACCCAGCACCGCAAGCACTCATGCACTCATGTGTGCCCATGCAGCAGAGCTGGATCACTTCATCCCCACCTGAAATGTTGAAGCACACCTGGCTAAGGTTTCACACTTGGATCACCCTTACCACACAGGTTCAGCTTTGAATCAATTAGAAGTCACACTTGGCTATGGACAGCCAGAAATGGACAATGATACTTATCATCTGGCCTCCTATGCTCCACTTGCACAAACAGTGAGTATCGGGGCTACGCTCATAGCACCCCATCAGCACCCCAACACAGGAGAGCCCCAGCACTCCGGCATGGACAGACTGAAGGTACCTTCCTATGGAGTCCAAACACACTTCATTTACAAACACAGCAAGAATACTACACAAACACAGCCGACATCCAGGAGCAAAATCCAATGCCAGCAGAACCTGCCATCAGTGGGAAGCGTGCTGCATGTTCTCAGCCAGCCCATCCCCTCCACTGCCACCGGTTCCAGTCCAGGCATTTATGATGTTAGCAGAGGCATGAAAGCGACTCCTTCTAAATGTTATTATGCAATCGCTTAAATATAAACAAAATCAGTTTTAAAACCTGCAGCAAATATTTGCTTTAGAACTGCAGAGCACACTGAATAGAGAGGAGATGGAGTTACCCTGGGTATACACAAACCTCACTGAGAACAGGAGATGGCTCCTTCACAGTAACATTGGCTGGTGCTGCTGCAGAGCACTGGGGCAAACTTACTTGTTTACTTAAGCAGGTGAAAATACAAACAGAAGTAATCAAGGTTGAACAGCCACTGTGTGCCTGCCCCAGCAGACTGGGAGGTTTGGTGGCAGAACTGCCCAGAGCAAAAACTCCATGGCAGAGCCTAAAACAGGTGCAACAACTCCTGAACACGGTCCCACACCACAAATGCCTCTGGCTGCTTGAGCCAGCAGAGTTGAGCAATTTGCATCTTCAGCCCCAAGCAGAAGCATCAGCTCCCTGGTGCTGGGACTCCTAAAAGGAGGAGGACACTCTGAAGGAGCCCAGGGCACTGCAGGGACAGACTCCTCCGCCCAAAGCAGGACAGAGCTGCTGCTCAGGCAGCCCTGGCAGGCTACACAGGGATCCTCCAAGTTAAACCACACTGTGCTCCAGATAGGAGAAAACACCAATTTAAAAAATAAATCAATTGCTTGAAGCAGTGCCTTGCTCTGCGGCAACCCCACGCCAGGCCCTAGCTCGACACACGCTCCAGGTGGGAGCAGAATGAGCCGCCCCCTACCATCGCTCTTCCGGGTGGGACACCCTCCTGCCTCTGCGCCCCCCCTCTCTGCTTCAGCGCTGCGATTTCTGCAGCAACACACTGTATCACATGAGTGTTCCACATTAAAGGGAAGCTGGCAAAACAAACAACTAAAAAGAAAACAGAAAAAAGATTTTGAGGAAGCCTTTTTTATTTGATTTCCACTGGCAGAGTTGAGGTCCCTTCCCTAAAGTACTTCCCCATGACACCACACCAGAAAGAGAAAGCATCCACAGCAAGCGCCTTTCACAGCTGTCTTGGCCTCAAACATGACCTGCAAAGCAACGGCCTCTGCAGCACCCCTCCTGCTCCCGGACTCTCTTCCCTCCCACATCCACTCGCCAAGAGCCCACAGACATGAGTAAACAACAGAAATTCAACAGACAGCACGTGAAGGCAGCCGGATTTACTCACCAGTGTAAACCTGCTTGTGGACATTCCTGTTTTGGTTCGAAATCGACTTGCTTTGGTACAGCCTGTGACTGTTTCCAATTCAATTAAGCCAAACTAAAATAAACCATTCTTGAACTGAAAATAATGTCCACAGGGCATTCTAATGTGTAAGTAAATCCTTTGAAAAAATAATAATAAATCAACGCAAAGTTCTCTAAGTAGGGAGGGTTGCTGGTAAGCAGAGGGTGTTTGTTATGAAAATCTTTGAAACAGTCAGAATTAGAAACCAAGCGCAGCTTTTTACAAGACACTTTTCAGAGCTGCATTGCTTTGTTTACTTAAGACAGTTAAAAGGATATCACCAGCGTGAAATGAAGTCAACTTCAAAGTCACACAGTTTCAAGCCCTAAACATGCCACAGCAATCTCATTTTAGGAAAACACATGCTCTATTTTTGTTAAGTGTTTCTCTTCCTCTGCTGTGAGAGAGGCTCACACAAGGAAGAAGGAACCTTAAAAAAAAAAAAAAAAGACAAAAACCCCTTTTATGCTCCACACACAATGAAAACATTAAAGAACAAACCCTCTGTCCTTTCTGCTGCAGTATCCAAAGTAGCTGCTTCTACCAAAAGAAGCCTTATTTTATCATTATCTTCTTCTTTTGTAAACGATCTGCACCACAAAACGCTCTGTCCTCTCTATTTGTAGTTATCAGGAAGGCCAGAGCAGTCCTTGAAAGCAGTTTCAAACATCACCTGCGAAGTTAAAACCACCCTGGGATCCTCACACTGTGTCCGTCCCATCCTCTGAGGGTGATGTGGAGAGCAGAGCGGGGAGGAAGGCTGCCCCTGCCCCAGCTGCATCCTTCCTCACCTGCTAGGTTATCAAAGGGCTGTCTCCAGATCCCCAGCATCGCTGGGGACCGTCTGCAGTTTTGCTGAACTGTTCAACACCCAGATAATGGCAATAACAAAGAAAGTGGGAGTCTTTAAGGAAGTGATTAGAGTAGAAGTTGAGAAAGCACCCATTCCTGCTCCATAATCCAGCAAGGCCTCCAAGGAGACGCACAAACAGCTTTTAATATCTCAGGTATGTTAATGGGAACATCTGTGACAAAACCCACCATCTTTACCTGTTGGCACCCTATGTTTGAATGGAAGGCTGCAGTCTTTCCTGTTTCCCAGTCTTTATTTAAATGCTAAAATGTGAGAGACCCACTGAGTACCATCAATAGTAAAAAAACCTAAAGTTCTGACCCATGTTCTCTTGGCCTCAGCGCTGGAAAACTTCAGCAGGAGGATTCAACCACCGTGACCTCCCTTCCCTGTTCCCACCACCTTCAGCAGCTCCAGCTGAAGCAGGCAAAGTACGGATTCAGCAGTGGATGAGAATCTTGCTCCCGAACATCTTGCTGGCCAGTTTGTTTTTGTTTAGTGGCACCTGAATGTCCAAATCATCTGCAAAGGCAGTAGGTGCGTGGCAAAGAGGCAGCTGATTCATTTGCGCTCTTTGCTTTCTGCAATAAATCACATTTGTGTATTTCTTGTGTGGCCTCAGCAATTCAGTAGATAGTGCCACTGCACTGTCCCTGCCTTGGCACACCAGAAGAGGTCCAGCTGTGCTTTTGGCAGAGGACAGAGCTCAGCAGACAGCCCTATTACGCTGAAGACCAGCAACAGCGACATGGCATAATCCAGTCAGGACAGCCAGTGCTTCTTGCAGAAGCTCAGAAGCATCTTGCTCATCACTGCTATTTCACTGGCTTTACAGCCAGAAGCAAGAAGAGGCTGAGAAAAAGATGGCTGAAGGAATAAAAAAGAGAGTCCGGATATCCATCTCTAACCAAGCTGTTTGGTTACTGCAAACGTAACCAGTTTCACAGACCAGAGGACACTCAGACTAAATGGATGGAAGACTCAACTCAAAAGAGCACCTATTGATTCAGACACAAAGTGATGCTATTTAGAGAACATCCGTAGAGGAGTAGTTGTCTGGACACTTCCAAGCACACCGCGAACAGCAGGAGGACCTCTCAGGGGGCCCTGTCCACAGCCCTGGGCACAGCTGGGAGGTTTCAAGCCAAGAGAGACCAGTTGTGCTGCCCCTGCTGCAAGGCTGACCCAAGGTACCACTGCACAGTGCAGAGTTCAACCCCCCTCCTTCACTCCACACACTTCGAGCAATCCCCTGGGTGCTTCCAGAGCTTGGCTCAGTTGCTCACACATCTGTAGTTCCAGGTGAAAGCACTGCAAGCCCGCCATGAGGGAGCTTTTCACACAGGGCTGCGTTGGCACAGGACCTACCACCAGGGGAATTTCCAGGATCTCATGCAACACTCCAGGACTTCCACGCTGCTCAAAGGACAAAACAGTGCACAGGCTGCTTAAAATAAGGCAAACAAGAAAACAAGAAAAACCTGCAACAGCTTTTTCAGACGGACGCCGCTACTGGCCAAGTACTTAGTCTCTGAAGTTGCAGAGGGCCACAAGGTGCTTGACAGCCCTCTCAGGGGCTGGGCACCTCACATCCCACTCCATGCACAGCATCCAGCAAGCAAGGGAACAGGCTGGCAGCAACAGCTGGTGCTCTCTGCAAGCCATGCAGTATCACCACAAAACAGATCCTACCAGTCCTCCTGTTGTGAGGCATCCTTATTCCTTGGCCAATAACACAATCCAACTGCTCTCCCCCAAACTGTGCTGCCGAACCAACACCTCATCCTGAGGAACACAATGGAGCTCCAAATACACACCTGTCTACACCTTCACATGTGGCTCTGCTTCGACTTGGACTCTCTTTGACTACAAACCCCGGCCGACACAACCAGGCCTCCTCCACACCAGTGCTCTGTGCTCCAGAGAGCAGTAAAACAAGGAAGGATGAAAGGATGTAACAAAACAAAGACCAACTGGTTTCTTTAATACCAGTGCCCACATCTCCAGTACTACCCTTTCACCAGAAAGCAACAATGATCATTCTGCTACCCAGCAGACTCCTGCGTGGCAGATCCTGCCTTCACAATCAGCAAACAGGGCTGACACTCATCACACACACACTATTCCCGTGAAAAACCTGGCTCAGGGAAGGAGATTCATGTCTCCTGTCTTCCCACATCCTAATAAATGTCAACCAAAGCAGGACATGCAATGACCCACTGAACAAGGCCAGCAGTGACTGCAGTGAGGAGGCAGAGGAACAGCACCCTGCCACGTGGTCACACACGACATGCAAGTACCATAGCATGCTTGGCCTGATGGGTTCAGACCTGCAGATGCACTACCCCAGTGGCCTCCGTCCTCGCCAAGGTGCCAGAACAAAATTCCTTGGCTCTAGGAAAAAAAAGACGACCTACAGCAGGAATTACTTCATCTGTGATGCGGCTGGAGGGAGGACAAGACATCCTTCTCTAAGGACTCCAGCGCAATCGCAGCTTGAGCACCACAGCCCCAGGTCAGAAGGTACCTGGGTGCCAGAAAGCAGCAGGAAGAGTGTAACACCTCCTGAGTTACTGAGAGAGCAGGAGGGGTGTGGAGTCGATAAAACTAACAAAGAATGAAACATAAGGATGTAACAATGCTCTGGGAATTTAAGACACGTTAGGATTTTTCATAATTAACCCCCACTTGCAGTCTCTGCATTATCCCATTTCATACTCCAGCTGAGGCAAACATTTGGTGGTTTGCCCAAAGTCAGCGTCAGAGCTCAGACAGATCTTTTGACTTCCAAACAAGCTCACAGTGTTAAGCTGCTTTTAACTGTCTCTATGGAAGATGAAAAACAGCAAGAAGAAAGGAACAGGGGAAGGAAGTATGTAAGACTAAAAGGGACAAAATTAACAGGCAAAAATTAAAGAGGAGAAATTTAGACTGACATCTGAAGGAGCTTTCGAGGAGCGAACGCCTGGGTGCTGCAGATGCATCTCTCAGAGGAAAGGCCAGAGCTCCACAGAGTTCCTCAAGGCTGGTGAGAACAGGTGAAACAGCTGACTGCAGACCCTGGGTTTGTGGTCAGCCCAGCTGGCCCCCGTGGGACACCCTGGACTGGGCACCTGCCATGCCGTGGTCCCAGCATCGCTCCCAGCCCCAGCAGTGCCGGCTCAGCGCCAGCGGCTGCCTGTAAATCACGCCGGCTCCAGGTCTGCGGCCTGTGTTACGCTGGGGGCCGGGGGCACCTCGCATTAGACACCAACAAAGCAGAAGGTTAATTTGAACCTCGCAGCCCCGCTGCTGTGCGTTGTCTCCTCCTCGCCCTCCCTCCTCGCGCTCTTTCTGTGCAAAGCCTGACATCTACAGTTCTGTCTGGCACAGTCAGGGGCTGCCGACGGGAACCACGCAAGGACAGCAGGGACACGCGGCCGGACACCCTCCACTCCTCGGGGCAGCCCACGACCGCTTGCAGGGTTCCACTGGCTCACAGGCCAACAGCACAAAGCAACTCCAGCCCAGCTGGGAACACGCGCCAAAGACCACCCCAGCAACGCTGTCTGGCCATACGGCTCCTTGGCGGCCACCACACACCATTCAAGCGGAGCCGAGACCAGCTCCTGCCACTGCACATTGACATCTGCTGCTGTCAAACTGAGCAGACCTACAGAGAGCCACAGCCTCGTGGCATCACCTGCGCAGCCGTAATGTAGGAACATAGTGTACCCCAGCACTTCACGGATGGACTTTCCACTCTGCTTCCAGAGGTGGCCGAGGGTGTGTGCACCAGCTTCTGCCTCACAAGCATCACAAGTGGTTGGGTGAAATGAGCAGGCTGGTGCGTGCAGCCCGAGTCCAGAACATCTTCACACCACAGTAGCAGCTCTGGCGAGCAGATTCTGCAACTCTCCAGCATGTGCCCAAGACACAGCATGGCTCTGTGCTTCATGTACTCCCCGGCTCAGCCTTACAAACTAACCCCCAGGCCTGCTAGCATGTTTCTCCATCACCTCATGCCTCTTTCTCTCTCTCACCAAAAGCAGCTGGATGAAGAATCCTCCAGATTTTGCACCATCTCAGACAACTTACACCAGAGTGCAAGTCTTAGCCCAAACAATGTGTCCCTCATTGTGACTCAGCTGTTGTGCCTCTGCACCCCCCCACCTCCTTCTTCACTCAACTCTGCTATAACAAGAAGCAAAGACCAAACAGCCTCCGAGCCTGTCTCCAGACGTCACAGACAGTCAGGAAACCCTGCAACCCAACCTGGCAGGATCAAGCACATCATCACGATGCTACTATCAACACAGACGTACGTGCTCTGAATTCTGCTGCGTGCATCAGTCTGTTTGCACAAGTGAGCCGGTGGCAGTGTGGCAAAAGGAGGGTTAAAACTCCTGCTACTGAGCCAAGCCAACCAGCCATTTTGGAGCTGGGCTACCACCAGCCAGGGAAGTGCCGCTGCAAGCCCAAGGCAAACCAGAGGCAAGATGCAGGGTGCTTTGCTGCTGGGGACCAAAGGGGCCGGGAGCAGCTCCTAGAGCAAGTCTGCTCCCGTGGTCCCCAAGGAAGGCCCAGCTCTCCAGCAGGCAAGCTTGGGCCATCAAAACAAACACTTACTAAGATCTAACGTGCTACAGGCCCAGCAGGCTCCACTTTCCCAGATGCTGTGGCAGGGGGAGGACGGCAAAAACCCTTTTACCAGCAGTGCCATGCACATCATCTGGTCCAGCAAAGGAACTGGCGTGGCTCAGCCCTCGCCAGATTTAAGCCCCCAAAGCTCAAGCTTTCCTGGGCCAGTACCCTCCTGCTCCCTAGCAGTGTGCGCCACGCAACTGAAAGCGCTGGGAAATGTTTGTTTTCTGAGGGGAAAAAATAAATATTGCTGCTCTGCTTTGCCTTTCATTAGTGAGAGGCATGTTTGGCACTTGTGACATAATGAAATTACAATCAACAGCTAAGTGTCTTCTCTCCCAGCAGCAAACTCAAGGGCAAAGCAGGGTGGCTGCAACCTGCCAGTGGCAGGGCTACTCAGCACCAAGACCATCCCACTGCCCTTCCACCCTGACACGCGGCCAGGGCCCCCCTTCAGTGGCTCCTGGGACACACTAGGAGCCACCCACCAGCTCCTGATGCAGGGTCTCCCTTCCTGGCACCCCCCAACTGAAGAGTAATTTTGGATGGGAACGAACTTTAAACCACATTTCCAGGTTTTCCCCCTGGAAACATGCAGAGTGCACCCCTGGCACAGGGGTACCACTGCTCCGCAGTCAGTGTTGCTGTGGAGATGAGCGCCCACCTCCGGCGCCAACAAATGGACACATCTGTCCAGTGGAGCCAACAAGGAAGCACTGGAAAGTGCCTGCTCCTCCCACTGTGCTGGGACCTGTGGGAGACCCTCAGCACCTACAGAGGGAAGGAGCAACACCAAAGCAAGCAGGCTGGCACATTCCAGGCACATTCGGGCTCCCAGGTCTAATGGGATCCCCAAGCCTCTGGTGAGGACTGTGGCCTCCCCAGTTGCCAGCGGCGAGGGAATCCTGGCCTCATCCACCCTGTTGTGGTTTTGTTGTCTTTTTTTTTTTTAAAAAAAAACCAACTAGCTGGAATTTATCTATTTCTCCAATCCCTGTCTACACACAACCTCGGGAGCAAACAAAAATGCATGAATCGCAGATCAGAGACAAAGCAGGAGGCGGGACAGGCGGCACTGCTCCCTCCTGCCCTCACCTCACCCCACGGCGTGAGGCAGTTATATTTAGGTACCGCCACGGTCTGCGGTGCCGCGGCCCCCCTCGGGCACGGCGCAGAATGCAGATTTTCCAGACAACAGACCACAACAGCTCCGTCAAAACCATTAGAGGCTGCGGCGCCCAGGCCTGCGCACAGATGTTTTGATTCCCACTCTCCTGCCACGACAGCCCTGTCGCCACCACACACTGGACACTGGGCCCCAAGTTCAGCTGGCAAGGGTGGGAGAGATGAGGGAAGGTCAGCCCCTACTCCCCATGGATGAGATACTTCTCTCTAGTGTCCCCCTGACTCCCCCTGGAATTACAGGGCCAACCCCTACCAGGGGCTCTCAGCGGGGCTTGAGTGACACTCCACCATCAGGAAAGAGAAGCAGCGCAGATGAGACAGCCCCCACAGACACTCTGCTCCAGCCCCAGGGACCTCTCCCAGGCAAAGCACCCGCACTCAGTTGGGTCATGAGAGAAGGCAGGACCAGCACAGCCCTGGAAGCAGTGTGAGGTCGTGCCATGGCTGGGACAGGGGGAGCAGGTGGCCCTGGCTTTGTTCACTGTCCACCTCTCCTGCCAGCCCACCGTGCCCACAGCCCCCGAAGCCACACAAAGGCCAAACCCTGGCTGCACTCTGGCAAAGGGAAGTGAGGAGCTGTGAAACGCTCGGCCTCTTCCCAGCCCAGCCCTCCTGAACCGCACCGATCTCTCCACCGCAAACACACCTCCAGCTCCAGCACCGTAACAGGGCCAGCGTGTGCACCACCATCACCACCACCACCTACGAGAAGACGGCCGCTGAAAACTCTCCCACCGGTGACAAGCGGGTGTTACGTCGGCGGGGGAAACACTTGCGCGAAGGTGTCAAAACCCAGCAGAACACGGCGTACGATTAAAGTCGATGTACAAGCCCGCTGGTTGCTTTTCAGCTTCTTCATGCAACATTTTTAAAACTATTATTATTATTATTACTATTATTATTCTGGGATGAGGAAGGACGTGTTAACAGGGAGGCTAACGCAGCAGCCATATGTCCATCAGTACAGGATTTAGCGATCCTCGCTGAAGCCACTGAACTGCTGGCCAGGCCCAAAGTAAATCTGCTCCTCTAGGCTGCTCCTGGCCTCCGGCACAACACCAAGAGGAACCGGGGTGGGGATCAGAACACAGAGATGAAAGAGGGACATGCGCATCTGCTTTTGTCCAAGTAGCTGCCACCAGGCCCCAGTTTGACAGCAACCATGACAAGGCTGGTCGAAGGTGCCGCGCACACGGAGCCACCAGCCCGAGCAGCACCTTGGCTCGGTCCTGCGGGAACAAAAGGCAGCAGCGGGCAGGAGGGAGGGTTCAGGGGCTCCGGCAGCCGAAGGCTCCGAGGGCATGCGGGAGAGAGGGGCTGGAGCCAATGTCCTGCTGCCCACTGCTCCGCAAATGAGTGTTTAAAAATAAGAGGAGGGGAAAAAAAACACAAAACCAGCAAAGCAACCTCTGTGTCCAGACGCGGAGTTTCTCTCCCCTCTAATAAGCCTTTTCTTTGCTTTTGTTCCTGGCTGAAGGCGGCCTGCAGAGCGGGACCCAGGCGGGAGGGCGGCTCTGGAAGCCGGCGCGGGAGGAAAGTCCTCGGTTGGAGGCCAAGTGGGAGCCCCAGCAAGCCCCAGTCTGGCTGCAGGGAGCTCGGCACAACCCAGCAGGGGTTGCCGAGGGTTGGGGACCCGGGACCCTCTGCTCCGCTGCTTGCTCCAGCCTCTGCCGGGGCTGCAGCCAAACAGCCACGCTCCGTCTTGCGCTTAATGCCGGACCAGACAGTGCTCCCTAATGAGGGAGCATTACAATCAGCTTGTAATGCTGAATTTTTAATGCTGCCGAGGGCTCTGTTACATAATAAAGGGGGAAACGGGAGCAGAGGGCGGCCGGCGGGGCGGCCGATCCCCCCGCCCAGTGCAGGTGGCTGCCCTCAGCCCACCGGTCGCCCTCACGCCCCATGACCCGCCGCTTACCGCCAGCGCCACAGGACAGGCCGTGCTCAGCACCCATCGGAGCTCCTGCCTGGCCGGGAGGGTGCTGCAAACTTTCCTCAAGCGTGTGGAGAGGTGATGCCAAAGCGCTCGCGCTCCTCTCCGCCAGAGCTCGGCCGGGAAATGATTTAACAGCAAAGTTCACGAGCATGTTCGCTGCATGCTCTCGTGTGTTCCCGTACACGCAGTCTGCGCTGCTCCTCTCGGTAATACCCTGAGACTGTAAATCTATAACCGCTGCAATGATTTAGTGATTAAAAACATGATAACATATTGTGTAACTGCAAACCACAGAATCCCTGCCAACTCTCCTCCAAGATACAGGAACAAAAATACAGAAAATGTGTTGCTCGCAGCAGTCTTCCTAAACTCGACGGAAAGATTTTAATAATAATAATGGAAAAACCCCTAGACATCAGCAAAAGGCTGGATACAATGCGAGGCTGGAAAAAAATTCAAAATACAGGGTTTTAAATATGATTCTCGCTCTAACAAATTACAATCTAAACATGCCTCTCTTTTTTCCCCCTCTTTTTAAGTTTGTCGTAACTGGAATAACTGGTCTTGTGTGATGTCTTGCATATTCAAAGTGCTTTGTAATAGGATACGGAGACCAAACCTTATTTGCCTAAACTCAATGGGGTTTATTTTTTCCCCCCTACC